>CM021101.1:156052231-156085877 GCA_007115665.2 Sequoiadendron giganteum | reverse complement strand
TCTCTCTCTCTCTCTCCCCTTCTTCCCCTCTCCCTTCCCCCTCCTAATTCTCTCTCTCTCTCTCTCCATTTCCCTCTTTATCTCTTGTCCACCCTCAACCTCCTAATTACTCTTGGGTCTATGTGTGCCATAAACCAGATATCCGATTTGTGGCACCAAAATCTTATCGCCACAGTACATTTTAAAATGTTTTTCAAATATTGCTCGACCCCAAATCGGATACCCGATTTGTAAAACTTAGGCTTGGCCATTGCTATGGAGCAATGTACTGACACCTAATCCAAAAAAAGTCAACTCAAGATTTTCGCATTTTTTGGCGAGTGCAAAACACTACTTTTTTCATATTGCCACTTTTTGGCCCATCATAATCCTGCACATGCCCGTATATATGTAGTACAAATACATACCAAAGCCAAAAATAGTTTATAACTTCCAAAATGCTTCCAATGTTTGGACTAGAGGTTGATTAGTGACAAGAGTAGGCAAACATGTTGTTTACAATGCTTTATAATTTTCAATACACCCTAAATTTATCCATTTTCAAATCAATATCATACACAATTAAGCAAAATAAAAAAGGAATACATGACTTGGAGAAGTGGGTTAATATCAATTCATAAATTTGGACACCTCTCAATGAGGATTTGACCTCCTTAGAAGCAACAACTTGTTTACAAATCTCTTGCTTTATTTAGACATTAAATACAACAATGTTGTAACCCTCTTAAAGAGGTGTAACTATAATTCTAGTAAGAGATGAAGTGTAATATGTAGAAGTTGAGAAACCCAACTTCACAAACCCCAAGAATCACCTGCATGCAATAACCTATCACAAAGAATGAAAGATATTTAGAACCAAAGAAGATTATCTGCAAGACTCAAAGTAAAAATGCATTAAGATAATCAAATAATTACAATGAGATCAATCCTTATGAAGGAGATCAAGAAAACCTAGTGTGCACACTTAATAATTAATAAATATTAATTATTAATGTGCCTAAGTTTAGCTTAAGTAACTAAAGTGATAAGTGACTTAATTAATTAACCAATATGATTAAATTAATTAAGTGAAATAACTTATTACTCTAACACCCCCCCTTAAGATTAACTTAGGGAGTAGCTAAAACACTAGGAGAAAGATGCATGAAAGCAAAGATGGGTCCTGACAATAAGGCTTGATCAGGTACCCATGTACAAAAGCAATGCAAACTAAACCAAACGTGGTAAAGGAGAAAACCCAGTAGGAACAAAACTCCTCCCCAAAATAGGATGCAAAGAAAGGAATGCAATGCACTAATGAAAGAAGGATAGGAGGTGGATTACATGATAACCCCCATAGACAAATTCTATCATATAAGCACATGTACAATGGTCTCCATAGGAGAGATAGAAAGAGACAAGAAGGCCCCCCCACAATGAAGAAAGTCTTGTTGCAATGGTAGATGCCTGATGTAGAATCCAAAAAGAGATCCTGAAGTGACAGATAATATTCCTGCCCTTGGGAAGAAACGGATCCAAAGGATGATGTCGAAGAAACCTTGTGAAGAGTGATGAACCAATCTGTCTCAAGATGTGTGCCATGATAGGATGCTGAAGAATCTCTCTGTTTGAACTGAAATAAATGATGCCAAATCCAACTGAAGTGAAGACTCCTGAAATGCAACCTCTGAATGCATGAATAATGGTGGGCATATAGTGATAACCTGACTGTCAAGGTAGAAGAGATGTATGTCCTCAAAATAATCCTCAAGATCTACAGTGTGAGACTCAACAAACAAAAATGTGTTAGCAAGATAAAAATTCCATGATGTAGCAGATAATGAATGACCAGGATGGTCATGATGCTGAACTGAATCCATAGGGGCTAATGTGGCGATACTGATGTCATTAGGAACAACGAATGATACATGTATAATCTCAGTCTAAAGAGTAGGAACTATGAGACAAGCCTCTGATCCATCGAAACATGCAAGGGTGTCTAAATACTCAAGCTCCTCTAAAGTATCATGATCAAAGGGTATATTCTCTCTCCAAGCAATGGGTAAGAGACAATCTGAATCAGGATCCTCTATGAATGGAGAGATATTGGGGTCTCCATAGATCTCCCAAAGACGTGTCCAAAGTGGGTGGGGACACAAAATGTACGATACAACCCACACCGTGTCATCATCAACACTAGACAATATAAGTCCTATGATGTGATCTCTAATGATATCTCAAGCTAATTTTCCCTCTTAAATGTCTAGTTTAAGTATGAGATCATACAAATAAGGCAAAATATTAAGCCACCTACAATGTGTAAGTATGCCCTTTGCCCATGACTCATAATTACCCCGTTTCAAATTTACAACTGAAGGGTGAGTAGAAAAACCCATGATAACTCTTCAAATTAAAAAATATGAGAAAACTGACCTTACTGCATGTAGATCAAATGAAATAGAGCCAAATGACACAAACAGGAGGTTCCCAAGTGCCAAAACGTCCAAGTAATTAAGCAAACTGTGAAAACACAAAAAGATGAATAAAATATACTCGGGAAAAAATATGGGAAAATAAGTCTGATCACTATATAGAGCACTGAACCAAATTTCCAACGCCTATTCGTTTGCGCAAAACGGAGTCCAAACGCAAAAGCTATGCCCCTCGGAGTGCAAAACCATCTTTTGAATTTGACTATTAAAAAAGGCATGAAAATGGAAAAACCAGAAAATTAAACCTACACCATTGGATCTGGCTCAAAATTAGCTTTCCAACGATATTTCGTTTTTGAAAAACTGAGTTCGTATGCAAAAGTTATGGCCAAAATACCAAAAACTGCTCCAAAAGGTTTGAGGGTTAAGCCTGGCGGTTAGGCTAACCACTAGCAGTTAACTGACGACGGCGGCCATTAAACACTATTTAAAAAAAAAATTCCTCAGATTGTGTATCGTACTAGGCTGTATGACCCAAAATGAAAAAAATTAGCCTCTCGGAGTCACTGTGTCTGATTTTGATAATTTGACAGCTGATTTAGGGGTTTTTGGGCACTCTGAACGCGATGGTGAGGTCTGTTTGGGCTAAAAACGCTTCAAAATTACAGGTATGCTCTGGATTTAGAAACCCTCATAAACTTCAAACCCTCGTAGATCTGACAAACATAGGCCTTTTTCGACGAAACAAAAGGCGTTTCCAGGGTTTTTGGGCACTTTGAACACGATGGCAATGTCCATTTTGTCAAAAAATGCATAGAAAAATTGCCTACCCCCAGATCCACAAAATAAATACCTATCTTGAAACCCTTGCATGGAAAAAATCACTGTGAGGAAATATCTTCAAAAGATGAACAGGCAGCCACAGGTCTGGAGCTTTGATACCATGTAGAAGTTCAGAAACCCAACTTCACAAACCCCAAGAATCACCTGCATATAATAACCTATCACAAAGAATGAAAGATATTCAAAACCAAAGAAGATGTCTGCAAGCCTCAATCCTTATGAAGGAGATCAAGAAACCCTAAAGTGTAACCTAAAAGGTAAACCCTAGTGTGCACACTTAATGATTAATAAATAATTAATTATTAATGTGCCTAAGTTTAGCTTTAACTAAAGTGATAAGTGACTTAATTAATTAACCAATATGATTAAATTAATTAAGTGAAATAACTTATTACTCTAACAACATGAATGTGTTGACAAAAAATATTAAAGAGAATATATATTTAAAGAAAACTAAAACTTTACAATAACTTTTATGTAAATAAAATAAAATAAGATATCTCTAAATACATACAAATAAAATAATACTTAATAAATACAAATAAATTAATTCTTAAACAACTCCCAAGTAAATAAAAATAGTTCTTCAAATATAAAATAAAATAAAATAACTTTTAAGTAAATAAAAAAACTTTAAAATAATTCTTATCCATCATCCTCACCAATTGTGCTCAACCAATTGTACTACAATTTTTTTTTGACTTCAATAATTTTTCACTAAATATAACTCTTTAAATAAAAATAAAAATAAAGATAAAGTAAACATATAAATAAAATAAAATAACATATAAATAATTCAAGATTGATATTTGATTTTTTTAGATAGATTTATTTAAGATATTTATACTAATTATGGGTTGGAAAGACATCATACTATGATTTACAAGATTTGATATGTACTCATAAATTAATTCCATAGTAGATTTTCAAGTCAATTATTAATTTAGAAACACTATATTATGAAAAATCTTGTTTACACCACCTCTAGTTTTAAAGATGTAACAAGTAGTGTCTATACTTTCCTTTATATTATTGTAATTATTATTTTCTAGATTTGGAAAAAAATAAATGTAAGTCTTACTAATGTGAATAAAAATAAATGTAAGTTTTGTTAATTATAGTGTTTTAGTATTGTTAATTAGTTCTTTGCATGACCTAACCCTAATCCTAACTCACACCCTAACAATAAATTCTAAGTCATTATCTTAATCCTAGACCTATTTCTAACCTTAACTATGGTCGTAACACTATCCATAATTATGGCCACACTATCCATAATTATAGTTCTATGGTCCTAACACTATCCATAACTACGGTTGTAACCTTAATATATTAAAAAAATCTATGAATTAATAGTGGGAAAAAGATTTGAAATAAAGATATTAGATGAATAAAATTTTAGAACATTATATATATTAATCATATTTTAGTGATTTTTATTAGTAATATTTTATTTTTAATTTATTTTAATTTTTGAATAGCTTTAACCATAATTTTTACCTTACTCTCACTTTTAATCCTAATCTTAGTTATTATTAGAATTATACTTTAATTAATAATTATAATAATTTTAGTTATTTTGATTTAATTTTTATTTGTATTTATGTATGTTTTGAAGTTAATAAAATTTGAAAAATAAAAAAATAGAAATATCAAATTTTTATTTTAATTTATGGATGTTTTTAATTTAAGTTTTATTTTATTATTTTAATAGTGTAAATCCAAATCTCTATAAAATTTTAATTAAAAAATAACAATTATATACATTAAAAAAATCATTCTTAAACAAATGTAAAAATTAATAATATTTATTTAGTTTAGAAAAAAATAATGAAATGATTTATAAAACAAAAAAATGAAAAATCAGTTAAAAAAAAAAAAAAAAAAACATTTACCTTGCGTTTCCTACAAATTTGTTCATAACACCCAAAACTTCAATAACTAATCAACAAAATGAATTGAAGAAGTGATTGCAAATGAGTTGAAGAAGTATTGCAATACTACTATATGTGAGGGCAAGTACTAATAATAAGCAATGTATAAAATAATCAATTGAATAAAAACAAAAATTATGGAAATGCATAAACATTACCAATATTGTTATTATTTCCATTTTAATTTTTTTTTAAATAACAAAAAATTAATGACTTAAAAAATTTCATCTAATATTATGTTGCTAATATGATCTATACAACTTTCTCATAATCTATTTTTTTGATGAACATAATTTTTAGGTTAAAACCTCTTCAACTGAAATTCATCTAATATTATGTTTTGATTAAGGGTAAGAAACGAGTTTTGATGGGGCTCGAAACCCAAAACAAAAAAGGCAAGTTGCAAATAAAATACATCATAAACCATCAACAACCCCACAACAACCACTTAAAGATAGATCAAGACTACACACAATACATCTAACAGACAAGCAAGGGCTAGAGAGCCTTTAATAACCTGGTTTTAACTGGGACCAATAACCCTTCTAGATACAACATAACCCGTCTGCATCTGTCAGGCATCAACGAACCAACCACTCATGGAAGACACCTCAGAGCCAAGAAAGATAATTTGCATGATGGTGTAAGACACCATCAAACCCCTAATCACAAACAATAGTAACCACCTGAAATAGTCAGGCATCCAAGCAACCAATCTACCACAAACCATCTTCTCATTAGCCAGAACTGAGTCCAGAGAAACAAAGTACTTGTTCGCCTCCTTGTAGCACCATCCCATTCGATCAACCATCCCAACATCCACCTCTAAAAGAGAGGTCTCCCCTCTGGCAGAGAGAAAGAAAAGGAGCACCTTCCCACCAAAATTGCTACGCTCTTGCCCACCAAAGCTCCACCTCGACAGGACAGCTACCACCTTCACCTCAATAGAAGAGGGTTCCACCTCAAAAGGAACAATCTCCCCCTTTATAGGAGACTTAAGCTGAAAAACCCAACGACAACCAACTTTAGTAGGAAGGGCAACCACATCCTCCTTAAGCATCACGAGCCACAAGAACTGATAGGAAGGAACAAGATATGTAACAAAAAAAGACTGGGCCAACGGAGAAAACCCAACCATCAACAAACCCGCATCAGCCAACCCACAAAGCATAAAAACAACATGCATCTTCCACCAGAGCCCCACAACAACCATCGTTAGAGAACAACCTCTCAACATAAAGATAAACTTCACCAACTTAGAGGGGTTCACAACCAAAAGACCAAACAAAAAAATGTGCAACCCCAAACAACAAGGGAACATAAACAGTTGCCAAAAAGCCACCACAACACCAAACAACAGGAAACTCGGTTGGGTAAACAAAACCAACAAGATGAGAAACCCAGACAACAACTCCTCCTTAGACCAAGAGGAGGCAACACAAAAGTTCAAAAAGAAGCAAAGGCCAAAAGACCACCAGAGACCCACACCCAAAGAGAGCAACAACAAACAAGCCCCAAAAGAGAAAGAGGAGCCCAGACAGGAAGGAAACATGAAGAAGTCCAAACAATAAAACCATCCAGCTACCCTAACATGCCGATTAGAGCCACAAATAGGCAACAACTCCACATAACCATCCTAAAGCAGACATCACCACTCCTCGAGAGGGATACCAAAAGCCAAAACTCTCCAAGAGCAAGAACCCCGAAAAGGGCGCCACCAAACAAACAACTGAAAGGGGCTGAGGGACACCAAGAGGACCCAAGTAGGAGAACAAACCAGCATGAAAATCACCCAAGCCTTCCTATTACGCCAAATAGGAACAAGAAAAGGCCCATCCTTCCACCAAACCACCCTAGAGAACCCTGGGCACACACCCACTAGCTACAAGGAAAGCAACACAAACAAAACACTAGGAAAAAAGGGTAAGAGGGAAGAACAACCTCCACCCACACCAAGAGCCACAACACCCGACAACATAAGCCACCCAACAAGCTACAGGCAGAAGCAAAAGACATCCAAGAGGAGGCCAGAAACAAAATAGACAAGCAAGAGGAACCACCAAGCCTTCCTATTACGCCGAATAAGAACATAGACTTGTCCATTCTGCACCCAATAGTCCTCAAAGAGGCCAAAGCTCCCCCACAACAAAGTAGGCAGCTCCATAGAAGGATAAGAGTGCAAAAAATCACACCCTCTCACAACAACGCCAACGAGAAAAACAGGGGTAGGCAAAAACCCCGACCACCTCCAAAATCCATTCACCACAAACCAAGAGGGAAGGCACCTCGCCCAGATTAGAAATAAGCAGCTCACCCTCCTGTCAACACCACACCCCAAATCAGAAACAACGATCCAGAAATCACCAGTCGCAACCCGGCAAAAAACTTTGCAACCGCAGCCAAAAATCACTAGCCGTAGCCACCAAAGACTTCTTAGACGACAAAAAACCCCCGTCAGGGTCTCCATCATCATCGACATCTCCTACAACTTCTGCATCACAGGTTTGAAACCCCCTCTTGAGCGCGCCTTCTCCATCGCCCTAATTCATCTAATATTATGTTGTTAATATGATCTATACAAAATTTTCAATAATCTATTCTTTTATGAAACATAATCTTTAGATAAATTGAAACCTTTACAATGAAAGTTAAGGACTGAGGATCAAAAACTCAAGAATATCTATTATGCTAAAATTGTTCATCCCTTATATTGTATAACAAAACACAATCTTGCTTTATATTGTGAGAACCTTTTAAGAAAGACTTAGATCTGAAGTAAAACCATTCTTTAAAAAAAAAAACCATTTATTCAGTAATCTATTTTAAAACTATCCGTTTCCCAATCAATTCAAATTAAGGATAATCTTGCCAGCGTGGAGCTTACGTGGATACACGGGCACCTCATACGCCCGTTGGCAGTACTTCCTTCCAGAGACTTCGTTCGACGAAGCTCAGGCATTCCATTCCTCAATTTCACAGCCCTGCCCGATCGAAAATTTCAGATTAACATGAGGCCTATAGCCCTTACCCTAACATTTCCGCTGCATCCCTGCCATTTTCACCGGTGCTCTTCCTCCGCCTTTTCTCTAAATCTCCACCAAAACCTCAATTCTCGCCGAAGATTTGCTCGCACTTGCCGCGTAAAATGTTTCAGAAGCGAAAATTTGGAGGAGACTGATACATTTTCAAAATATTCGGGCTATTTATTTGAAGCAGGTAG
Source organism: Sequoiadendron giganteum (assembly GCA_007115665.2). NCBI lineage: Eukaryota > Viridiplantae > Streptophyta > Pinopsida > Cupressales > Cupressaceae > Sequoiadendron > Sequoiadendron giganteum. Next base: position 156,077,469 of record CM021101.1, on the reverse strand, counting down.
CTCAGAGGCAGATCTTTTAAATGAATACGATGCCACCAAAATTGGTTCTATTTATCGTCGGCGGCCGGTTCTTCTTCTCCGACGGCTATTGCAGATAGGATCCAGCTTTGGACGTTGGTTCTTCATGCGCTATATTGATAATGTGCTCGGACGTTCTGATTCCATGTTTAAGGTATCTTTTTCCCTTTACATTGGCAGTTGCAGTCGTTCTTAGTAGTCCATTTGTGAAAATTTAAATGTTCTTGGAATTAGAGAAGTATGTATGTTGAAATTATGGCCACGGCTTCTTGTTCAGCGTAGAATCAACAGAATTTCGTTTGATTTCTCTTAACTTTTGTATCTCTCTGCGATGAATTTCTAGCTTTGCACCTTTTGAAATTAAATTTGGTTAGCAACTTAGCAGAGGATAATTTCCTTTTGTAGTTTGCTTACGTTTGATTTAATTTATTTTAATGTTCACAAGTGGTTGATATGAGGATTGCTTAGTCGTAGAAGCAACATCAAATTATTTAAACCTATGGACTTGAGGGAAAGGCATTTTTTAAATGGGATTTTTTCTTTTTCTTTTTGATTTTGACGGACTTAAAGTAAACCATGGGACTGTGCCTCGCGAGACTCCAGGAAAGAAAACTGAAAATAAAATGTATCAGAAACCTATAAAAAGAAAAAAGAAAATAATGAAGCGACAAGTGTAATACCTAAAACACAAAGCTGTGTCAGTAAGACTGTTTTCTGTTACTTCAGTCCAGGTGGGATGTATGCTGTTTTTCTGATATCGTGCCAGTAAGTCGCTGACATGTAGCAGTCTGATCTCATCATTTTGCAGGAGACGGATATGTTTAAGAAAGCTAGTATTACATAGTTCATTCCAGATACATATTTCGAAAATGGGAACCTGTGGAAATAATCTATAACATGTAAGTTTAAGAAAAGTTTATTTTCTGGGAAGTATGATACTATGATATAGACTAGATGAAGTTTATTTAGCGGGAAAAGAATCTGTTTCGTTCACATATCGTGGAGAATGGACGAACTTAAAGAGAAAGTCCTTTGTCGAGGCCAATCTTTATAAGTATGAAAATGAATAAGCCTAATTTAAATGAAAGCATTTTCTGAGTGTTATGCTTTATTTATCATGGAAAAAATTATTACATCCGTGTGTAGAAACCGCATGACACTGGATTTTATATTACACATAATTAACTACTACAGGAAGGACCTAGAAGCTATGAGAAGTGAACCGAAGCTTCAAAATGAGAATACTTCTTGGTGCTGACTGAAATCACAACTAACTGTTGTTTCAGATAATCTGTAAAATGCTGGAGATACTTTCCTAGCAATCACCAGTTACAGATACTGGCTTGTTGACTCCATACAACATCTTTGAACAGTTGGATTAAATGCCTAAAGAATCAGTCTTAGCACGTTTAACGTTGTATTAACATAAGGAAAACAAGAAATCACAACCATCAAGTGCAAGAATAAACCGCTGAAAGACCAAAACACACAAGTACATCGGAGAAACCCACAAAAGGGAAGAAAACTCTAGGAGAGTGAGCTAATGTCCTCACACCACTATCTTCCAGTCAATTGTATGTTTGTACAATGTTTCTAGGATGGAAAAGAGCTTCTACAACAAGTTCAGAAAGCTTCAAACACCTGCAAATGGTCTCTGCACCATGGAAACTCTTTTCCACATCTTGCAAACAACAAAACTTGAAAAACATGAAGGTATGGTTGAGGGCCAACTCTTGTACAATGAGTTTGAAGTGCTCTTAAGCCTTTCCCATGTCCATCCTTGATGCCAAAAGGAAGATCTGATACTGGGAATGTGAATTGAAAGGTCAAAACCCTTCATCTTCCATGTTCTGTCCAAGCTGTGACGATATTACCACTAATTCTCCGCATTGCTTCTGAAACTACCAGGGTGGTTGCATGGCTGCTGCTAATACACTGTGACACTCTTGAAACCACAGGGTGATTGCAAGACTGCCCCATGCTGAAAACTGACAGTTTCATTGCCACACATTTTTCTCTTCATTTCAACATCTGATCACCTGTCTTCTGACCTCCTTGGGATGCTCTGGATCACTTTAAGGCTTCCTCTGACCTGAGACAAACAACATGGCTTTGAAATCTGTCAAACAGGGGAAGCATGTGAAACCATAGTTTTTAGACAGCTTCTCAACTGGGAATGACAGCAACTGACTGCATGATCATGCAACTATGATGCATTTTTCAGTTCAACAGATTTGATTCATAACAGTAAGCTTGAGAAGAGGGAGCATCTATCCAGGGGAAGCTTGTTCAACCTCAAAGTGCAGGCCCATCAAGCGTGCTGCTGTGGTTTCCATAAGCCAGGTTGGTGAATCCTTGAGTTGAGATGTGGACTTGGCTAGCTAAGCCAGTGCATGGGGATGGAGACCAAACTTCTCCTAACCTCTTGGCTCTGCTATTTTGAGAGATTAGGATGGAAACCCTGGCCTCTTGCATCGGCAATTCCATTTCAGGGGTTGCATGATGGACTAAATTGGAGAATTTGTCATCATTTTTAGTATTTTCTGTTGCCTAGGGTTTGTCATTGCAAAATTCTGAGTTTCCTAGCAGCTAGGATTTCTATTTTCCAATCAGAATTCAATTACCAAAATTAAATTAATTTTATGAGAGATCATAAATTTGATCAGTATTTGGCATAATTCTGTTCATCACAAAGCTTTATGTAAATGGGGTGGTGTACTTTCTCTGTGGAAATCATTATTGTTTATTAGTAGTAGTACCGCAATGTATTTTAATGTGATGATATCCCTTGGGATAACATAAGATATAAGCTCATAGACAATTGTAGATCACTCATGCTTGGATAGATTTATCATTTTAAAGATGATGCATTCAAGTGACTCAAGAATTAATTGGTTGAGTATTTTGATGTAAGTTCTCGGTGGTTGATTGGGCTTACAATACAACACATAGGTTGGCAAGTGAATTTGCAGCTGTGTTGGCTTCTCTATGGTAACGATGAGATGTGGGGATCCAAATCTAGGCCTTCGCTTCTCCGATCAAAGATCTAAGGTGCTAGTCTAATTGCTTACCATTATAAATGATCTTCATAGTCATGTTTCTTGAATCCCTCCCAACAGGAAATCCATTGAACTTGATTTTTAAAAATCCAAGCTAGGGGGAGTCTGTTTAGTCTAAGAAAAGATTATAATGAGTTCTGACCAAGGGACATGGAGCCTTATGGCCCACGCATGTCAAGTTTACTGAAACTGCATAGCAACTTTGCAGCTAAAACAACCTCAATTTCTCTCATAGTGCTGCTACAAAGATTGCAACTTGTTAAATGAAAGAAACTATATCAACGTTGAGGATTAATTTGAAAGTGCAATCAACTATAAACGAGAATTATCATGGTAAAAAGACCCTAGGCTATAAACAGTAAATGAACGCAAAGCATAGAAGAAAGGTGAACAAAGAAAGAGTGGTCAAACTTAAAGTAAGCAAACCTCAAGCCATAAGATATGTTACAAGTAAAATAAAAGACCTTGCAAGGGAAGGTTCCCTCACAAAAGCATGGTGCTGATAAGATCATGCAGGAGACCAATTCTGAACCATGTTTACAATAAGGCTTGGGCTAGAAGTATCAACATCTTCTATCATTGTGAAGGATCCTAAGTAGAATTTGGGAATGCTCATAGGGGAATTTTTAGGGCTGAAGGAGCCAAGCTAGACAATTGTAGGAGGAGGCCATGTGATCCCTTTAGAACCTCACCTAACAGTCAAGGCTGATGAATCTCTAGTAGCAGAGAGAATTCTTTCAATGTAGGCCTATCTTTGTGACTCGGCTTGTGGACATGGGAAAGTTCCTTGATTCCAAAATGAAGCAGATCCATTTCCCTTGGAGTGAGATTGAGGCGTTGGGGTTCTCTGAAAGTAATGTGCGAAGAGGAAGATTGTCTCATTTGTTTATCTCCCATTGGAAGCTAATCAACTATATCCAAGGGGTGCTTAATGCCTCAATTGCCTATAGTGGGCTCAAAGAAGGAAGTAATCATGCTTACAGCTCTAGGGTTCTTCTATAAGGATTTATGTGCGAGAATAACATCCTTCTGAAGTGAAAGGGCTAGACATCTTTGGTCAGAATGCTGGAAGAAGGAGGATAAGTAATCCCTTCAGTTGACATATAGACAATGGTATCTTTTCCCGATCTTGCAGTATATAGGACACCCAAAAATAAATTGCTTCTTGATGCCAATCTCTTGGAGGGCATAGAGACTGCAAAAGCCAACTTGGGGATGAGTGGCTATAGAGGATAAGTCCACAAGTGACATGCATGTGTTCTCAATAAATATCCTCTTTGACAACTCTATTGTTGTCCACCTTTGAGGCCACCTTTGAGGAAAGGAGAGGAAGGGCATCTCATGAAACTTGAACAAAGAGAATTTGATGGATTGAAATAGAAGACTCCTGGGATACCAACAATGTTGGCATGTTGTGGGGCCCAAAGAGGCAGTCATCTATAAAGATCTCAAAGTTCCATGTAGGGACATCACTCACATCCTGAACTTGGATCACTTAATAATCTAACTTTGTGGGCATGAAAGTGAGCTTGAAGATACACTCAAGGTAGAGGGCTTAGTTAGAAAAAATTGTTTGGACAATGCATGGAAGAATTGTTGTTTCACAAGGAATCATAAGTCAGAACATGATGGTCTGCATACTATGTATAAAAATGTGGTGTGAAGATCGCAAACTTGAGCCCCAAATCTCTGATACATAAAAAACTATAGGCTTAACAATTGCATTGAATAGGCTCCTCTTTGAAGGGATGTACTGAAAATGTATTTGAAAACAATGGTACTCCAAGACCAAATGTGAGGTATATCCCTCACAAGAATGCAATTGAGACATAAGCTTTAGACTGATAGATGGTCTAGTGAAAGGATAAATGTTGCTTCTCTACAATATATATATATATATATATTATGGCAACACAACAAAATGATCATGACAAAATGCATAACTGTTGGCAACATTACTCCTTTCATTGATGATTAGGTTGCTTACCATTCCCATTAGATTGCTTTTGTTGGTGGCCCCTGCACATTACACGTGGTCATATACTTGGTTGATGATCTATTGATGACCCTCATCATTCCAATCTGAATTCTGAATGAATGGGATTGAGGTTCCAGATTGATCTCCACAAGGCTTGTGAACTTGCCTTTGACTGCATCACTGTCAACCATCAATCTCCTTGCACATACAGAACTAAATCATACAATGATAAACAAGTGTATACAAAGAAAGGTAAAGATATCAAATTTTGTAACTGACACCTTCCAAATTCTAGGAAGGATCAAATAATAAGGCTTTTCATAATCTGCCATGCGCCAAACACTGATAGTGGTTAACTATGCCAAGTAAATGATCTACTGAAAGGACTTTTCTCATGACTGAATAAAGAGCCTTGTCCATTCCATTGATTATGTACATCATTGGACATTGTTGTTCGATAGCTTGTACCCAAAACAGTCAACGGAATCTAATTCTAATTAAGAAATCTAATTCCTCTCATTTTATTTTTTCATGGAAGACAAATGCATGAGTTGCATATCACTGGCTCATTGATTCTGTTCTCAAATCAGAACACACACGACAAACTAAAATACACAAAAACACAAAAGGAAAGTTAATTTACACTTTACCTTTATAGGATGATCCATATGAAAGAACTGAAGAATAGGGAAAGGGTAGGGAGAAAAGAGATTCTTTCAAATTGATTAAAGCCCAAAATATCACAAATTGAATCTAACAACACACTTCATAGAATAAACCTCTTTTAAATAGTAATAGTTGTACTCAGAACTTTTCAAAATGGTGCTAATTCACTTAAAATTTCTTGAGGCTTAATATAATTCTGGCATTTGAGATCACTTGATTTAAATCAAATTTAATATATTTACAGAGGTTAAGAAACATATATTGAAGTAACTTTTCTCAGACCAATACATCATAATCATTCCATTAAGACACTGATTTGCTTCAAAAAGATAACACTTTGATTAAAAATATACTCGAAAGCTGCTGAAAGAAAAGTATCAAAGTTCTGTCTTTGATTAGAATCACTTCCCATGTTTGAAACGGGTGGAGAAAATGTTAAAATATTTTTTGGGAGGCTTGGTTACAATGACCACCCTTTCCTTAAGACACTACTTTTACTTAAAATTAAAGAAGACCTGGGTGCTTTCCCCTTGACTGCCACCTGGCATGTTTTTCTTCTTAAGGTCTATTTTGGTTGATTCAGTCACAGAGTGCCTCTTAAGCTTCGGTCCAATCAAAATCTGAGTACCTTTGTGACTTGTTGCAATTCATCTTATCACCAGCTCTGCATACACCTGAATCCTTCCCATCCTCTGTATTGTTGCTAAAATGAAAAAAAGTGGTGGAGTCTTAGCCTGGTTGTTGTGCATTTCTTTATGGAACAAAATTAAAAAGGATGCCACTAATGAATCAATTTTTTTTTGCCAAGTAAGGTGTCCCTGACTGTTTCATAATCTGATGAAGTTCACCTCTGAGAAAACAATGCTCACCTTGGATGCATATATATTCAGCACTTGCAGGTGCTTCTTAATCACCTTAAACATCTGTGGCATTTCTTATCTGACTGCCCTAGCGGTTAGCTTTACCACCTCGATCTTACCATCAGACAGAAAGAGGATTGGAGAGGAGGCAGAAGTTTTCATCAGAGATATCAGGTCCCCGTCCACCTTCTTCAGTAGATTCACTGATGTCTGGAGATGGGCATTCAACAGAGATTTGATGTTGTTCACCTTGACAATTTTGGCTTTCCGGGAGTAGTATAGTGGAAGTGAACCACCTTATACTCTTTCTAACATTATTAGGAATTGACTTAGACACTTGAAAGATTTGCTTCTGTGATTCTTCTAGTTGAGATTGTATTTTCTGTAGTCGCTGAGTCAAATCCCTGATCTCCTGGGCTTTCTCCTTCAGATATTCTTGAGCATATTTGCTCATTGATTTGATTGTAGAGCCTGGTTCCATTTTTGTTTCTTTTGAGATTTGGATTTATCTAGAATTTCTACTCCGTGGTGTTGCTAACAGTTTGTCTTGCCTCAATCCTTTCCTGGGTAGTTACCCGCTGCTTTTTGTTGTACTTCATTTCCACCTTGGGATCATCAATCAAAACCTTGCTCAAATTTTCAGTTTGTTGTATCTCCTATTCAATTATTTGCAGCCAAGGCAAATCTGGTGCTGAGGTCCCTAAAGCACTTCCCCTTGGCATAGGGGCATGGCATTGAAACTTGGTTGATAAATCTGGGAACATACTTGTATTATTGGGCTAATGATAATTTGGGTTTCACATTCTCCTGTATCCTCTTTCTGTGTATGCTGTAGACTCCAAGGCAAGGGATTTTTCTATCTGTACCTCTTCCAGAAGACAAATTTTTTGTCCTTTGATTCTTGGTGCAGTCTTGGTAGGGGGTCTAGCAAAAGACAACTTAACCTAGCAGCCTTAACAATTCTCAAACAACATTCAAATGCCAGAGGGAAGCAACAACAAAATTCACTTGCATTAAAATATAAAACTGCCTTCAAAGGCTTATAGTCATGCTGAGAATGATGCCTAAACTATTACAAACGAAATGGCATAGGATTGTTCTATGCCCTGAGAGGGATGAAAATCTGGTATCTTTCTTCTGGTTAATTTGTGGCTTTTCTCACTATTTCCTAATGTCCCTCACTTTAAATGGTTAGCTTCCTATTCTCACTACCCCTGCCCTGTTGTTTTTCTTCTTTGCTTGAATATTCCCTTCTGCTTGTGATATGGGCATTTTGTCATTCAAGAATGACCTGTACATGCTTCTTTGATCACATCCTCATGATTGTAGGGATTTGGAGTTGATTCATTTGTCCTAATCACATGCTTGTTTGGAAGAATGATTCAATGATGACACAGGATTTGGCTGCCTATAATAACAGCTCTGAGTTCATTTTGGGCCATGTTTATCTAAGATATGCTGCTGTTTAAAGCTCTCCATCAGTTTTGCCCTAAGTTATTGGTACGTTTTTTGGGTTCGGGTACGAGATTTTTGTACACAGATTCGGTCAAATTTTTTTTTGGGGTTGGGTTCATTTTGGGTACGTTAATACAAAAACATATAAAAATCAGAAATATATACATATTTGCAGTAGTAATTAATTTCAAAATACACCATTATATTAATAGTCAAATAACATAGCAAAAATACACCACCGCTTTCATAGTCAATTTAATAATACAATACAAGGGCCTTCATACTCCCAATCTGATGTAAAGCCAATACATTTTTACTCAATCCTCATGCTATTGTTCAATGTTGTGAATCAGTAGAAAGGAGAAATAGCAAGGCAACCTGTTTCTCAGGGAGACCAAACACAATGCCATCTCAATATCCTAAACCACCACTTACAATAGAGATCTGGTTTCTATGGTGCTTAGAACATTCTATATTACTAGTACCACCATCAAAACATCTTTCCGAAGAGATGTGCAAGGATATTGGCATAGTTCACGCCTTACTTCCACTGGGAACATCAGAATCTGCACTGAAAAGTTTAGGGAAGTCAAATGGACTATGGTCATATGTCCTCCCAAATAGTGATATCTTCCAAGTCCCAATTATAAATTATAACAAAGCAATGAATAAACAGAGCTGCCCTTAACATCACCATAACACAAGATGCAAAGTTTACAAAGAGCACAGAACAATCCCATAAAGGAATATAATACAGTTTTTGATGTTGAATCTCCAACATTTTACTCATGCCTAATTTGACTCAGCTTCTCTTCATCAAATATCTCAGCCATCCTAAAGATATCAAAAATATTCAGCACTTGAGAAACCCTAAAAAACAATCTGTTTTGTTGTAGAAAAATGTGAGCATAGTTGAAATGAGAAAAAAATTCACAATTTACAGCCTTTGAAGGGAAAAAATCAGATAATACCCAAAAAAGTTGACGTGGATTCAGCCCGGGTTCGAACTAGAAATGATAAAAATGATTCCATAGACAAGGTTTTGTACCCTGCTCGTTTCTACAGAGAAAAATACGTTTCTTGGATGTATCTACATCAATTCGGACTTGTATCTCGTTTCCGTATCAAATCGTACCCGCACCGGGGGTCAGAATAGGACGTACCGGTAACTTAGGAAACATGGAAGAAAAGTGATGAAGTTCTTAATGTCGCAAGGTTTGTGAATTTGCAAACTTTTCTAAAACTCCAATATGATTCCAAAGTCATTAAAAGCTTTGACAAATGAAAAGAATGAAATATGGAGAGATGTGAAGAAAGGATGTCAAGGAGTTCACCAATTCTTGAACCCCCCAAATCCCCAATAGGTTCTTGGAGTCCCTTTTTCCTTACCATGCTCTCTCTCCTGCCTCAAGTCTTTGTTCCTCCTTGTTGGGCCTTGGGCTTGCGAAGGAACCTTGGACTTTGGCACCGAGTACCCCAATGCCAAGTCCTACCAGTGCCTTGCTCCCTGTGCTCCATGTTTTCTTGTTCCAATTCTAGTCCTACCCTCGAAGCTCGATGTTTATGTCTTATCAATTCTTAGACTTTTAGAGGGACCTTTCACCTTGGAAACCATTCCCCATTCCTTGATCATGGATCCTTTCAGGACTCGATCCCCACTGTTACACCCCAGAATTTGTATAGTTACTATTCTAGTAATGCTTAGAGCATTCTGATTGTAAGGAAGGTTTTGAATGAATAAATGTGATTGAACTTTGTTGTCAATATGAAATCCTGTTTACATGTTATGTTTGGCTCATTCTGTATTCTTGATTGATGTTATTCTTGAATAAAACAATGAATAGAGGAAAATAATTAGTCTTGTTTTATATATTTGATTTATATATACTGCAAATATTGTGAGCATTTGACTGCCGTGGTTTTGTGCCATGGATGCAGGAACAGGAGCTATTCCTCCAGGTGGAGGGGAAATATCACTCAGGAAGAGGAACTTGGTCGACTAACCGGTAAAGTTGATCGTATGAGCATACACACACTTCACTAAGGATTTTAGGAACTGAGTCAGATTGAGTTGTCATGATAAGTCATCCTTAGGCTTAGGAGTTTCTGATTACTTCTTTATGCTTTATGAGTGGTGTTCCTTGATTGACTGACTTACTGTTCTGTGAGCCTTGAATGTGAAATGTGAACTGATAAGTTACTGATGCCTGGAATTTACAGTTAAATGTATAAATACATGTTTATGCAATTACGTCTATTAGAGGTGCTCTGACTGGCCTATAATAACGTAATTGGAGATTTGAAAATAAACATGTATAGATATATTTAAGTGTAAACTGGGTAAGTTTATTAATATATTTAATAATATATTTAATATCGATATTATTATAGTTTTACCGATAATATAATATATTAATATATCTAATGTAATGTTCGAATATTATATAGATATATTTATATATTTAAATAAAGGTAAATTAAAAACTATAATAATATTATATTGAATATAATACAAAATATATTAATACATTTTAATGTGAATATTAAAATATCTAAAACTTTGGAAAGATTTTATATAAACTATAATCTTTGGCATTTAAATTTATATTTATCTTATAAAGGTATTTGAGTTTATTTACCTTTGGAAATAAAGGTAATAAGACTTTCATAGTCTTTGGTAAATACTTTGCAAACCATACAAAGGAAATTCGAAATATTGAAATAATTGGAAAATATTAAAAGGAAAAAGAATTTCGAAATTTTGTAAAGACCAATGGAAATTTATAAAAATCATTTAAGGAAATGTAAGTATGAACTATAGACTTTTTAAAGATTTAAAGTTAATGTTTGAATAAACTGAAAAATCGCGGATTTCTTCATGGGAAGAAATCGCGCGACTGTTTGAACCAGAAAACAGTGGAAAACAATGGAGATTGAACCGCGCCCAGCTCGCGTAGCTTAGACTTGGTCGCGGATGCTTGAACGCCACCGGTCTGGGACGCGTGGGTGGAAGGAGGCCTGAACTGTCTGTGCGTAACCCTTGACGTTTTCAGCAGTAAAATTCAAACGCCATTTGTTCTTTCAGTTCGCCATTTTTGAGGGCTTTTCCCAGTGACTAAACCTGTACGTGGTTGATCCACGAAATTGGCATGTGATATGTTGAAACATTCTTGAGAAATTATGTTGAATCATCAACTCTTTTGCTGTGTGTTTGGCTATTCGACTGCCACTGCGGATTTTGACATTTTCAAAATGAGAGGTGTCGAATTCTCATGCCTACAAGGTAGGAAACATGAGAATTCGAAACCTATAAATAGGTTCTCACTCATTGTTGAAAGAGACTCAATTTTTCATTTCACTCTCCTTGCCTTGGAAAATTCGAAATACAGTGCTGTGGTATTTCTGTGTTTTGAAATTCCATTTTATGAAAGCCATTGTCATTCTATGAGAGCCATTGCCATTTTATGAAAGCCATTGTCATTTTATGAGAGCCATTGCCATTTTTGTGAGAGCCATTGCCATTTTGTGAAAATCATTTGCAATTGAGACAATATTGCTGAGAGACAGTATTGCTGAGAACAACTTTTTGCATTTACCTGAAAGTAGTATTTGCTTAAGCTGAGAGAAGGCTGCGAAGGACGGTGGAGCAAGGATTGAAGCTACCGATCAAGCTCATACGCAAAAGGAAATCAGGCATGAGATATATGTTGATAGATTTTCTGTCATTTATTTTAAAATGTATGATTAGATTGCTTGATTATGTCTTGCTTTATGAAAGGAAAAATAATAAGAAACCTCTATGTTCTATGAAATTGCTGAATTGGGAATAGTTTAATTCCTTAGAAAAGGCTTATTGAATTTAAGAGATAGCTTAAAGAGCTGGTCAAATTGGGGAATAGTTTAATTTCCTTAGAAAAGCTTTTGAAATAGCTTAGAGAACTTGATGAATTGGAATAACTTAAAAGCATGTTGAAACGAATCAGTTTGAAATCATAGATGAATTTGAAAGGGAAATATTTGTTTACTTTTAGTAAAATACCTTATAATTTGTATTGCTTGAATACTGCTTGAATTCCTTAAGTAAAGGAAAGGGATTAGTTATTAATACTAGGACGAGGGTGGATTCAGAACCAAGGTAGTCTAAAGCTTTAGAGTTAAATAGGTTAACTAGAGAAAGCTACGTACTCCATGGATAAAGATTTCCATGTTGGGAAGTACCAGAGGGACCCCTTGTTGACTGTACTCCATTTCCTGTTTAAGTAGTTGAAGTAGGAAGTCTAGGGTGATTGACTACCCACTGAAGGACTCAACCTACGCGTAGGATAAGGCAGCCTTAAGTCAAACCAAACCTGACTTAGTGCAAGTGATAGATGACCGTCAGTATAAGTACTGCCGAAATGCTTTGGCCAAAGTAGTGTAGTATACCTAACGTCCACTTAGACTGTGAGACGAATTACACTGTCAGTTCACAGTAATCCAGGTTACATGCTAGATTGAGATTGTGAGGACACAAGGATTTAGTTATGTAGGATTACACACTATGCTCAGTTGGTCATACAGAACCGGTTACCCAACCAATCTCCTCGAAGAAGGGAGGGCCGTCTACTTAACAGTAAACGTGCGGGGGACCGCAATATAAGTCCGTGGTTGGTGGAAAAGCACCTGAGTGATGTTTCCCCTCCACCTTAAGACTTCTGATGAACCAAGGTTTGAAAGGGAAGATCCTGGACAGTCTTATTCCTATTTGCTCAAAAGCTTCCGAGCTATGTTTGAAACTTGTAAGATTCTTACCTTGCTTTTTATTTTGAAGAAAAGTAATCATGAAAGCGTACTCTGTTATTTACTTGGAAAATAGAACAATGATGTATCGTGTCTTTTATTTCTTTATGATGAAATGTTCAATTAGAATGAAAAGAAAAGTTATTTACTTTGTCGTTTAATTGTATTTCCTTGTATCTTATTAGTGAAAATAGAAATTTTTTTTGTTTACCCGGTTTTGGGGTTGTTACACCCACTTTGTTTTGGTTCTCAACCTTCTTTCTCTCTCATTCACTCTAATCCAAGTTCTCAGGTCCCTTTTGGACTTAGACTCCCACCGAGACATAGAATGTTCAGATTTCATGCCAAGGTCCACTGAGCTCCAAAAATCCTTGAGACACGTTTTCACCTACTTTGTGGTTAACCCATCACTACATTGATGTCAAATTTGACCTTGCAACTACTAGATTGAATTTTTCTTTCATAGAAGCAGCTATTCAATCCCAAGGTGCAGATTTTTTTGCATTATCAACGTTGAAGAAGAAAATGATCCATGCCTTCATTGATGTAGTAGTTGAGTTTTCAAGTCTTGATGGGTCTTAGGCAACCTCCTAGTTGTTTTTCTGATGGATTTATTTGGGATTTTCTTGGCTTACATGATAAGATATGATAGCTATTGGCATAAAAAGACAAAATCAAATTTACTCCAACTAAATGTTGCAACGGCTTGAACATATTTGCGATTTCTTGGGATGTATTTTTCATTTGTATGAGGTTGGAAAAAGGGGGAAAACACTCCATATTGTATACCAGTCTTATTTTTGCTGAAATACAACTGATTTAATATTTTCTTTGCAATTTTCAGTGATACAAACTTTTGGTTGATTTATATGAATGGTCTTTTTGCATTGTTATATTGTTTATTGTTGAAGAGACGTATACCTTCAAGGAGGGTTGAAAATCTTTGCTTGCACATTTGCGACAAGATTTGCTGTTCTAGTTAGTACATCTTCAAGGAGGGTGAGAAATATTTCTAGGAAGCAAGTGGGAGTTGTAGTATTACGAAAGTGATTATTAAGTAGAATTATGTATTCAAATTACATTTGTAGGTTCATGTTATTGTAAGGTAGTGTTCCACGGGGATGCATCCCCCTCGAAAAACCCCATGTTCCTAGACATCCCCGTCTTGGAGACTTGGGGGGATGTTATCCCCACCATCCCACCACCAGTGCCACCATCCCACCACTAGCATCACTGTCTCCAAGATGCCGCTAGGACTTTGAGGATGCCAAGGTGTCCTCAAGACGTCTAGGGGACTCCTAGTTGTCTCCAAGATGTATAATTCTTATACTTACACATCTTTTAATAACTATTTTTTCAAGTACTATATGTATTTCAGCGCCCTGCCGCCACCTCACCGCCGTCCCCAAACTTAGGCCCTTGGTCCCCCCTGTTGATGAAATTCTTCTTTCTGTAACTGTCGATCCTCACAAGTAAACAACATCTATTGATTTCCATATCGTTTAAGTGAGGAAGGAGTAGATATTTATATCAAAGTGGGAGACACGTCCCATGAGCGGATGTGTCTCCTCAAAGTGGAGACATGTCGGCTCAAGGGGCATGTCTCTCCATTTAATTAATACTTGTTTCAAATGCAAGATCAAAGTCCTTTATCTGACCGATGCTATTTATTATCAACACTCCCTCTTAGCGAGGAGGATAAACTTCAAACAAGTATAAAGTGATGTCACCTAACTCGTGATATCAAAAGATATGGTATGCTTCTCAAGGTGTCAAGTCACATGACATTCTTCATAACACATCTTTATTATGCAATACTCCCTCTTAGCTAAGGAAGATAACTTCCATCAAGTAAACGTGATATCACCTAACTCATGATATCAGAAGATATGGTATGCTTCTGAAAGTGTCAAGTCACATGACATTCTTCATAACACATCTTCATTTTTCAACACTCCCTCTTTAACTAGGGAGGATAATTTCCATCAAGTAAAAGTGATATCACCTAACTCGTGATATCAGAAGATATGGTATGCTTCTGAAAGCGTCAAGTCACATGACATTCTTCATAACACATCTTCATTTTTCAACACTCCTTTAACTAGGGAGGATAACTTTCATCAAGTAAAAGTGATATCACCTAACTCGTGATATCAGAAGATACGGTATGCTTCTGAAAGTGTCAAGTCACATGACATTCTTCATAACATATCTTCATTATGGTATGTGCACTGACATCAAGTAAAAGTGATATCACCTAACTCGTGATATCAAAAGATATGGTATGCTTCTGAAAGTGTCAAGTCACATGACATTCTTCATAACATATCTTCATTATGGTATGTGCACTGACATCAAGTCACATGATGTCTACCATAATTCATGGCATATCCACAGATATATAAATATCCACCATGATTATCTCTTAAGGATCACAATGATCTTCAAATGATATCAAGTCCCATGATATTTATCAAAGTGTCCAAGAGATACTATCATGACATGTCCACAGATATCAAGTCACATGATATCTATCATGATAGTTCAACTCATCATTGTAGAGTCGTCACTTTACAATGACAAATACAAGTGTTCATTATTAGAAAGATCGTCACCTTTCAATAATGTACATAGGGGGAGTAGGCCCATAAGGTCATGGAGTCACACACATGACAAAAGAGTTTACACATTAAACATCTTTATATATTAGTACAACTTATAAACAATTTGAATTTCAAACATAATATCAAATTACATTTCAACCATACCAATTTTCTTCCTGAAGTGTTCTACCTTGATTCGGGAGAGAGGTGTGGTGAGAATGTCTGTTGTTTGATCATTTGTACTAACATACTCCAACTGGATCACATTCCTTTCTACCATGTCTCACAATAGTAGGGGATCTCAATGTGCTTAGATCAAGGAGTCCCACGAGCAATTTATGAAGCCAAACTGCTTCTCTTGCCCTCATAAAGGCTGCAATGTATTCAATTTATGTCGAGCTTTGTGCCACTGAAGACTGTTTTCTGCAGATCCAAGAGATCATAGCCGATCCTAAAATTGAAGCAACATCCTGAAGTGCTTTTCCGATCGGTTACACTCCCAGCCCAATCTGAATCAGAGTATCCAAGTTGATCTAGTTGGTCATTTCTGTAAAGAAGACCATATCCAATAGTGCCTTGAAGATATCTCAATATATGTTTTACAGCCATACGGTGAAATTCCTTTGGCTCACACCTGAACTGGTTTAGAGCATTCACTAGGACCTTCCATTTGTTTGCTGGAGCGCTCTATCAACTGAGCTACTGGCCCCTTGTGGCTAGCCCATCATTAGTCCGGGTGTGGCTTATATCCAACACCCCCCCTTTAAGCCACACTACGGGTGCTTGGGGCTCTTCTGAAGTTAGATCCAGGGACCTATCGTCATGGAGTCTCTCGACATGATGCCTCATCTCAGTCTCAGAGATGAACAAGGGCTTTCACCTCATATCTCTCTATCTCAGAGAATTATGCATTACAACAAGTGAAGATGTGACTCCCTCTGAAGCTCTAAGTACTTGTATCAGCCTCCTGACCTCCTCGTCCAAAAATCGTATGCAGTACCTGCTTTTAGAGAAATGGTTTCCCATACACCTTTGTAGAGATTCAGGCTGTTCTCTTCAACCTCATCCCAGATCACTCTATTATGAATAGGTTTGCGGAGCTACCAATGTTAAATCCAGGTTGACAGACATGAGCAATTCTGATCTCAATTTGCTGAAGAGGTACTTCAAGAATTTAGCATCTGTCCTTGCAACATTGAATCATAGAACTCCCTCTGAAGGTTAATGCTTCCTCTTCGAAGAGATGTCTTCAACCATTCACACAATCTCAAGGTTGCATGCAGTGTCTCCATTTTCAACCTACAGGATGCATCAAGCTCTTCTTGGAAGCAATCTCTTTCATTTCTTTATACATCCTAAAAGCATTAAGAAGAGATTACTAATAGTTCATGAGACTCAACTATCTCAAACAAGAAATACTATCTCAATGTTATAGTATGAATTAATAATTAAACAATTCATAAACATTATTTAACCATGCAATACTTATCTCATTAAAGAGTTAGATAAAAGCTAATCACTGTACTCAATATGATTCGCTGCTCTTGCGCTCAGATCAGTCCACAACCTTCATGACTTGAACACAGGCCCATTACTTAGAATTTGTAGAGGTGGCAGGGTAATTTTGAACATGGTTGAAAATTTATCGATGCACTCGGACCAGAAGTGATGATCATTACTTCTAGAAGGCACAGGTTCGAAATTGGAACTCTTCCCATTACTTTTATTGCTGGAAGAATCACTGCACTCTCAAGATCCGTCATTCATACTTCATCACACGGGAGAACTGGGCTAAGCGGAGTTTACACGGGAGGTCTCGAGATGCCATTTAGATCGTAGAACCCATACTTAGCATGGATAAATCCATCATGCCCAATGAATTTTCCAACCACGAGCATTGGTATAGATCCTTACTTTCTTCTTTGAAAGTAGAAAGGACTGATCAGAACACCCAGACCGAGGATTTCTATCATTACACATATGACACTATACTGCTCGGTTTCAGCGCCTCATTAACACAGTCAGAGCTGGACATGCTGGAGGAGATGCCCAAACATGTATTGTCATAAACCATGCGCACCCAGATGTCAACAAAATGCCAATCGACACATACACCCAAGTATTTGCCTTTTTTTTTTTTTCCCTTATTTCTCTTATACAAAATCACTGACTACCATTCAAGAGATTTCCTTATTTCTGATGGTTCCATCATAGGCGAGTATGGGTACACATTTGTGAATTGTTGTGATGTACCATCCCCCCCTCCAAGGATTACTTTAGTTCCCTCACTAACCAACATTTCCTTATTGGTTTCAGTCGTTTGGGTTGTGATTGTTCAACATATTGATTTTGTTATGGTTTAATGGAAAGTTCTTCGTGCTCCTCAGATGCTCGGCCAGTAAAGAGAAAATACCCAGCAATGCGCCCATAATGGCCTTGATCACCATACGGAAACGATAAAAACGTTCCTGGAGGATTATAGTGCCGACGCTATAGTAGTCGTAATCATTGTAACACTCAAAGAATTTGTATAGGAGTATTTTTGCCGCTACCTCAAGAATTAGCAGTGCCAGAAACAGGTGTGGTGTCTATTCCCATTATCGGATCTTTCATTCCCGTCCCTATGGTTGATGATACAATGGCGTCTTCAATACTATGGTTCTAATGAGGATGTCCAACTTGCGACTATGACATTCATAATCTTCTCGCGCATCAATAATGAAGGTTCCACGCAGTACGCAAATAGACCCGATACCTTATAGGCTAGCCAAAGGTGCAATGTAATTTGTAATCGCAACTCCATGATGAGAAAATATCTTCACTCTCACCAGCATTCCCTATTTTTGACTCCAATAATAGTTAATATCTTTCCCGTCCAAACCTTTGTGTTTATTCTATCTTCTCACTCTGCGACTGAATGTCATTCCACCCTTTTATACTGCGGGGTACTCGATCCCTAAACTACTCTCCTCTTTTCAAATTTGATAGTCTCCTTTTGGCTTTTCTTCAGTTTATACAATTCTGTCTTATCATCGACTAAGATGATAGTTAATTTCCATGCCAAGCACACACAGAGACAACTCCCGATAATAATGAATCTCTGTAGGATGCGTGACTCCTCCCAGCCCGAATAACGATAGATTTATATATCGACGTCTTCTCAAGAGCTCAACTTTCCTCTTGTCCTATATTAGGCCCGACTTCCCTCAACCATGAGCGACAACAATATAATTTCGGAATTTCCTATGCCTGGTAACATCGTGATTTCACGGGAATAGTAAATATCAATCCCTCAAGCTTCAGATGCAGGCTCGACAGCATGGCCAACGTTTTCGAATGTTGCCAGAACTCATATCTGAAGGTAGAGAGGGATTCTGATGAGAAAGGCGAGAGATGAAAGCTACGCTCTTATCTGACTTGAATTTAATCGGATCTTTCCTACCATGGCTCTGATACCATGTTGATGAAATGATTAAATTCTTCTTTCTGTAACTATCGATCCTCACAAGTAAACAACATCTATTGATTTCCATATCGTTTAAGTGAGGAAGGAGTAGATATTTATATCAAAGTGGGAGACACGTCCCATGAGCGGATGTGTCTCCTCAAAGTGGAGACATGTCGGCTCAAGGGGCATGTCTCTCCATTTAATTAATACTTGTTTCAAATGCAAGATCAAAGTCCTTTATCTGAACGATGCTATTTATTATCAACACCCCCGTTCCCAAAACCTGTCCCCACATCCCTGTGTCCCTCGTTAGGAAACTTCGTGGAACTATGTTGTAAGGCAATAATAGTTACAGTAAGATATTGCTTTGTTTTTTAAACCATTAGAAGGGTAATTTATTTTTGGAAAAGTACATGATGACTCTATTTTACCTAAATAGGCATTGGTCAGTTTGAGAAATTCCTCCTAGCCAACTCATATAAAGAATGATAAATCAATAGATGAGTAATTTATTTTTGTCATTTTATTTTATTCATACTTGGGTATTATAGGTACAAGGAGTATTAGTTGTTGTGAGATATCCAGTAAATCCTTGCCTAATTTGTATGAATATCATATTTGTTGTACATTGTGATAAGCCAATTGTATCTGTATAGAATCCAGTGTGTTAATAGGGCTATCCATTAAGGTTTTGTAGAGCCTAAAGTGTAGGAGGGAATAGTTTATTCTCTTGTTCGTTGGCCATTCTCTTAACAAACTTTGAGCATAGGAATTTGCAACTTCTTAGAAGTTAATAGTAGTAGGTTAGAGAACCAACAAATTGGCGACTTTGTTGAGGAGTTTGGTGTCTAATTTCTTGGGCCTTTTCCAAAAGAGAATTCTGATCTCAAGATTTTGAGTGTTGGTCTTGTGGTGTTGTGTAACCGTTTTTGTCCTTTTCCCTTACGCGTGGTTACATTGTTGGTAATCAATTTAGACATTTTTCACAAATTTTGATATGGATGGGAGGAGGTCATTATTGTTAGAATATTAAATTCCTTTTATATTAATGGTCACTTGTAATGTTTTGTTTAGCTTTTACTGTTGCTACAGTAATCGACTTTCTACTGTTGCTACAGTAATCGTCCTTCCTCTTATATATTTTGTAACTTCACTTTTTTGTGAATATATGAAAACCCTTACCATTTCATGGTATCGGAGCCTTTAGGGTTTCTAGGCGTTTTGTGAAGTTTGTAATTCATGAGAAAAAAAAAAATATTCATGTGAAACTTCTGTGATATTTTCGTGGGTTCTATGTTTGAAGATCACGTATTGGAGGAATAAAATCGCGTTTTGTTCTGTTCTGGGCGTGTGTTTTGGGCGCGACCTCCTAAACCTTGTGCCGCGCGATCTTCTTTCAAGCGTTTTGTGGCGACGAAATTCCTGGCCGCGTTTTTTTCTAGTGGGTGCGTGTCTCAGCAGCTCCTAGCAACGCGTGAGTTGCTTCTGCTCGCGTTTTCTCTTGCAGACGCGTTTTTTAGACAGCTTCTGGCCGCGTTTTTTACCTGCAACCCATGTGTTTTTCGGGCGCCCTTTCAGATGCGTTTTTGTGTTGTTAGGGCCGCGATTTTCGTCTGAAAAGCACTGCGTTTTTACTGTGGTTTGGCCGTTTTTTCTAAGATCTTTCTTGGTCACGTTTTTCAGTTCATGATCTACTCGTTTTTTTTAAAAAGAAACGTCATCAATTTTGGTGCTGGTTTTTGCAATTTTCTGGTTATCCATGGCGTCTAGGGTTTCCAAAAACTTCGTCTAGGGTTTTGAACCCTCAGATCAAGTCGAAAAATTATTTTTATTGCAGATTCCTTCTGGGTTTTCCAAGATCTCAACTGGGTTGTCGTCCATTTTTTCTGGGTACCTTGTTTTCTGTGCCTCGAAATTTGTGCCTCAGTTTGAAGTCGAAATGTTTTTCTGATCGCAGATTCTTTTTGGGTTTTGCGAGATCTCCACTGGGTTGTCACTAGATTTTTTTGGGTACCTCATTTTTTGTGCCTCGAAATTTGTGTTGTCAAAATTTTCTGGGTACGTGATGGCATCTCTGACGAACATAATGCTCGAAAGCAGCCAGAAGTTCAACGGGAAGAATTACAACACCTGGAAGCAGCGCATGATTACGATCTTCGAATATCGTTGCCTCGATCAGATCATTTTGGGGAACTCCGCTCGTCCCACTGTAGCCGGCAAGGACCAGGACAAATGGGGTGAACGCAACCGAGAAGCCGTCATGCTCATCAAACTCTCAGTCACAGATGAGCAGCTACCTCAGGTACCGTCTGGCAAAACTGCTTTGGAAATTTGGGATCATTTGAAGGCCCTTCATGAAACCTCCGACAAGAGTAGAGCGTTCTTTCTCAAGAACATGCTTTTTTCCATCATGATGGATGAGAAAATGTCCTTACAGGAACATCTCACAAAGATTAAGGACATTCGTGATCAGTTGGAGGCGATTGGTCGAACAATGGAGGAAGAAGACATGGTTGTCATTACTCTGAAGAGTCTTCCGCGTTTGTATGAGCACTTCATCGAGACGCTGAATATCACCTCCACCAATGTTGATCTCAAGTTTGACGATCTTTGCACCAAGCTCTTGCAGCAGGATCGATGGCGACAACAGTTTGGAAGTAGTACCAGTTCTACCTCCACAGAGCAAGCGTTCTCTGCCAAATCTTTTGCTAAGAACAAAGGGAAGGCTCAATCTTCTCAGCCGAAAGGCTCTGGTTCTTCTCAGGACAGCAAGAAGAAGAAGAATGTTCAGTGCAATTATTGCCATAAATTTGGTCATATGAAGGCTGATTGTCGCATTCGGATGGCTTCTGAACAAAAGAAGCAGGGAGGGTCTCAACAAAAGGCAAATGTCGCAGAGCACACTGAGCAGAAAGAATTTGCATTCTATGCATTTATGGCCAAGAGAATTGCAGATCCAGTCCAATCTTCTGCCTGGTATATCGATTCAAGGGCTTCTCGGCATTTTACTCATCGTCGAGATTGGTTACACCAAATTTGAACCATTCACTGATTCAGTGATCTTTGGAGGCGGCGAAGAGTACACAGTTGCTGGTAAGGGCAATGTTCAGATTCACTCTGGAGGAAGAAATTTACTCTTTCTCGATGTCTACTATGTTCCAGGCATGGAACATAAGCTTCTCTCTGTCAGCCAGATCATGAAGCATTCTCCTCAGTTGGACGTTATTTTCAGTTCATCCACTTGCAGCATTGTTGATAAGGCAACACGTACTACGATTGCTATGGGACTTGAGGATCATGGTCTGTACAGACTTGCTGATTTCAGTGATTCTCAGGAGCACGCTCTGGCAGCAAGGAGTACTTCCATCAGCAAGCTTTGGCATCAGCGTTATGGGCACTTGAATGTGCACTATCTCTCTCAACTGTCTCGAGAGGGTTTGGTTGCTGGACTACCTGAGATCCAAACTCAAAATAATGGAGTTTGTGGAGCTTGTCAAGCTGGGAAGCAGCATCGGACACCATTCTCGGATGGTGATTCTTGGCGAGCCTCCAAGGTCCTCCAATTGGTTCACGCTGATGTTTGTGGACCAATGAACACTCCATCTGTTACGGGGTCCAGGTACTTTTCGTTATTTGTTGATGATTTCAGTCGGAAAATGTGGGTGTATTTTTTGAAACATAAATCAGATGTGTTTCGTACATTTCAGCAGTATAAGGCCTTGGTTGAGAAAGAATCAGGTTCTCACATTGTTACTCTAAGGTCAGATAATGGGGTGGAGTTTTGTTCAACTGGCTTCTCTATTTTTTGTGCTACACACGGCATCAAACGACAACTCACCACACCATACACTCCTCAGCAGAAGGGTGTCGTTGAACGTAGGAATCGCACCATTATTGAAATGGCTCGTTCTATGATGGAGTACCGCCACGTACCTAAGAAATACTGGGCTGAAGTAGTTTATACTGCAGTCTACCTCCTGAATCGGTCACCTACGCAGGCCGTTAAGAAGATGACTCCAGAAGAAGCCTGGTCAGGACGTAAGCCTAAAGTGGGCCATCTGAAAGTCTTTGGTTCTACCGCTCATGTATGGATTCCAGACGCCAAGCGTGCCAAATTGGACTCCAAGAGCCAAAAACTTATGTTTACTGGTTACAGCGACAATCACAAGGCATACAGGTTGATTGATGTGGAGACAGACCGTCTCATATTCAGTCGTGATGTTGTGCTTGATGAGACTACTGGTCCATTTGTTCCTACTACCAGCCCTGAGGATCAGCCTATGCAGGTTCCTGATGATGGTGTTCGTCTTCCTCTTGGTTCCCCTGATGGGAGGGCTTCAGAGCATTCCGACTCTGAAGATGAGGAGTCTACCAGTCATGATATAGCACCACTTGATCTTCCTCAGGATCCCTATCCAGATGACGTTGTTCTAGACATTCCAGGTGATGTTGTTTCTCCTCCTCCACATGTTGGTACTTCTACTCGTCGACCTAAATGGTGGCTCAAGACTATCGGAGATCTTCATAATGATGAACTCCTTGAGGGTAGATCAACTCGTAGCAAGAGCAAGCAGCATAACACAGTCAATTATGCTCTTATGGCCAACATTCACAGCATCTATGAGCCTCAGACATATTCAGAGGCTAAAGGAATTCCTGAGTGGGAAAAGGCTATGCAGACAGAATACCATAGTCTTCTGAAGAATCACACTTGGGATCTCTCTGATCTTCCTCCTGGGAAGAAACCTATTAGCTGCAAATGGGTGTATAAGGTCAAGTATCATGCCGATGGCACCTTGGATAAATACAAGGCAAGATTAGTTGCTCGGGGATTCACACAGCGGGAGGGCATTGATTACGAGGAGACATTCGCTCCTACTGCCAAGATGAGCACAATTCGTCTTCTTCTCGCTATTGCAGCCCAATTTGGATGGACAGTTCATCAGATGGACGTCAAGAGTGCCTTCCTCAACGGTGATTTGCAGGAAGAAGTCTACATGACGCAACCTCCTGGTTTCAAGGTTGCTGGCAAAGAACATCAAGTATGTAGGCTCGTGAAAGCACTCTATGGACTGAAACAGGCTCCTCGTGCATGGTATATCAAGATTGATCAGTACTTGGTTGATCATGGTTTTCAGCGCAGCCCTTCTGACAGTAATCTGTATGTCAAACACTCTGGTGATGATCTTCTCTTTCTTGTTGTCTATGTTGATGATTTGATCATTACTGGCAGTTCAACACATTTGATTGCAACAATCAAACACGATTTGTGTCAGACTTTTGACATGACAGATTTGGGGCTTCTCCATTATTGTTTGGGTATTGAAGTTTGGCAAACCGCTGGTAGCATCTTTGTCTCTCAATCCAAATATGCCAGAACTTTGCTTGACAAATTTCGGATGCAGGACTGCAAACCTGCTTCCACACCTATGGAGAAGGGGCTGAAGTTATCAGCCAACTCTGATTCACCTCCGGTTGATGAAATGACATTCAGGCAACTAGTGGGCAGTCTCATCTACCTCACTGCCATTAGACCTGACATCAGTTTTGCAGTGAGCTACATTTCTCGCTTCATGACAGCTCCAAAAGCTGATCATTGGCTTGCAGGGAAGCGAGTGCTGAGATATGTTAAGGGAACTTCAGATTATGGCATTTTGTATGGCAGATGCAAGGATCCGAAGCTGATTGGTTATACAGATTCAGATTGGGCAGGTTCAGTGGATGACAGAAAATCTACTTCTGGATATGTATTCAGTTTGGGTACAGGTGCTGTAACATGGACCAGCAAGAAGCAACAGGCAGTGGCTCTTTCCTCGACCGAAGCCGAATATCGAGGAACAGTTAAAGCAGCATGTGAGGCAGTTTGGCTCCGTCGGATGCTTTCTAACATGCACATGTCACAAGCAGGTCCTTCTCCCTTGTACACTGACAATCAAGGGGTGCTCAAACTGGCCAAAAATCCAGTCTTCCATGAACGTACCAAGCATGTCGAGCTTCATTGTCACTACATCCGCAAGCTGGTAGAAGACGGATCAGTTCAGCTGCAGTATGTTCCAACTGCGGATCAGACTGCAGATATTCTCACCAAGTCTCTGTGCCCAGATAAGTTTGTAAAATTCAGGGGGCAACTTGGTGTTTTTGACAGATTGACCATTAAGGGAGGGTGTTAGAATATTAAATTCCTTTTATATTAATGGTCACTTGTAATGTTTTGTTTAGCTTTTACTGTTGCTACAATAATCGACTTTCTACTGTTGCTACAGTAGTCATCCTTCCTCTTATATATTTTGTAACTTCACTTTTTTGTGAATATATGAAAACCCTTACCATTTCAATTATTTCAAGGTGACCCAAACAAGAAGTTGGTTGGTG
>CM021101.1:155937010-156052131 GCA_007115665.2 Sequoiadendron giganteum | reverse complement strand
TATCCTTGAGTGCTTGATAGGAATTATCGCACTCCTCTACTACTTGTGCTCCAATAGAGCGGCCAAGTTCCATAGTTGTAACAACATAATTTTTCGGAACGGCCTCATTTCGATCACACTCTACCCGAGGCACTGCCATATGTAAAGTTCGAGACCCATCCTCATCTATGGATATTTTGGAGAACTTCCTAGCCTTTTTCTTTGCTGGAGGTGCGCTGATCCTCTGTAATAATTCCTCCATCTCAGCTGCAGGATCGGTCTCATCCACAGGATCACGCCTCATTCTATCCCTTAGCCATTCTGGCACCTCCTGTCGTGTGTCTGATATAATAAAAGGCTGTTCTACCTCGGCCTCTACCTCGTGAACTTAATTTCTGCCTTCGCTTCTGCGAGGCTCATCATTATCAATGGGCTCAGTGTCTCTTGAGCTCTGGGCATCCTGATCGGAGGCAGCATCATCCTCGAGAGCTGCTTCAATCTCCTGCTGAAACTGAATATCAGTAGCTGTCCCCTCATCTGTCTCTTGCTGATTTTCTTGCTGATTATCTTCTTGGGGCATGTTGATGCTCTGACCCACTGATTCTTTGCGAGGTGGCTGACTTGCCACTTGCACTGTCTGCTCTACATCCAATCTCTCCCTCTAATCAACAAACAATGACACTGTTGTGACCTTTTTCACACATCACCCCATCAAGATGGGGACCCCCTAAATTTTGCTCCATTCTGGTCTTTTGGCTTTGGTTCGCTCTCTCTCTGGTCTCTGGTCCTTCCGGGGATGTCCTGTCGTTTGACCCAGGTTAAAGTATTGGTTAAGTCTGTGTAATTAGGGTTTTCATCCTTCAGGCTTATTAAGGGTCAAACCGAGTCACGAAATTGAAATCTAAGCTTAGTGCAGCAGTCAGAAGACTTCCAGCAGAGTCCCCTAAATTTTCACTGTATTCCGGCAACTTACTATTTTTAGTAAGTATTCAATTTGGGACTATTTTATTGAGATTTTGGAATTCTGTCAGTTCCACTGCATCCGGGTAACATCAAGCTGCCTACACGTAAATTTTGAGCCAGATCAGACGATTTGCTATTTTTGGCATTGGGCTTCAGAGCCATTTTGGGTTTCCACATGAGCTTTTCAGATGCATGTGGAGAATCTCTGGGTTTTCCAAAACCTTCGCAGTGATGTAACATGCAAACCGAGACGACCACTTTCAGTTCAGCTAGCCGGAGGCTATTTTTAGGGTTCGCATGCAGTGTTTTTCAACGCATGTCCGGGTTTTCTTCTGGGTTTTTCGAGAGCTTCACAACGGTGTGACATGCAAGCGGAGAAGATCAAGTTTTGAGGACTTACTATTTTTAGCCAGTGCATGCATGCAGACCAGTTTTCTGGGTTTTTCTGGGTTTTTTGAGATCCCATGGGCAATATGACATGCAAAACCATCCGGCGGTGGATGAGTCACTTTTTCAGGCAGTTTCTATTTTTAGCAGGTACACTCTGGCAGCCGCCCCCAACACTCCAGTTCAGCAAACAGAACGACATGCAGAAGGAACGAAGTCAAACGGAGACCGTTCGGGATACATACAAGTCAAATTAGGGTTTCCACTTTTATAGGGGGTAAAATCCAAAAATAGCCGAAACGAAGCACCCCACCAATGTCAGCACACTTCAAGGTACCTGCTGGCAAAATTTGAGCAAAATCGGAGAACTTACTATTTTTAGTAAGTCAGGGCACGGCTATAAATAGCAGGTCTGCACCCGAGGTTGGCATCAGAGTGACACTCAAGCTATCAAGATCAAGCGTTGCAACTTTCAGGCAAAACGGAGCTACTGAAGTCAGAAAGTCAGAACTTACTATAAATAGCAGGTGGCTATAAATAGCAGGTCAGGGCAGAGGACTGGCAAAACGGGTTCACCAGGTGAGAAGATCATATGATGAAATTTTCAGGCAAAACGGAGCCTTAGAGGTTGAAAATCAAGGGACTTGCTAAAAATAGCACAACTTGCTAAAAATAGAATGCGTAAACAAAGGCAGGTAGAGGCATGGAAAATATTCTAAGTGTGGGGAAATGAAAACATCCCCTTCAAAATGCGCCCACCTCACAGATTGATAGCATCAAAATTTTCTAAGGCAAAAACAAAAGTGGGCATGTGAAAATGCGCCCAAGGTTGTGAGGCCAAGTCAAAATTTCCTAAGTGGTAAAATGAAAGCTTGAGGGGCAAAATGCGCCCATAAGCTCAAGGGGTATCAAAAATTTCTAAGTGTTAAGTTGAGAGCTAACCCCCCTAAATGCGCCCTCACCTTGGAGAAAGTGATGAAGGCATTGAAATTGCCTAAGGCATGGAAAGTGAAAGCACACCCATGAAAATGCGCCCTTGGCTTGAGGTGAGGGAGTTTAGAAAATTCCTAAGTTACGAAATAAAAGCTCACCTCATGAAATGCGCCCTCATCTTGAAGCTACCCCATCAAAATGCGCCCAAGGAAGATGTTGCTGGAGAAAAGCGGCTAAGGCATTGAAGATAGAAGTTCACCCTATGAAAAACGCCTAAGTGTTCAAGTGAAAGCTCGGCCTAGTAAATGCGCCCAAGGAAGATGTTGCTGGAGAAAAAGCGGCTAAGGCATTGAAATGAAAGTGGAGAGGTAGAAATGCGCCCTCACTTGAAAATACCACCCCCTAAATGCGCCCAACTTGAAGCAGAGGCCGAAATTCTTCTAAGGCATAAAATGAAAGCTTGAGGTAGTATTTGCGCCCAAGGTAAAGTGAAGACCCTCAAAGAAAATTCTAAGTCATCAAAGTGAAAGCTCATGGGTCAAAATACGCCCACCTTCAAGACATTGAAGGTTAAAAACGCCTAAGGCAAAAGCGGGAGTTGACAAGGTTGAATGCGCCCAAGGGGTCAAGGGGGTTGAAAAACGCCTAAGGTAAAATCGAAAGTTCAACATCTAAAATGCGCCCAAGGTATTTGGAAGTGTTGAGAAGTTCAAAAAAAAAAGTTCTTGGGTAAAATGAAAGTAGACCCTTCAAAATGCGCCCACCTTCAAGACATTGAAAATGTTGAAAAAACGCCTAAGGCATCAAATCGAAAGTTCAACATCTAAAATGCGCCCAAGTTGAAAGTAAGGACTTAGAAAAAGTTTCTAAGTGTTGAAAACGAAAGTGCCAAGGTAAGAATGCGCCCTTGAAGAGGGATTTAAATTTTAATTCCTAAGGCATGGAGATTTTTTTTTATCAGAGAAAAATTATACCAAGGGAAATACGCCAAGAGAGAAAATGTTAGAAAATTTTTTCTAAGTGAGATAGCATTTCACTAGGGAAAAATACGCCCTTGGCATGGAAGGATGATTTGATGAGTTTTAAAATTTTCCAAAGGCAGTTGAAGGTTGACGAATATTTTTCAAGGGGAAGATTTGATATCGATGAATATTTTCCATGGGTCAAGTGAAAATCAAATGAACCCATTTAAAATGCACCCATGAGTTAACAGAGTTTGAAAATTAATTTCCTAAGGGAAATTTTAATATTTTCAGAGGAAATTCGTTTTGCCTAGATTATTTTCCTAACGGAAATTAAATCTCAGAGGATGAGTTATTTCGAACAGGCAAGTGATTTTAAATCACTCGGAGTTGAATATTTTAAAGAGAAAATTTAAAATGTCTAAGGCAAATTTTATGAAATTGAGGATTTAAGTGGCAGACATTTTAAAAGTTGGAAATGAATTTACAACTCCCACGAAATTTTTCGGGTTGAATTTATTTAAACACTGCGAGATTTTAAAATGGAATTTTGAATCAAGTCAAGTGATTGTTTTTCTCGCGAGTTGTTTAAATCGTCAAGAGTTAACTGGCAGACTAAGAGGAAGGATTCGAATTTTTACAAGGAAGGAATCATTATTAATGGCAACTGCCATAATGACTGGCTGACGACTAGCCCACTACTGCGCTTGAATTAGAAGATTCCGAACGAAGAGAGTGGAAAATTGATGAAGGTGCTAAAAATAGCCCCAGCACTACTTAGCAGGATTCTCCGAGAAGAGTTATTTAAACAATCTCTCCTCTCATTTCTCCTCACATTGTTTCGAAGTTGAAGTTGCTGAAGAAGTTCTTGAGAGATTGAAATATTTTCGAAGTGGTTGAGGAGAGAAATTCTTTGAGAGTTTATTTTATTTCGGAGTGTTGAGTTGCTGAAAGTACGAAGTGCTGGAGAAATTTTCATTTGCCGAGACTCTTTCTTTCGAAAAGCTGAAAGTGTGTTGCTGCAATTTCGAAGTTGAAGGTTGAAGTTGTTTTCCGGAGTTGCTGGAAGATTTATTTGTTGAAGTTGCTGCAGAGTGTTGAGTTGCAGAAATTTATATTGTGCTGGGGATTTATTTCAAAATTGCTGAGTATTGAAGTTGCACGAAAGTTGAAGCTTGCTGCAGATTTTGCTTATTCAAGCTGCTAGAAGTTGAAAGTTGCTGAGGTTGACGAAGTCAAGACAAAGGATTTAATTCGCTTTGTGCTGAGAAAGTATCCACATTGCTGAAAGTTGGTAGTTGGCTGCAATTTTCTTCGCCAGTCGGAAGTGCAGTCGTTGAAAGCTTCTTTATAAGCTTGAAGTTTTTTATACAGTACGAGGTTTGGAGTTAGTAATTTATGCTGAGAGTTTTTATTTTCAAAAAGCTAACTCCACGTTCGCAGCCGTCTCGGAGGTTACTTCATTTTATTTAAAAATCTGCAGCCTAGCTTATTGCTATTCTATTTTATTTTGCAGATGGCCGGAGCAAAGGATGTTGCAGGAACAAGCAGAGCCGCAGGCAGAGCTGCAAACACTGAAGCAGGCAAGGCTAGCTCATCCCGGCAGGCAATGATTAAAAGGCTCACTAAGCCATTTCTCCCAAAGTCAGCAATAGTTTCAAAGTTGGCGGGATTAAATGACACCAACCTTGGTTCATTTAATCTAAATGCACTCAAATCGAGGATGTTCGGGCTAGGGGGCCATCAACCATCAGTCACGGCACATAATATAATGAAGAGTGGAATCTACGCAGCTGCTAGTTTTCCGCCAGCAATTCAGTGTCCGGAGCTAATTATGGAGTGCGCCAATCACTACAAGCCAGAACGTAGGACGATTGTCTCTCCGGATGGTAAACTGCTCGCCAACTTCACACCGGATGTCATCGGAGAGGCATTTGGGATTCCAACTGCTGAGGAGATGTTATACAGGACAAACAAGAGGGCGGATAAGATGT
This sequence comes from Sequoiadendron giganteum, assembly GCA_007115665.2. Lineage (NCBI taxonomy): Eukaryota > Viridiplantae > Streptophyta > Pinopsida > Cupressales > Cupressaceae > Sequoiadendron > Sequoiadendron giganteum. Next base: position 156,046,913 of record CM021101.1, on the reverse strand, counting down.
ACTCTTCCTCTTTCGAAAGAGTCACTGCAGTCATCAACAGAGTTTGGATGCAGAAGCCGAGGCCACCCCGCACTAAGCTCCCAAAGCAGATAATTGCCGAAGACGTGAAACAAGAATACTGTGATTTGATAATGATGTTGAGCCGGGTAAATGGGAGTGCACAGGCTTACATTTTCGAGCCTTGGATGTTCTACTTCATCGAGATCATCTTGGAGGGAAAGGAGTGTGTCGATTGGGCTAGGATGATTAGCAACCACATCGATGAGCAATTCAGGAGCTTGAAGGTGACGAAGACTTTCTACATGAGCTCATATGTAATTTACATGTTGGCCAGAATGACTAAGTACAGAGGGATTTCGTACAAGGAGCCAATCGGCTGTGCCCCTGGTCAATTCAAAATCCACGAAGCCTGCACACAGCTACATTTAGCTAACATTGCCAACTATAAACGGGCAAATGATGCATTCACAATGCACATTGCGAGGACACTTCAGCAGAGGACGCAGCAGAGAATATCTAAAGAAGCACAGACACTGATTGAGGAATATGGGTATTGGCTCATCCAATTCCCGAAATTCACATATATTAGGCTGCAGGGGTTCACTTCGTATCCGTATCGGTTACCACGATACCCCACTGATCACATAGTAATGCTTGAGGTATCTAGGCAATTGATTGCCTACGATAAGATTCAGAAAAGGAAAAAGAAGGGTGGACTTGATTTCCCTATCACCATGGGAAATTCCATTGAGGTGTGTCCCTCTTTGCAGGCAGCCCGAGAGGCAGAGGACGAGCTGCAATCTTATCATTTGTCATATCACACAGGCAGGCAGGATTTCGATCCTTAAAGGAACATCCGGATGATACAGAACGTTGAATACCGGCACAGAGCTCATCTGGAGGACTTTTGGGCAAATGCAGTGGATGAGGCTGAGATAAGAAGAAGGATGTTTTCCAGACTTCCTCTCAAGTTGATTAGAGAATGTGAGATTATTCCAGTTCCCGACCAGGTGGAGGAGGATGTCAACGTCATGCAACCCGACTATGGGTCAGTTAGGGATACTCCTGTCCCACCACCTGATTGGTCCGAGCCAGAGATCATGGACTTGGACACGCTTTCTATCCCGGTGATGACTTTTACCAGGACTTGGGTCGACAGACATGTATGCAGACTCAAGAGCAAGTCGATCGCCCTTACTTATAGCTTGATGGGTGACCCAAGGCCGTTATCGGTAAAAAAGGGGAAACAAATTGCTCAGACATCGAGGGCACAAGTGGAAGTGCCAACCCAACCGATACCGTTGAGGATAGAACAAGCATCACCCGTGCACTCACAAACTCAGTCTTCGAGTTTGAGTGGTTTCATTATTTGCCGATCAGAGGGCAGGATTAGAGGAAGAGTGGGGACTTGAGGAGGTAGATTAGCCCAAGCCCGGGAATCAGCTAGTGTCAGTCTATCCAGGGGCGGCCAACAGGAGGAGGAAGAGGAAACAATGGCCGACACCCATTTTCAGCAGATGTTGGACACGGCTTTGGAAGAAGAGGAAAACACAGAACAGGGGACCCAAGGGTCGGGAGATACCCAGCTTATAGAGGAGGATGAGCCCGAGCAAACCAGTGCAAGAAGGGAGGAAGTGCACGAGATGGAGGCAACAGAAGAACAGCCCCTTGTCATTTGTAATCCACAGCAGACAGTGCCTGATTGGCTTTCCGACAGAATGAGGAGAGAACCCGAGGATGATACGGATCCGGCCATTGAGATGGAGGAGTTCCTCAAGAGGATCAGTGCGCCACCAGAGAAGAAAAGGGCCCGAAAGTTTTCAAAGATCTCGACCGACGAGTCAGGCTCTCGCACGCTTCAGGTGGCTATTCCGAGGGAAGATTGTGATCGAACCGAGAGGCCTGAAAATTACGTGATCACCACAGTAGAGTTGGGTCGTCCTACGGGAGCCCAAGTTATCGAGGAGTTCGATAACTCCTATCAGGCATTGAAGGATCAGTTGCTCCGCACGGAGGGGAAGTATAAGAAATTGAAGAAGGAGCACAAAACCTTGATAGGATACATTACAAAATCTAGCATCCAGGTGAACCAGCAAACCCAGCAGTGGAACGTCCATCAGAGCTTCCGAAGGAGTCAGTTGTTGCCTTAGAGGATTTGAAGAAAATGGAAACGGAGGCACAAGTGGGTTAGCCGTGTTCATACTGAGACAGGGAAATTCATGGAGGACCTCGCCGATGCTTATCGACAGGCCTCAAGTATTTTGGCACGGATGGATATAGTAGATCAGGCCTGGGGTGATACTCGCATCTATCAAACGAAGACTGTACTTCGTTTGGGGGCTTTGATGCATATACCTCTAGAAACCTTGGTGGATGGAGGTGTAATTCAGAGAGGTGATAGGTATGATTTCACCAGTTGGTACTCCTCGGTGGTCACAGGCCGTGGATTTCACGACGCAGCAAGGGCAGATTCAGCTAAAGTGAGGAAAGCAATGGGCAACATCTTGGGGGGAGTCCTCAATACATTAGAAGCCATATTTGCTAGAAAGTTGGTCCCAGAGGAGATAACTGCTGATGGCTTGAAAAGTAGACTGCCTCCATTCTTCTCAGCTGCGAGGTCACTTGTCCTGGATGACTTTGAGAATGTCTCCACGTTCTCTAGTATAATTCAGCATACCCAGGACGCCTTGGTGACATGGAGGAAATCTTACACCAGATACGGACAGACGGTAGCAGTCTTGGAGTTCCAGCTCAACCATATTCCACCGATCTCTACACAGGAGGTTGAAGCAGTATTGGCCCGGTTGATCGAGTTTGCTATCCGGGAGAAGGCCAGTGGGAACGCGCTGCTTGATGAGGATCTTCTTGATGATGGTAGTGGGCATTAATTGCTCATTATGATTCCTGCAGGGGAGTGGAGAATATTCTGTGCATTCATTGCCCACTCCTCTTTGTGGCGGTTTTTAGGGCAGAAACCCTAATCAGGGCATAGGTGGCTCGATCTGAGCCCTTCATTGTAATTTGATCTAAACCGTCCACTGAATTGGACTTATTATAAAAGGGGCATCCCCCCTCATTTGTAAATAATTAGATAGAGATTAGAAGAGTTGAATCAGAGCTAGAGAGTAGAAGGCATATAGCATTTAGCTTAGAAGTTAGCTTTAGATTGAGGAGGGAAGAAAACTTTCCTTTGAAAGTTTTGTAAAAGGTTGTTGTGAACACTTTTCATAATACAAAGAGGTTCATTGCTTGGTGATTTCTTCTTTGTTATGCGTAGCTAGCAAGGCCATTTCGTCTTTCCAATTCAAGGTAGATAGAGTAAAGTAGATTTCTATTTCATGCAAGTAGTCGTTAATTGTGGAGTGTGGCGTTGTGATTTGAGCATATCTTCTTTCATCCATACCACTAGCGGGCTTACTGATGGTAAGTTCGCCTTGCGTGGTCAACTGGAGTATCAGCACTTAACTTCGATTGTGGTTCATATGTTTGCATGCGTCGTATTGATGGTATGAACATGTTGCGTCATAGTTTGAACACTTTTCTCATCCTTTGAAGATTGCACCAACTTTGTCGGAGTTGTTCGAAAGGAGACAAAGCAAAGTTTGCTTTGAAGATTGTTTAAGTCGATCCTCGTCCTCCCCCCTTTAGAAGTAGATTTGTAGAATCCCTATCCCTATCCCCTTTAAATTCTGCATTTTCCGAGTCAGTCTAGATACTAGAACATATTGCCAAATCATTCATGTCCTAATTGCTTCACAGAGTCGAACAACTACGTAAGTCCCCTTGAAATAACCAGCAAAACACATCAACCAACTGAGTCTATTCGCGATAAAAGGAACCTTGGAGTCGAACACATGAACTTTCAAGCAATCTTAGCATGTGGGACACTTTGATCAAGAGAGAATAGAGTGACCGTTGGACAACTTTATTCTGTGCTGGCGCTGTCATGAAAGGCACGTCAACAGACACCTCCTGTAAGCTTGGAGAATGTGCCTGAGATGGCGTATGCAAGGATTCCTCAACTACCACAGGCTTAGGTCGAACTGGCTCCTTTTTTCTAGGCTCTGGGGTTGGATTACTCCGTCTCCTCTGATTAGTTGTCGGTAATCTGTTGTCTCCCATCAAATTGTACGTGAGGGGGATTGGCCTTCCCTTGAGTCGGCTGACATGCCTCTCTATCCAACTCCGCGTAAATGTCAAGACTGGGATACAAAGTGTATCCAAGTTGGTGATCTCTGGCTCCGACCAATCTGGGAGTGGTAGGGGCGTATCTCTCACTGTTTCGTAGTCAGCCTGTACTACGTTTATGTATTCCTCAATCTGATCTGGTACTGGGACAATCTCGCACTCTCTGACCATCACCAATGATATCCGAGAGAACATTCTTTTCCTAACCTCGATGTCATCCACTGCACTGGCCCAAAAGTCCTCGATCTGTGCCTTGTGCCTGAACTCTTCTGTCAATATCCATCTGATATTCCTGTGGGGATCGTAGTAGTGCCTGCTGGTGTGATAGGAAAGGTGAAAGAATTGGAGCTCCACTTCCGCCTCCCTTGCTGCTTGCAACGATGGGCAGATTTCATCTGAATTTCCCATGGTGATTGGGAATCCAAGTCCACCTTTCTTCTTCTTCTTCCGAATCTTATCATAGGCAATTGGTTGCCTAGATACTTCTAGCATCACTATCCTGTTTGTGGGATACCGAGCCAATCTATAAGGGTACGAAGAGAATCCTTGCAGCCTTATGTAGGTGAACTTTGGAAATTGGATAAACCAACATCCGAATTTCTCGATCATTTCCTGTGCTTCCCTGGATATTCTATGATGGGTTCTTTGCTGCAAGGTCCTCGTGATATGCATCGTGAAGGCATCATTGACCCTTTTGTAATTAGTTGTGCTTGTCAAATGCAACTGTGGACAAGCCTCATGTATTCTAAATTGATGGGAACGACATCCAATTGGTTCCTTGTAGGAGATCCCTCTATACTTTGTCATGCGAGCCAGCATCTAGATAAGGTAAGAGCTCATATAAAACATTTTCGTTCTCCTTACCCCACGGAGCTGCTCATGAATGCAGTCACTGATCAAAAGTGCCCAGTCCATGTGATCTTTGCCCTCTAGTACCAAGTTGACGAAATAAAACATCCAAGGTTCAAAGATGAACGCTTGGTGGCATCCTCCAACTCTGCTCAACATCATAATTAGATCACCAAACTCTTGCCTCAAATCTTCTGAGACTATCTTTTTGGGCAATTTTGTACGAGTTGGTTTGGGCTTGATCATCCACCTGGTGTTTATCAAATCAGCACACCGGTCAATTGTGGATGAATACATTCTTTCAGCCCTCTCTTTTGTCTTATAGATCATCTTCTCATGGGCTGGAATCCCAAATGCCTCCCCGATTACCTCCGGTGTCAGGTTAGCCAATACCTTGCCATCTGGTGAAGTGACTGTCCTTTGCTCTGCATTGTAGTGGTGGGCGCATTCCATGATGAGTTCCAGGCATCGGATAGTGGGCAGAAAATTGGCAGCTGCATACAGTCCACTTCTGACAATACTGTGCGAAGTCACTGATGGGTGATGGCCTCCAGTCCCCATTATCCTTCTTCTGAATGCCTCCATGTTGAACGAGCCTAAATTTGTGTCAGCCAGCTTGCCCAACTTTGATGAGAATTTTGATTCTGGCAGGAAGGACTTGCTCAGTTTCTTGATCACAGCTTGTCTGGACTCGGTGTGGTTGTTTTTGCCTGCAGCTCTTCTGCTTGATTCGGCCATTTTGCAAAAAGGCAAGATAGTTAGACAACAAGATTTTAAGATAATAAAATAATCACTGTTGAGGGTGCCAGCAGATTTTTAAATAAAAAGGCTGCAACACTTTTTTGCCATTTCCAACTGCAAACCTCAATTGTCTTGTTCACTTCAACGTTTTTAGAAGTCTCTGTGAAATTTTTGTACTTGCAGCAGTTATGAAACTTCTTTTCAAATCTGTACTTCTCCTCTAGAATGTACTTTCAGCAACTCCAAGGCTTTTCCTAAATGCGTTTTCAGCAAGCTTATGAATTCGAAATGCAGCACTTCACAAATGTCCAGACTTAGCTTTGTTTATCTCAACAGTCGAATGAAAACTCTTCACAAAGTCGTACCTTCTTAGCCACTGCAACAATTGGCAACTAGGAAATTCGCACCTCTCAGCAACTGCAGTCTTAGCAAGCTAAGTCGTACCTTTCACTTTCAGCCACTGGAAACTAGGAAGTTCGCACCTCTTCAACAACTGCAGACCTCTTCAAAAATTCGTACTTCAGCAGCTTCAGCAACTTCAACCTCTGCAAATTTGTACTTCAGCCTTAGCAAATATTTCGGACTTAGCAACTGGTGAGAAGAATGAAGAGGACTTCAAAATCTTATAGCCAGGTCGAATTCCTGCAGAGGCTATGCTTAGCACATTTTTGAATTCCACTTTCCCTCTCTTTTCCAGTCGCAACACTTGTCATCTGAGGCATCGGAATCTCAAACTTCTAGAATTATGAATTCATCATCTCTGCACAGGCCTGCCTCATCGCATCTGATTCTTTTAAAATATTAAGTTATTCACTTCCTTGAACAATTTTGAGCTGTTTGGCTAAGTCATTTGATCTCACCTTCGCTTCGGCAAAATTATCCAGTTCAAACCTCTAGTGAAATGCTTCTCATTCATTTTATTTGTTTGCCTTAGAGAAATTCCTCAAATTTGCTTTAGGAATTTTATTTAAAATAGGCATTGGGCAAAATATCCACCAAAACGATATGAGCGAGGCGTGGAGTAAGTTTGAATCACCTCTGAATTGCAAACGTTCAATAACTAGAAGAAAAATCTTTCCAGAATCCATCGTTTCCATGTGTATCCGGATGAAGGGGTACTTTTAATTTTTATTATTTAAAAAAAAAATAAAAATGGCTAAGGTTTTTAATCTCTTCACATCTGGATGTCTTCCACTCCCGCAATCTCAAGTTTCTATGCCTCGGCATTGTTCTTTGATTTTCCCTCCGAAGAATTCTCTCTCTGAAGACTTTTTCACTCTGGAAACTTTAGCATTACCTGCAGGCGTATTCTTCATTTTCTCTTTAGAAAATGCCTTAGGAATTTATTTTAAAATTTAAATTTTATCTTCTTACCCTCTGAAGGGCGCATTTAGCATGTCATGCTTCCATTTCATTCCTTAGGCAATTCCATGCCTAGACTCCCTTTCTCATACTTAGCAATTTTCATTTCTCAAGTCCCACTCACTTGGGCGCATTTCACATGGTGAGGAGGAAAAATATCAACCCTTAGCCTTTTAAAAAAAACGCCACTCTTAGTATTTCTTTCCCCCTTGGCGCACTTAGCATGTCATGAGGAAACTTGGAGCGCATTTTACCATGTGAAGAGGAAAATATTCAAGTCAAGCGCATTTCCTTAACACCTTCCACGTATTACCTTTATCTTTTACCTTTTACCTTGGGTGCATATGCTATGGGGAAGAGGAACTTGAGGGCGCATATGAGGGTGTTAGAAGGAATTCCCACGCCTTGGATGACTCTTCACCTTCCCTAGGCGCATATAGCCTAGGCAACTTCCATGTTGGGCGCATTTCACACTTTGCAAAGGAAAGCGCCATCATCTAATGACCCTTCATCTCCCTTGGGCGCATTTAGCCCATGCAGCTTCCATTCTTGGGCGCATATGCTAGTGTTAAAAGGAATTCCGCCCTTATCAAGTGGCTCTTCATCTCCCTTGTGCGCATTTAGCCCATGCAACTTCCATTCTTTAGCGCATATGCTAGTGTTAGAAGGAATTCCGCCCTTATCAAGTGGCTCTTCATCTCCCTTAGGCGCATTTGCTATGGTGAGAGGGAAACTTCCTTGCCTTAGGCGCATTTGGGGTGTGAGGAGAAAAAAATCCACGCCTATGGTGACTTTTCACCTCCCTTATGTGCATTTAGCCTATGCAACCTCCATTTCCAAGCGCATTTGAGGATGTCTCAAGGAATTTTTAATGCCTTAGTGAATATTTCCATGTCTTTGGTGACCTTTCACCTTCCTTGAGCGCATCTAGGGGTATGAGGAGGAAACTTCATGCCTTAGAAGAATTTCTATGCCTCTTGAAGGCGCATTTCACCTATGCTCAGGGAAATCCCACACTTAGAGATTTTTTATCTTTTATTCCTTCTGGGCGCATATGACATGTTTGCATGCCAGTTATCACTTATAAGTTTCCAACGCCTTAGCCATGCCTTGGCTTTCTATTTTTAGTAAACTCGGAGAAATTAGGGTTTCATTGCATCTCATCTCGTTCTGAGCTGGAGCTGGCGCAGCTGTGCCTCCGCTGACTTTTGCAACCTTGTTCATACCTTATCTAGCACAGTACATACTATTTTTAGCCATTTGCTATTTTTAGCAAACCCTAAAATTGATCAATTTCTGTATCTCCGTTTGCTTTGAAATTCGTTCCACTTGCTTTTGATGCTATGAGAGACTTGTTCACACTTTTCTCTGGCTATGACGTGCTATTTTTAGCCATGAGGTGACTTACTAAAAATAGTAAGTATTCAGATCGTGCTCAAATTTTGCCAGTAGGTAGCCTGAAGGATGCTGATCCTGGTGGCGTGCTTCGCTTTGACATCTTTGCACTTTGTTCCATCTATTTTTAGACATAGCATGGGAACCCTAATCTGACTTGCCTGCGCTCCTAACTGCTCCTGATTGCCTTGATTTCTACTGTTTGTCACTCTGCTCGCTGGAATGAAGTGCTAGGTAACCGTTGGGCTGAAGCTGATATTTATAGTAAGTGTCCAGAAAGTGGTCCATCGGACGTCGGATGAGTTTGCATGTCATAGTGCCCGTGGGATCTCAAAAAACCTAGAAAAACCCAGAAAACTGGTCAACGTTCCGACACTGGCTAAAAATAGTAAGTCCCTTAAAATTGACTCATTCCGTTCGCATGTCATACCACTGCGAAGCTCTCGTAAAACCCACATGGAATACCTAGACATGCTTTGAAAAATTCTGCATGCAAACCCTAAAAATAGCCTCTGAAGGCTATACTTTGAAAGTCCTCGTCTTGGTTTGCATGTTATACCGTTGCGAAGGTCTTGAAAAACCCAGATCCATTCTCCAGTCATGTATCGGAGAATTGTATGTTTAAGCCCTGAAAATAGCCTCCAAAGGTTGAACTGTTAAAAATAGCCAGTTGTCTGAATCTGTTCAAATTTCATGTGTGGATGCTCTGAAGCTGCCTAAATGTGTTGGAGTAATTAGAATCCCGAAATCCTGAGGAAAAGACCTCAGATTAGGTACTTACTAAAAATAGTAAGTTGTCGGATTTCAGTAGGATTTTAGTGGGATTCTGCCTTGAGCTTCCTGATTGCACTGCTGCACTTAGATTTCACCTTGATAACTCAATCTTGACCTCGAACAAGTCTAAAGGATAGAAACCCTAAATTTGTCAACATTTCAACTGAGGCCAAACGGGATATCCCCGGAAGGACAAAAGATCAGAGATAGAGAGAACCAAAGCCAAAAGACCAGAATGGAGCAAAAATTAGGGGGTCCCCATCTTGAATGGGGTGATGTGTGAAAAAGGTCACAACAGTTAGGTCCAAACTTGTCAAATTTCAAGGAAACAATGCAAGTTTTGGTGAGGATCATTTAAGGGCTTTCAATAAATTGACCGATGATTAGGAAATAGAAGATGAAGATGTTATCATGAAGCTATTTGTGAGAGACCTTACTTAAGATCAGTAGCTAGATATCTGCGAATTATAATACTTACGTTGATTTCTTTGCAAGTAGTATCAATCTCAGTTCATGTCCTTTAACTTATAAATCTTATACTGAATTTGGGGTGTGAACAGTGATATTCCTAAATACTTCTGAATACTCTGGTTTTCCAAGCTTTGATTTTATAAGCATTTATCAAATCACAAAGGTAGATGTCGAACAATAGCTTACATAGGTACTTCGAATATGCTGGTCTATGCTTTTAGCTAATAATAAACTGAGATTTGAATGTTGTCCTTATACCTGTCACTGAGTCACTATCTACAGTATTCTCATTGGGTGAGAATCATCGATTAGGGAGAGAATGGTTCTCTGGATGTCCTTGGCTGTGTAAGGCGTCTTTTATTCTGGATTCTAATTGATGATTCTTCTATTATGTCCTCATTCGCCTTCCTTTCCTACCCTTTCGTCCTTCTGATGTAATTTATTGGTGACCTCGATCTTGATGGGCGGGTTTCCTTTTTCGTGATATTTTTCATCTCTCTGTTCTGGTGTGAACTCCTCCAACGTTTCCACCTTTTTTCCTCTCTCTTTCCGCCCTCCTCTTCCCTCTTGGTCCGCACCAATTATAGGAGCTCTAATCGACGCCTCCTTTCATTCTTATGCGTCCTTCTAGTAAATCGCGTCTAGTCTTGATCCGTCGCCTGACTTCATCGTCTTGTCTCTGCATAAACACACGATTAGCAAAAATGTAATTATATTAAATATATGTATTTGCATATTTAAATATATCTTTTAAATATATATGTAATTTATTTGCACATTTATATATTTAACTATATCTTCTTAAATATATATATATTTAAATATATTTTATGTGTTATATAATTATATTTAAATATATCTAATTATATCTTTTTAAATATATATATATATTTAAATATATCTTTTTTTAATATATATATATATATATATATATATATATATATATATATATATATTTAAATATGTTTTATGTGTTATATAATTACATTTAAATCTATATGTATGTCTATTTGAGAATGCAAGGGTATTAGAAAAAAATACTTATCTAAATTGCTTCAGTAGGATGGGGAAATCACACTATTTCCTCAATCTTTGGATGATATAGCTAGAGAGTGGTACAAAACTTTGCTAGATGCAAATATAGAATCTTGGGCAGAATTCCAAAGAGTCTTCTGAGATCAATACAGTGATAAGATAGATCCCAAATTTGTTATTAATGAGTTCACAAATATTGCTAAATGGTCAAATGAATTAGTGTTTGACTTCAATACAAGATTTGCCAGATTCATAGCAAAGATCTATGCATACATGAGACAAAGTGAGTCTATGTGCTTGGTCCTATAGTGCAATGGTTATGATGCCAAGATGGGATATCTATTAAGGGATAAGGAGCCCCACGCATTGAGGGAGGCCTATAGGATTGTTGCAAACGTTGAGAGCAATCAAAGAGCTTTAGGAAAAATACATAAGAGGAGTGACATGTTGTGGCCTTTTTCACACATCACCCCATACAGATGGGGACCCCCTAATTTTTTGCTCCATTCTGGTCTTTTGGCTTTGGTCCGTGCGTCTCTCTCTCTATCTCTGGTCCCTTCGGGGATGTCCCGTCGTTTGACCCAGGTTGAAATATTGTTCAAGTCTGTGAAATTAGGGTTTTCATCCTTCAGGCTTATTTAAGGTCAAACTGAGTTATAAAATTGAAATCCAGGCTTGGTACAGCAGTCAGAAAGCTTCCAGCAGGGTCCCATTAAATTTTCATTGTATTCCGGCAACTTGCTATTTTTAGTAAGTATTCCGTTTGGGGGCTATTTTGTCGAGATTTTGGAATTCTGTCAGTTCCACCACATTCAGGTAACATCAAGCTGCTTGCACGTAAATTTTGAGCCAGATCAGACAACTTGCTATTTTTAGCAGTTTAGGCTCCAGGAGCCATTTTCAGGGGTCAAACGTATGATTCCTCATTGCATGTCCGGAGATTACTTCTGGGTTCCTTGAAACCTTCGCAACGATATAACATGCAAACCGAGACGATCACTTTCAGAGTTCAGCCTTCGGAGGCTATTTTTAGGGTTTGCATGCAGAGTTCTTCAACGCATGTCCGGATATTCCTTCTGGGTTTTTCGAGAGCTACGCAACAGTGTGACATGCAAGCGGAGAAGATCAAATTTCGAGGACTTACTATTTTTAGCCAGTGCATGCATGCAGACCAGTTTTCTGGGTTTTTCTGGGTTTCTTGAGATCCCACAGGCAATATGACATGCAAAACCATCCGGCAGTGGATGAGTCACTTTTCAGGCAATTTCTATTTTTAGCAGGTGCATTCTGGCAACCGCCTAACACTCCAGTTCAGCAAGTAGAACGACATGCGGAAGGAACGAAGTCAAACGGAGACTGTTCGGGATACATGCAAGTCAAATTAGGGTTTCCACTTTTATAGGGGGTGAAGTCCAAAAATAGTCAAGACGGAGTACCCCACCCATGTCAGCACACTTCAAGGCACTTGCTGGCAAAATTTGAGCAGAATCGGAGAACTTACTATTTTTAGTAAGTTAGGGCATGGCTATAAATATCAGGTCTGCACCCGAGGTTGGCATCAGAAGGACACGCACGTTATCAGGATCAGGCATTGCAATTTTCAGGCAAAACGGAGCTACTGAAGTCAGAAAGTCAAGAACTTACTATAAATAGCAGGTTAGGGCAGAGGACTGGCAAAACAGGTTCACAAGGCATAGAGGGTCATATGGTGAAATTTTCAGGCAAATCGGAGCTATATGGGTCGAAAATCGAGGGACTTTCTAAAAATAGCCTGACTTACCCAAAATAGACGGTGAAGATGAAGGCAGGCAGAGGTATGAAAAAGTTTTTAAGTGTTCAAATGAAAAGCTCATGTGTCTAAATGCGCCCTCAAGTTGTTGAAGAAACTTAGAAAATTTTCTAAGTCAAAAACAAAAGCTCACCCCATGAAATGCGCCCTCAAGTCAAAGCTTGCATATGAAAAATGCCTAAGGCATTGCGAAATTGAAAGTAGCCTACCTCATATGCGCCCTCATCTTGAAGCTCCTCCATTAGAATGCGCCCAAGGTTATTGGAGCCTAAAAAACGCCTAAGTATGAAATTGAAAGCTACCCTTCTAAAATGCGCCCACCTTGATGAGTTGCTGAAAAAGTCTAAGGTGTGGAGAATATGCTAAGGCATAGAATGAAAGCACATCACCTCATTTGCGCCCACCTTGTGATGATGCCTTGAAAAAGTTCTAAGGCGTGTAAGATGAAAGTTCACCCTATGAAATGCGCCCTCAAGTGAAAGCTTGGCCTAGTAAATGCGCCCAAGGGGTTAAGTAAAAGGAAAAATTCTAAGGCACAAAATGAAAGTTGACCCCTCCAAGTGCGCCCTCAAGTTGAAAGCTCCTGTATCAAAATGCGCCCTCAAGGAGTGATGAAGTTAAAATTCTCTAAGTGTTAAAAAATGAAAGCCCATGGGTTAATTTGCGCCCCCATTAAGGGTGATGACTCCAAAATATTCTAAGGCACGAAAATAAAAGTTGCCTAGTGGAAATGCGCCCTCAAGGTAAGTGGTGATGGAAAATACTTCCTAAGGCGTGGAAATTTAAAGCCTGCCTAGTTAAAATACGCCCAAGGGAGGAGGAAAATGTTAGTAAAATTTCTAAGGCATGGAAATTTTTAATTAAATAAAATAAAATGCCAAGGGGAAATATACGCCTAAGGGGAGGTGAAGATTTAAATTTTCTATCAAATGTGTGAAGTGGAGAAATTCCTAAGGCATGAGAATTTGAAAATTTGAATAAACGGAAAGAGTGGGTGAACATGAAAATTTTCCAGACATTTAAACGGGGTTGACGACTTGATAAAATATTTTCTAAGTGAAAATCAAATGAACCCGTTTAAAATGCACCCATGAGTTAACAGAGTTAAAAAATTAATTTCCTCAGGGAAATTTTAATATTTTTAGAGGAAATTCGTTTTGCCTAGATTATTTTCCTAACGGGAATTAATTTTCAGAGGATGAATTGTTTCGAGCATGCAAGTGATTTTAAATCACCCAGAGTTGAGTATTTCAAAGAGAGAATTTAACATGTCTAAGGCAAATTTTATGAAATCGAGGATTTAAATGACATACATTTTAAAAGTTGGAAATAAATTTACAACTCCCACGATTTTTTCGAGTTGAATTTAATCGTACACTGCGAGATTTTAAAATGGAATTTTAAATCAAATCAAGTGATTTTTCTCGCGAGTTGTCTAAATTACTGGCAGACTAGAAGGAAAATTCGAAGTTTTACAAGGAAGGAATCATTATTAATGGCATCTGCCATAATGACTGGCTAACGACTAGCCCACTACTACGCTTGAATTAGAAGATTCCGAACGAAGAGAGTGGAGAATTGATGAAGGTGCTAAAAATAGCCCCAGCCTTACTTGGCAGGATTCTTCGAGAAGAATTATTTAAACAGTCTCTTCTCTCATTTCTCCTCACATTTTTCGAAGTTGAAGTTGCTGAAGAAGTTCTTGAGAGATTGAAATATTTTCGAAGTTGTTGAGGAGAGAAATTCCTTGAGAGTTTATTTTATTTCGGAGTGTTGAGTTGCTGAAAGGGCGAGGTGCTGGAGAAATTTTCATTTGCCGAGACTCTTTCTTTCGAAAAGCTGAAGGTGTGTTGCTGCAATTTCAAAGTTGAAGGTTGAAGTTGATTTCCGGAGTTGCTGGAAGATTTATCTTCTGAAGTTGCTACAGAGCATTGAGTTGCAGAAGTTTATTGTGTGCTGAGGATTTATTTCGAAGTTGCTGAATATTGAAGTTGCACGAAAGTTGAAGCTTGTTGCAGATTTTATTTATTCGAGTTGCTGAAAGTTGAAAGTTGCTGAAGTTGACAGAAGTTGGGGCGATACCCGCATCTATCAGACGAAGACTGTACTTCGTTTGGGGGCTTCGATGCATATACCTCTGCAAACTTTGGTGGATGGAGGTGTGATTCAGGATGGTGACAGGTATGATTTCACTAGTTGGTACTCCTCGGTGGTCACAGGCCGTGGATTTCACGATGCAGCCAAGGCAGATTCGGCCAGAGTGAGGAAAGCAATGGGTAACATCTTGGAGGGAGTCCTTAATACATTAGAAGCCATATTTGCTAGAAAGTTGGCCCCAGAGGAAATAACTGCTGATGGCTTGAAAGATAAACTGGCTCCGTTTTTCTCAGCTGCGAGGTCGCTTGTCCTGGATGACTTTGAGAATGTCTCCACTTTCTCCAGTATAATTCAGCATACCCAGGACGCCTTAGCGGCATGGACGAAGTCTTGCATCCGGCATGGACAGACGGTAGCAGTATTGGACTTCCAGCTCAACCATATTCCACCGATTTCTGCCCAGGAGGTTGAAGCGGTATTGGCCCGGTTGATTGAGTTTGCTATCCAGGAGAAGGCCAATGGGAACGCTCTCATGGATGAGGATCTTCTTGATGATGGTAGTGGGCATTAATTGCTCATTATGATTCCCGGGGGGGAGTGGAGAATATTCTGTGCATTCATTGCCCACTCCTCTTTGTGGCGGTTTTTAAGGCAAAAACCCTAATCAGGGCATAGGTGGCTCAATCTGAGCCCTTTATTGTAATCAAATCTTAACCGTCCACTGAATTGGACCTATTATAAAAGGGGCATCCCCCCTCATTTGTAATGAATTAGACATTAGATCAAGAATTGAATCAGAGCGAGAGTAGAAGGCATATAGCATTTAGCTTAGAAGTTAGCTTAGATTGAGGAGGAAAGAAAGTTTTCCCATTGAGGACTTTGTAAGAAGTTGTTGTGAACACTCTCATAATATAAAGATTTATCATTGTTTGGTGGTTCTATCTTCTATTGTGAGTAGCTAGCAAGGCTTGTTCGTCTTTCCAATTCAAGTGGATAGAGTAGAGTAGACTTTGTTTATGCAAGTAGTTGTTAATTGTGGAGTGTGGCGTTGTGATTTGAGCATATCTTCTTTCATCCATACCACTAGCGGGCTTACTGATGGTAAGTTCGCCTTGCGTGGTCAACTGGAGTATTAGCACTTAACTTCGATTGTGGCTCATATGTTTGTATGCGTCGTAGTGATGGTATGAACATGTTGTGTCATAGTTTGAACACCTTTCTCATCCTTTGAAGATTGCACCAACTTTGTCGGAGTTGTTCGAAAGGAGACAAAGCAAAGTTTGGTTTGAAGATTGTTTAAGTCGATCCTCGTCCTCCACCCTTTAGAAGTAGATTTGTAGAATCCCTATCCCTATCCCTTTTTAATTCAGCATTTTCCGGGTCAGTCCAGATACCAGAACGATATTTGTCAAATCTTTCATGTCCTAATTGCTTCACATAATCGAACAACTACGTAAGTCCCCTTGGAATAATCCAGCAAAACACATCAACCAACTGAGTCTATTCGCAATAAAAGGAACCTTGGAGTCGAACACATGAACTTTCAAGCAATCTTAGCATGTGGGACACTTTGATCAAGAGAGAATAGAGTGACCGTTGGACAACTTTATTCTGTGTTGATGTCGTCATAAAAAACACGTCAACATGACATAAAACTTTTGCCTCAAGACAAAGGATAGAAGAAGCAAAGCTCTTACATTAGAAGACAAGCTAGGTCAAGTGTTGCATGCTTTAAAATAATTGAGCTACAAGGTGAATCAAAATGAAAAGGGATGGTTCAATAAAAGACAACCATGGTAATGTAATGTCCCTTTCCCAATGATCGCTCTAGGAGGACTTAATAGCCTATTTAATTCCCATAGGCTATAGTTGGATAAAGGGAATTGATTAATTTAATTATTTAATGTTGCCTGGCAAAAAAAGTACATTTATAAGATAATATTAAATAATTATATTAAATGGTGTTATAAAGTGACATAAGTGACATTGGGGAAATATTAGAAAGGTACTTTAGAAAGTCACTTTATAATTAGAGATATTTTATTATTTGGGCTAGAAAAGTTCACGGATATTTAAAATGGAGTTTAGAGCTCATTTGTATTATGCTTGATTATTTTCTCTACTTGGTGATTTGAGGAGCTTTTCGAAGTTCTTGGCTTTGGGACAAAAACCCTAGGGTGACTAGGTTCGGTGGTGAGACTAATCCACCCTAGTTGGTCAAGTGGGAGAGATCATTCAGGTCTTTCATAGTGTACTTCATTGCATTTTTGTGGGGTCTCCTTCAGAGACAAATTTGTGGAATATTGGTAAATACCTCTTGCATAAATCCATATCAGGGTTATCTAGTTTTATTCATGAAAATAGCCAGGCTTTATCTGAGGTTGGAGTGCGGTTTCTATATTGCCTTGAAAGCAATCTATGAGTATTGATGACAATTGAGAGCTTTGTGACTGGAGTAGTGATTAACACATTGGATGGCAGGTTCAGGATTAGTGCCACCATATTAATTCGGCTGCCACTATTCTACTACACCACTGCTTGGTTTGAGAAAGCTGTAGGCCTTTGTACTACCACGTCTTAGGGAAATGCATGGCAAGACTAGCTGGGGGTCACGTGAGGAGTTAGGGCCTGAAACAGCAAGCCGCCTATTCATTTGAAGCTACGACCATACTAGCCGCTCATACTAAGAAGTCGTGCTCAGGTTGAAGGCGTCTCTATCTTTTGAAGGTCTGAGTGTTATTCTTTATGCAAGGCATGGGTTCCTCAAAGAGTGCGGCCTATGTGAAATCCATTTCCATATCAGAGTGTGTAATGAGCATATTTTAAATGTTAGACTGTAAGTGTTGAAGTATTCTGTTGTTTCAGTTTGTATGAAATCGTTGCTTTTTGCATATGATGTATCAACTTCAAATTGTAATGAATAGAGTATGAATCTCTGTTATTATATGTGCAAATCATATTGAGAATACTGTCTTGTGAGAAATGTTTTGAAACCTTCCAAACCCAAAGGCATGACAACTGTTCGACAAAATATTTACATTGTCAAACTAATTGGAAAAATCGTAAAAAGCTTCAAGTGGGGATTTTACAGGTAAGCAAGAAAAGACTATGTTATTGGTTTGTCTTGCTTAGGCACAAGGTCCAAGTTTGATTCCTTGTGGGTTCAGACATACTAGCCGCCCCTCGAACTTGTTGGGGGCATTGCTCCCAGACCCCCATGAGGGGCGCTGCCTTTCAACCCCATTGTGGGCGTTGCTCCCAAATCCCCACAAGGGGCGCTGCCCCCAAACCCCTACGAGTGGCGTTGCCCCTCGACCTCATTTGGAGCATTGCCCGCAATCTTCCATTGAATTCATTTGATTTGCTATGTACACTCCAAGTCCAAGTTTCCAATTTTGCCTACAAGTCTTCATCTATAATATAATCATCCAATTGGACAATCTTCCTTGATGCTTATCTACAAGGAGAAATGCAGCAATGTAGTTAATTTTAATAAATAATATATATCATGACATTCGTGTTTGACTAATTGACATTCTAATGTTTTTTTATTTTTATGGTGGTTTTGTATTATACAGTGTATGATGCTATGTGTGGTATTTTGAACTTAATTATTGTTGTAAATATGTATATATTTTTGGTTTTTATATGTTTTTGTATGGACGAACCCAAAACGAACCTAACCTCCAAAAACATTTTGCTCGAACCCGCGAACTGAACCATCAAACCTTGAACTCGAACCTGAACCCGAACCCGAACCAATAACTTAGGGAAAAGATGCTAAGGTTGTATGATCAACTTTATAATGCTACTTGGTACAATGGGAGGTCTTTACAACAAAATCATACAAGTCCGTACCCCTTATTTTGCTTGTGCAAATTGATCAGATGGTGTTTTGGTTGTGGGTTTTTGGCTGAAGTTCTTCCTATGCTAGGCGACCAGGAAGAGGGAAATTTGCTAGTGTTTAATGCAGCTCTGATTTTTTGGTAACAAGTTGCCCTTGTGTTGGGCCGTACACCTTCAAGAGGGGGGCCTGTGAAGGAATGAGGAGAATCGCCCCTCTTTTCTTGCTGTTTGGTGTCCCTAGGGTGGCGCCTAGACCTGACAAAGCCATTGCAATCAGTATTGGGGTGAACTTTTGATGTGTTGGAGTGATTTGACGTGTTCATCATGGCTGCTTGGACTTGTGTTGGTGTTTCAAATCGTACCTCTGGAATGCGTTCTGGAAACAGATAGCTATGTGCAGTAAACTGCTCTTCGAATTAGGAGGGGAAGCTCCCTCTTTTACTGAGTTGCATAAAGAAAAGTAATCTAGACTTAATTACGCCTATCTTTTTGGTTTAGCTGCGAGAACACAAAGTTATAGAACACTAGATGTTGCGGCTGAGGTTTTCCCTTTAATGAAACTAGACAGCTACAACTTAACCTATGCTTAAAACGTTTCTACCCTCTCAAGTAAATGCAAAGCAAGAGAGTTTAGAAATGGACGAGTTTGATTTCTGACAGAGATACTTAAATAAGCTATTCTTCAACATACGTTTTAAGGCAAGTTGAAACAGAGATCATAAAAGCATTACGGAAATACGAGACTTTTATTTCAAGGCAGACAAAGCACGCTCAAGATTTTATTTACTCATACTTCTAACACAAAACAAATAGACGGAAATTTGAGATATTTATATCAGGGTAGACAAAGCACGCTCAAGATTTTATTTACTCAAGTTTTTGGACAAGGATTACAACTTCGGGACAACAAGTTGTAGCAACACGCTTGCAACATGCGATCGACCTAATTATAATCAACACAACACATGCACTAAACAAGTATTTGTAGCTAAGGAGGCATGCAAACTTGCTCTTTACACAAAGTGAACAATACTGAATAACAAAGAGAAGGTACTAAAGACACTTATGTCTTGTTATCACAAGCATGGTTAAACTAAAATGAGCAAACACTGCTCTTATTTATAACTAAGCAGAGGAGTAGGAAACCGTAAAATCTCCTTGCTTTTACAACTACTGCTTGCCAACATGCAAGCTTTATAGATCTAGAAGAGATTAAAACATCTAAACCCTAGAAAGCTTTTAAAAAGGAAAGTGCCAACTCGTGACAACTTGTTACAATATTTTCTTTCTATCCTCAAAGAATGGAAAAGATTTGAGACAAGAATAGAAAGAAAGCGTGGAAGATGCTTCTAGAAGAAAGCAGATTTAAAGCTCGATCACATCTGCTAAAAAGCGGGCAACTTCATCTGAAGTAGGAGTGTTGATGCTATTAATAGCAAAATGCTGCTTTTCCAAGATTTCTTCGCCATCTGTAATTGATTTCAAGAAATCTTCACTCTCATTGGCCGCTTTCTCGAACCTTGTTGACAACATGGAAGTCATCATCATTCTCCCAACACTGCCGTCGCTGCCATGCAATATGCTCTGAAACTCAGCTTGGACTACGTCAAGCCCAATGTAGGAACCATCCTCAAGGCAATACTGACAAGGAATTGCTGCAACTACTTCTCTGATGAACCTAAGAATATCAACAACTCTTTGTTTATACGCTGCAAACTCATTAGATATTCTGACATATGTATTCACCTTGAAAAAATGACTTTCTTTCCACTCCAGGATTTGTCTTTTATGCTCTCTTGCCATTGTAGAGCCACAAGCCATCTCTAAATCTGCAATTATGATTTCGTGCATGGGCTTGAACTCGGCTATCAGCTGTTCAAAATCCTGGATACCTTGACGTAAATCATGAGCCTTGTATCTCAACTGGAAGACTTGTGTTAGGACCTCTTTTCCTCTGTTGATGATCTCTTCAATCCATTCATTAGTTTGTTTTCCACAAATAACTAACTGCCTTAATTGCTGTTGATCAGTTGGTGTTTCTGAGACTTGAGGCAGCAACCGAGTTGTTTGTGAGGTGTCTTGGATAAGATTTGATATACATAACCGGAGTTGACGATTTTCAGCCTTGAGGGCTGCCTTGTCTTCTCCATCCTTTTGCACTCTTTCTTGAATGTTTTTTGTTACCATTTTAAACAAACTTATATCAGCATGTCGAGTACTTTTACCAAGGTTTGCTTTGACCATGATAAAATTGTCAACATCCACCTCATCTCTTATTTTATCTTCAAGAGGCGTGGCTGTCTCCATGACCATTTCACCCTCAAGATTCCTCTCAAAATGTATTTGTTTCTTAGCCTTCTTCTTGGGTGCTTCTTGGTATATGCTAAGGTCATCAACATTCACCTGATACGAAGGCCTTCTTCTTGTCCTTCCCAAGGAGCTCTCAAGCCAAGATGTGGTATTTCTATTAACATCCAAGGGAGGAATAATTGTAACATCAGCCTCTATCTCCTCGTCTTCCAAATCAATGTGAATTGGCAAAGACCTAGGAGATGGTAGAGTTTCTTGTATCAAAGGTTCATCATGTTGCACTTCTTCTTGAAGTATGGGCTCTGGTGGAGGAACTTCTGTTTCAGCTGTAGGCTGCTCTTGTATAACAATCCCTGTATAATCCAACCTCCTTTTAGCACTCTTTGCTGATCTATTGCCCTTTGTGACCTCTTGAGACTGAACTTTATCTTTGTTCTTTGGTCACACTCTTGAAGAAGAGGGAAGAAGTGAATGTTTCTTTGGCGGCTCTGCTATTGGAATAGACTCCCTTCTCTTTAGAATCAAGAAAGTCTTACTGTACTCTATCACTTGTCTTGTCCTTTCTTCCACTGTGATACATTCTTTATGAGCCCAGTTGACCTGTGGAAGAGGTTGTTGCTCAACCTTATTTCTAGTATAGGCTGGAAGAATTACATCCCCATCATCATCAGACAACCCCTCAATATCTTCTGATAAGCAATCTTTCATTTGATGAAGGGTTAACCTACTATAACTTTGCCTTCGTACCTCATACTCGTATTTGCAATTAGCCCAAAAGTCTTCAAGTGCGGGCATATGCGCATAGTTTTGACCAAGTCTAGATGCATAGAAGCCATGGGGATCATATGATCATCTCTCGCTGAAAGGCTTGAGACCAAATTTGTCTAACTCGTTACCCATTAGTTTAGCTTCCGCGGATGATCTACATGTGTAAATACCTAAAGCAAAAGGAAAGCTAAAGGCTGGCTTCTTTTTGTTACGCAGATGGGCGTGAACATTTTAAATCTGCTTAAAGAATTCCATGCATACTACCTCATCTGATGGATACCTCGGTAACATAAGTGGAGCCCCTGAATAACCGTACACCCTTAAGTAAGTGAAAGTGAAACTGAATAAACCAATCTGCCCATTATGATATCGCAGCCCTGACAATGGATGAGATGCAAACATGTAGCTCGTTGTCCAGGTCTCGCACTGTGTAAATCAAGAATGCTTCGTTCACCTTTTGTAATGACGTGATGCAGTAGTGAATTCCAACTAAGTATAGTAGTTGTAGACATGTTGAATGTTTAAAGAACCCTCCGTGTTTAACCCTCTGAATTTACCTTGATAGGCAACCAAATAGACTAGGTAGGAGACCATGTGAAATGCATGTCTATGAAAATACTTAGTTATCTGATGATGTAAACAATCACTGATCAATGTAGGCCAGTCATAGAACTCTGTCTTTTTCATTATATGAGGTATCACGTAGAACATCCAAGGCTGAAACCTTGTTGCATCTACTTGACCTGTAACTCGATTGAGTAGGGTTATTATGATGGCGAATTCATCTTTGAATTGTCCTCTTCCAACATCCTTTGGCAATGTAGAATGTTTCTCTCTCAGCCACCTATGTGCAATCTTCTTACTGTACTTATCCTGATGTTCTTCCCATATCCTTTCACATTCTTCCACGTTGATGGTGACACTTCCAGGCCATGGTGAAGCATTTCTCAATCATGTCTGGTTTTAGGCTGCAAATGATTCTCCCATCAACTGACTGTATCTCCCTTGTAGCTGGATTGTAATGCTTGATGCAAGCAATTATGAACTCTAAGCTATGTACTGAGAAAGGTATGGATGCTGCTGCAAGAAGACCTGAATGGCCAAGATGCCTGATGGTGGTATTGCCTGCATCTTCTAAAGGACGCATATTGAACACTGGCTTGATGTGATGCAAGTCAGTTTCGGTTGTTTCGATAAAATCGTGGTAAAGCACTGATTTGGTCTTAAACTCTGCAGGAGTGTATTCCATTTTGAAAGACTTGAAGATTGACAGTAAACATGCCTAGGTTCAGACAAATTTTGGCAAACTTTCTAAATTTAGCTTGTTGATTTTTCTTCTTGCAACGGACGAATTTCTGAGATTTATTCTGAGATATGGGTTTTGACTAGAATTTCGTTGCAAGCCAACCCAGATCGTTCGTTTTTGAAAATATGAAGTGGAGACTGAAAAAGCAGCAAACCCTAATTTTCCCCAAAAAAGCAAAAAAAAAGCTGACATCTGGGTATTATTCTTGAGCATAATCTGAATGGACCCAGTAGATTGGATTTTGAAAACCTTGGCTTCTGACTGAAAAAGCAACAACTTTTAGTTTCTCTGAAAAAGCTGAGGTATGGGTTTTGTCCAGAAGACTAGAAATGGATGAATATGAAGTTTTCCCTGACATGCAAAATAAAAGCAGTTGCTGCAACTTAGAGAGAAATCTTCAACAATTTGTCGAGAAGATAGAACAAAAATGGATCAGCTTGCTGAAATTTGATAATATAGGCCTCCTTCTTCACAAATTCGATGTTCTTGATGAGAAAATATGAAAGAGGAGGTCTTCTTTGATTGCTGATCTGAAAATTTATGAGAAACCAACAAGTTAGGGTTCTTGAATCTTGAAAAACATAGGTTTGAAGCTGCTGCTCTGTTTCTCTTTGAAGGCACCTACAAGAAAATATGAAAAATAATACATAGAGGTGTCTTTAAATAAGTTTTTGCTTTGAAAACAGTTTCTCAAACCCTAATCTTGAAGAAACCCTAAACCTAATTCATGCCTCGAGTAAAGGCGTATTTCTCTTCTCTTTGAAATTTTGAAATTTTCAAAAATAAACTAAGGCATGAAGGAATGGGCGCCCTTCTTGAGGTATGGCGCCCAGTCTCCCCAAACTTAGCCAAATTTCTATCATTTTCAACTTTTGTTCACTTTTTGACCCTGCTTCAGCTTTGTCTCTCGGCCTCTAGATTTGTCCGATGAACAAACTGATTCTTCTATCGCGGAGCCTGATCACATCTAACAACTTTGTTCTGGAGACGTCATCTGCTAAAAACTTCATTTGTCCCTTTGAAATGTCAGGTGCCTATCCTTGATAAGGGCGCCTATTTCTTCCAGTGTTAGCCATTTTCATGATCTTCAATCTTTATGCTTATCTTTTGACCTTCAGATAATTTCACTATTCCGGGTGCATTACTCGTCAGATTGACTGGCTATTAAGTTCACTCAATAGCTGAGATGAATCTGGAAGGGGTCTTCTGGATCACTCGTTTCCGGAAATTGACTTTTGGTGGCCTTAAACCCTAGGCGCCCTTCTCCTTCAGGGGCGCCCATAGCTTCCAGTGTTAGTTTTTATTTTTGAATTTTCACTATTGCTTTCCACTTTTTGCCATTTCTCACACTTTTCTCCTCTGTTCGCCTGGTGATATCTGATGACTGCTGACTCTGACGGACGAGCTGACAGATTCGTTGGAGAGCTAGATCTAGTCTGATGAAGTTATGCTGGAGGAGTCTTCTGCAAATTTGACCATCTGCTATCTCAAAAGTATGGGCGCCCTTCTTGAGGTATGGCGCCCATCTTATCCAGACTTAGATTTTATTTCGTTTTCTTCATCTTCGGAGTTTTAAAATACCTCTCCGTGGCTCCTGTTCGTCTTGAATTTGCCAGTGAATGGATGATCTGACGAGCATGCCAACTGATTCGTTGCGGAGCTAGGATGATTCTGAGCAACATTGACCTGGAGATGGAAACCCTGATTTTGACTTTTGACCTCTTGAAAAGCTAGGCGCCATTTTCTTCCAGGGGTGCCCATGGCTGGCAGTGTTAGAAAATTTTATCAATTTTTCAATTTTACATTGTAACACGTGTTTCCATTGCCTTTGGCTGCCAAGGTGAAAAAATTTCTAAGGCATTGAAACATGGGCGCCTCTTCTTGATAGGGGCGCCTGAAATCTCCAGACTTAGATTTTATTTGACATTTTTCATTTTTCAACTTCCTTAGCTTGTTCCTCGTTTCTCGTGCACATTGTTCGCCGACAGTCTCTGTTTGATGCTTGAATGCTTGATTCTAACACCTGGCAGCTGAATGACCTCCATCAATGACTTTGGATCTCCGAAGCAACTTCTGAAAAAGCAGAATAGACCCAGTAGAGTAAAACTGACCTTTTTGTGATTCTGACTGCACCAGTATGGTGAGGAAGTATTTTAAGCCAATCAAAATCAATCTCAACTCTAACGGCCAAACTTTCTATTATTAGAAAATTTTACAAGTATCCATTTTGTAAGAAACTCAGAAAAACCCAGAAAAAATTTCTATTTTTAGAAAATTGCTAAAAATAGAAATTTTCCTAAAATTTAGGGATGAAAAATTGAAATCTGGGTATTGTAGGTTTGATCTTTTTGAACCAACCCAGATTGTCAGATTTTGAAAATTTCAAGTTTATGATCCCTATGCAAGACATGCAGACCCCCATTTTGACCTTTTCTGACAGATTTAATAGTATCTTGACTCAATTCTTCAAAATGCCTAAGTGTAGCGAAAATTTTAATTTGGGGTACAACAACCTGTAAATGGTGATTTTTGAGTGTATCAGACCTGCTGCAACTTGTTTCAGACCTGCTGTGACTCAGTTTCAGAGTTATTTCAGACCTTCAAATGCTACATTGTTGAGGTATAATTGTATTGCATTACTTGGGTGTTTGTTTCTTGAGTTGGGGTTCTTTCGGGGTGCTTATTTCATCTACATATCATATTTGTAGTTGTACAACAACTATGTTTTTGATTTAAATCATATTGTAGTACCATCGGCGACTTTGCTCTTGTTTTGGGTTTACTACTCACTCTACTGCATAAGTGGTTCATTTTGCTTACCCCACTGCATAAGTGGCTATTGTACTTAACCCCACTGGACAAGTGGAAGAGCCTGTTTACATTTCAGTATTATATTAGCTTTCCCATTGCAAAGTGGATATGCTTAGCTTACCCCACTGAACAAGTGTTTATCATTCCAGCAGTTTAGTTTCTCTTGTAATCCTTAAATCATATGTGCTCACCTCGCCCACAATGGGAACTTGGTGATTAGAAAGTGGAAGGAAGTTGCTTAGCTTTACTTTCTATTTTGGAGCTAACGAGTTTAAATTTCAAAAATAAAATTAAGGGTGCTTATTACATTAGATTAGAGGATCTAACATTGGCAAGCATTTCAAAAGTAGAGATGCTAACAAGGCCCTCCATCCCAACAATATTATCACTAGCAAGTATTCAAAGAAGATGATGATTTGTTCAAGTTTTTGAACTTTTGATGAATGCCATAATTGAGAAATAGGTTTTCAACATTTCATTGAAACCATGGATGGTAAGGAGACAATATTTGGCAACAAAATCTAGTTAAAAACCAATAAGTTGCTCTAGAACCCACAACTATGCATGAACAAGATTTATATGAAATCAATTTGGGCATAGAATCTCCCCCCCATGAAGGTTTACATAGGGATGAAAATGAATCCTAAAATCAGAACAATGCTCATCACATTGGTAATAAAATATTGTAAGGTATTCACTTGGTTGTATGATGACCTAAAGGCATGTAGGGAGGATCTATCCTTGTATGAAATACCTTTCAAACCAAATTCTAAGCCTTTTAGACCAAAGAGAAGGCCTATTAATCCTACTCTAGCGCCCAAGATGTAACGAGGGTTGGAAAAACTCAAAGAGAGGAATTATTTGGCCAAATTGACATTCCACATTGGTGTCTAATTTGGTTCCTATTAGAAAAAATGGAGATATCAGACTTTGCGTAGATTTCAGGAACCTAAATATATCCTCTTTGAAGGATAACTATCCTTTGTCTAACATGTAGGTAATGCTGCAAAATTTAACTGGGTGTGATCTCTTGGCCATGATGGATGGTTTCCCTGGTGACAACTAGGTTGAAGTCAAAGAATCTGAGTACAAGATTACCTTCATGAATTTGTGGGGAACATATGTCTGTGTTCGCATATTGTTTGGACTCACAAAATTGGTTCCACTTTCCAAAGGGCTATGGATGTGGCATCATGGACTTGATTGATACACCATGGTGGTGTACTAGGATGATTTGACGACCTTCTCCAAAAGAGTAGATCATTGTGGCCCATTTGGAGAGAAATTTTCAGAGGTGTTTGGAATATGGAATATCATCAAATCCAAAGAAGTGTATTTATGTGGTTTTAGAAGGAAAATTGCTAGGGCAACCCAAATTGATTAAAGGTATTCAATATTTCTTTGGGTAGATTAATTTCCTTAGAAGGTTTGTTCTCAACTTTGCTGAGAAAACAAAGGCTATATAAAGAATGCTAAAGGGACAAATTGTAACTTTAGAAGGTGAACCCATTGAAGCATTCCAAAGTAGTAAGGAAGCAATCAAACAAGCTCCAACATTGGCTTCACCAGACTTTTCAAAACCTTTTCAATTATTATTTTTTGCTTCGTTTCACATAGTTGTAGCTATATTGCTATAGAAAAATTGGGAGGGGTTTTAACAACCGATTTCCTTCTTCAACAAGTCTCTCCAAGGTGCAAAATTGACATATGATATAATGGAGTAGCAGGGTCATGCTTTGGTAAAGGCTTTTAAATTTTTTAGATCATTTTGGGTAGGTGGACAAATTGTTGTATATGTAATGTACATAGTAGTAAAGGATATCTTTACTGAATAGGAGGTAACTGGAAGAAGGTTTAAGTCCATCAATAAGATCTAGAAATTTAATATTGAGATCTAGATTACCAAGTTGGTTAGAGGACGAGGATCAGCCAAGCTGATGGCTAAGTCCAACTTGGAGGTAGCTGAAATCAATCAAGTGGAAGTGGAGGTTGATAAAAAAAAGTGCATAAAGAAAACTTCTCCTTGGTATATGGACATAATCTATCATTTATAGCACCTAAATTGCCCAAGTGGGATGACTAAAAATGAGAAAAGAAACCCAAAATTGCATGCATTGAAGTATGCCTTTGTTAGTTGAAACTTGATGTGGAAGAATAGGGAAAATGTTCTTTTGAGATGCCTAGATGAGGAATAAGCAGCTAAAATATCATCTAAGATGCATAGTTGTGCATGCAGAGGGCACTACATGGCTAAAATTACAAGCCACCAAATACTTAAGAGCTAACTATCAGTAATAATCCCTACTTGTAGATGTGCATAAACTAGTAAAAAATGTGCTACTTGTTAGACGTTATCCAGAAAACTCAAGTATCAAGGGCTTTACCTTTAAGGCCTATGACAGGAGAGGCCCATTTTCAATAGTTGGGTATTGATTTCATTGTTGAGATTTCTAAGAAGTCTATTGGAGTCTTCAAATGGATTCTTGTAGCTACAAATTACTTTACCAAATGGTTGGAAGCTACAAGAATCCATTTGGTAAAGTAATTTGTAGCTACAAGCAAGGTAGTGATTGCTTTCATTCTTAATCAAATCATGGCAAGGTTTGGTGTTCCAAACAAAATCATGGCAGCCAATGCTATGTGTTTCAGTTCAACAAATTTTATTAAGCTATGCTTTGAGAATGGAATTACCATCTCTCTTTCGTCTCCATATCATTCATATGGGAATGGACATGTTCAATCAAATAATAAGAACTTGATGAAGATTATTAAAATATTATTTAGTTGGAACAAGAAGGCATGGGACTCTAGTGTTGCCCATTAATAATTTGTTGCTAGCCTATAAATTTGTGCAAGAATCCAATGGCGAATTTGATGATGCTGTGACCTATAGGATAAACTTGCTGATTGAACTTGATGAAAGGAGGGGCACAAATAATGAACATGAGCAAGTAGTAGTAGGTGAAATACTTGTTTGATAAAAGAGCTAGTATTAGAAAGTTAAAGATTAGAGATTTGGTTGTAGTATGGAATGCTAGAGAACAAGATAAAGGAAAGCATGGAAAGTTTGATTCCATGTGGTTGGGTCCATCATTGTTGAAAATTCATATGGTGAAGACTCATACTTCATCAAGAGATTGAATGGAGAATTTCAGGGAACGCTAGAGCATGTAAAATTCTTGAAAAAGTATTTCTCTTAGACTTTGCTTGTTTTTCCATTCACAATTTCCTTAGCCTTGTTTTGTGTCTTGTGTAGCCATGGCTATTTTTGACCCATGGTGAATTGTGTGGTTTGTGTGTGTTTGGTTCACATCCTAGAGTTTTTTGACTACTTGCCTCCATTGAAACATGCGTTGATGCAAGAGCATCATTTTATATTGTTATAGTTTTGCATTAGAATATAGTGTTAGGTGTTTAATCATATGTTAGGAGGCTTTTATTTAAGTTTGGACAAATAATTAGTCATAAAATTCAAATTTTGGTGTTTTTACTCAACCCCAAGTACGTAATTAGGGATTTTGGAATGATTAATTTGTAAGTTGGGTTTGCACAGGATGAGGTAAGTAGTTAGGGTGATGTTTAACTTTGAAAAAGCAAGGAAAAAGGAGTTGGATGTCATTCTGAAAAGAAATGGAATCAAGTTTTTGTTTGCAGGTATGCTGGTAGGGTGTTACTAGTGTTTTAGACCTCCATTTTTGCAAAACAATTATATTTTGGAGTTCTTTGTTTGATTTTCTTGTTGCTAGTGTTGCTAAGGGTTTATATAGACCTAATGCATTTGGTTTGAGGTCATGAAAGTAGATATTCAATCAGAAATGATTTTTTTTCACTCACTGCCCTATCAAAACCCTGCTTAGGGTTTTAAGCAAGAAATTTGAGTTTTGGGAAAAATACGACTACCCAATTGATAAAACTTGGTTTGTAGGTTTTTGGTAACATGATTTAAGTGTTCAAATAGTTTTTGTACCAGTTGGCACATGTGAGGTCATTATTTCTAAAAAATTCAGTTTTGGCAACTTGGAGGGCTAATTGGGATGGATAACAGTCCGTTTTGAAGGCCTTTTGTTTCATTTTGGAGGATGTTATTGTAGGAGGAGTTGTATCTCCATAAAGGGTATCTGAAAGTGTGATTAGATTCCCTAGAACCTCCACAAAAATTTCTGTCCCATTCGATTTGTCAAAAAGTAGGGCTGCTAGGGAAAGACAATTTGTCAATCAAGTCACTGAACATTGTTCTTTTTCTGCAAATTCCTTTCCCTTTGCATCAATTTGGTATCAGAAGAGGTTTGGTACCTGAAAGGGACGAGAAAGACTTGATTGTGTGTTGGTAAGTTGCATTGAGAAGTCAAAATGAAACCTAGAAGAATGAGAGGAGGTGGAAGAGGAGGTGTCCAGATGAGAGATGCCAGTCTTGAAGAGATAAAGAATCTGAGAGTGAGTTTGGGTGCTAGACTCACAGCAGTAGAGGAACATCAGAGAAGATGAGTCATCACAGGAGATGTGAGTGATAGAGAGGATGAGCCACAAGCACCTGAAGAAGAAGAAGAAGAAGAGGTTGAAGAGCCTATAGTTGGAGGAATAGATAGATTGCTCAAGGTAATCATGGGACAAGGGTCCAAGCCAAAGGTAGAGATCCCTACCTATGCAAAAAGTTTAGATGGAGAAACACTTATTGATTGGGTTACAAAATTGGACAAATACTTTGACTATGAAAATGTTCTTGATGAAAATAAGGTGAAGCTTGCTTGTACCAGATTGAAGGGTCATGTAGCTCTTTGGTGGGATTTCATACAAGATGAGAGGTGAAAGAAAGGTCTGGACATGGGGAAGAAGACATGTAGAAGATAGCTAGGTATCTCAATGGTTAAGATACAATATTCAAGATGAACTTAGCCTAATGAGTCCAAGGACAATAGAAGAGTGTTACCAGTTTGCTCTAAAAGCAGAAGATAAGTTGAATAGAAAACAAAATCAGAAAAATAGGGGTAGAGGCAGAAATTTCAGAGGTAGAGGACAGTAAGGAGGAAGAAATTCAGTTCAAAAAGAAAATTTAGAACCAAGTCCTTTCCAAGAACAATCACATAATCCAAGAGGCGGATTCAAAGGAAGAAGACCTTATTCTAGGGGTGGAAACAGACAAAGAGGTAGTGGATTTACTGGTAAATGCTTCAAATGCAATAATTTTGCAGGTCATAGGTTTTGGGAATGTCCAAAAAACCCTCAAGCAAGTAGCTCAAGGAGTGATGGTAGAAATCAAGTAGTCCAGGTAGAAGAAGAAAGTGTAGGATCTCCATCCCATGTAGAAGAACCTGAAGTTGGAGAGTCTTTGTTGGTGAGAAGAGTGTTGATCAAACCACCCAAGGAGAAAGAATCTACCCAAAGAAAGACTTTGTTCAAGACATCATGTAAATCTCAAGGTAAATGTTGCAAAATGGTTATTGATTCAGGTAGCATTGATAATTTAGTTTCCGTAGAGATGGTGGAGAATCTTGGGTTGAAAAGAATTCCACATCAAACTCCATATAAGGTTTCATGGCTCAATAAAGAACAAGTAGTGTTAGTAAATGAACAATGTTGGGTAGAATTTCAGATTGGAAGCTATAAAGATAAGGTTCTTTTTGATGTAATAACAATGGATGTGTGCCATGTGCTATTGGGAAGGCCTTGGCAATATGATAGGAAAACTATTCATGATGGGAGACAAAACACTTATACCATTGAAAAAGATGGGAGAAAGCTTACCTTGGTGCCTCTGAAAGTATTAGAAGATGGAAAAGTGACTAGTCCTAGTGTCTTGATGGTGAGTGAGAAGGAATTTTTGAATGCAATGAAAGAGGAAAATATGGGTTTTGTCTAGTAATCAGACCTAGAACTGTTATGACAGCAACCAAGTTGAATGAGCTGCCTCAAGATATACAAAACATGTTGGAAGAGTATGCTGATATAGTGGTGAATAAGTTGCTCAATGAGCTGCCACCTATTAGGAGTATTAGTCATCATATTGAATTAATACCTGGTGTAAGTTTGTCAACCAAAGCTGCCTACAAGATGACTCCACAAGAAAATGCAGAGATAAAGAAGTAAGTGCAAGAACTATTGGACAAAGGTTTGATAAAAGAAAGTCTTAGCCCATGTGCAGTACCAGCAGTATTGGTGCCAAAGAAAGAAGGAGATTGGAGGATGTGCACAGATTCAAGAGCAATAAACAAGATTACCATCAGGTATAGGTTCCCTTGTAATGTCCCCATTTTTAGCACTACGCTTTCCAGTGACTGTTAGCCTATCCTTGGATGCCCGTAGGCCAGTTAGATGCAGAATTAGAGTTTCTAGCTGCTTGGAGGTCTCTTTTGTGGATTCAGGAGTTGGCATGTTGGAGTTTTGCAGTTTGGTTTATGGATTGCTTCTAGGTTTTTAGAGAGCTTCGTAGAGGTATGACATGCAATTGCATCAGGTAACTTTTTTGGGATTTACTATTTTTAGTAAGTTACGACGGCTACTCAGATTGTGGTTAAAATGTATTTGAAGTTACTATTTTTAGCAGTATTCTATTTATAGTAAGTGCTATTTTTAGCAATTCAGTATTGGGTTTCAGAAGGGGTATCTATTTATAGCAGTGGCAGTTTTATGGTGTTTGCTATCTTTAGTTGGTCACGGTTCTCTTCAGTGGTCTGCAGTTTTGCTCAGTCTAGCGTTTGGTGCACACTTACTACTTTTAGCAGTGTTATTTATAGTAAGTCATTTTTGGGAGTTGGTCCTAGGCCAATGTTCACAACAACATTTTTTCTCATTTCGTTTGGAGAGCCTAAGGTTGTAGTATTTAATAATTGTTTTATTCAGTCACTTAAGTTGTTTTATAAAGTTATTTTATAAACTTAAGTTGAGGGGATGAATGGTCATTCAAAAAGTACCTTGGTCTTAGGCGAATAACTTAAAGTCATTTTAGAAGGCTGTAGTGCAAATAGTTTCCTTATGAGTGGGATGCCCAAAGAAGGAGGAATTATTTAAAATGTTTTAAATTTTCAAAGACTCAAGGAAGGGCGTGGTTTTAGGAGGGAATTAAGAAACATTTCAAGTCTAGTTGCCCTAATCTCTATATAACTCCTTTTTGGCTCTCATTTGCACACCTCTACTTTGGCAACATAACAAAATGTTGCTGGATTTCTTCCAGATTGCGTGGGCTGCAAATTGAGGACGGAAACCCTCTTCGTATTGGCTGATTTTGGTGGTGAAATATCCAGCCTAGTCAAATTGTGAGTGATTCCACAACAGAGATCATATAGAGCTTAACAAAATTTGAGTTTTGGTGATTGAAAATGAAGATTTATTAGTACTTTTGAGGAGTTTTTGGTGTGGTTTGTTTAGTTTCAGTTTGGAGTGATTTTATGAAGATTTTGGTGTGTTTAAAATCATTTTTTCGGCATCGCTTTTTTGGACCTGAACCTATGTTTTGCTCATAGCTCGAAGATGGAGTGAGATATCAAAATGGGTATTGGTGCATTAGAAGACTCATCTCCAGTCGATTCTAAAGAGTATAGGTTTGCAATTTTTGGTTGAGATTTAGATTTATTGGAGCAAATCAAACTTTTCTTGATGGATGCCTTCTTGCTGCCAAAAACACCGGTTCGTGACCTGCACATTGAATGGGCGCTTGTGGCTGTGTATTGGGGGTTTATTGTCTATTCATTGGGTGTGGTAAAACAAGGAGTTTGAGCCAAGAAACATTGCTGCAGAGCGGTGTACTTTGGAAGCTTAAAATCTGCCTTATGCTACTTGCCAAGTTTGAGGAATGTTATGTATTTTCTGATATTTGTCTTGTAAATCTGAACTTTATGTTAATGAAATCAGAATGATAATGAAGGCAGAAAACCTCTCTTTCTAGCAAGTTATCTTTCCTATTTCTTGTTGCAATTTGTTATTTATATCTTAGCATGTTTCAAACTCAATGATATATGAAAAAACATCAAACAAGCAAACTCATAAAACATTGAAACATCAGTTGGGAAAAATTAAAAAAACAGGGGTGTATATTATAGTTTTATCAAAGCCAGTTCTTCCTGCCATCCTGTGTGGTCATAAGAAATCAGCACTATTCATTCTATGAACGCAAGAGAACAAAGATACATACAGAGAGAGATGACTACAGAGAAATCTATATCTGAGTTGTTACAGAAATTGATCACGCTAATGAGGGATCCTGACATTAAAAAGGCATACTCAAGGATTGTTGCAAAATCTAAAGGTTTGAATGGAAAAGTGCACTTGACACATCAAGATGACCGTGAGTTTGAAGGAGAAACCTTGACACATGAGGAGTGTGTGTTAGAGCCCCAAAATACTCCCTTAGACTTGCATGTGACTGGAGATAATGAAGATTGATTTGGTGAAAGAAACAAAACAACAGTCTTAAATCCTAATGTGGATTCATCCAATGAAGGTCTTGAGACTAATGATTTCACAAAAGATAATAGTAGAACTATTGTGTGGGTTGAGTTCACTAAAGAAGAGCATGTTAAGGATAACTTGAGTGGCGTCATTGAACCAGCTTCTGACTATTATCATAGTGACGATGTTGGTGATGATTCCAATGAGTTTGTACCTAATCATGTTGAAGATTTGGTGATAAATGGTTCTCCTGTTGTTGCTGCCCCAATTTCCCAAGAGTCTTCACAAGAAGAATTTATGATAGGTGATCAAGAAGACCTCTTTGGTATGCATGTGACTATTAATGACAAGATTAGAAATATACCTACTCATGATGGGCTCATTGGAGGCATAAATGATAGAGTTTTCCAAACAACTAGCATTGATGACTCTTTGCTTCATTATAATGTTGGTGAATAGGTGGACTTGGGCTTGATTATCAAACTAAGCCCTTGGTGAGAGATACTCACGAAGATATCAGTTTAAGTGAATTGGGAGATGACTTATTCGATGAGTCAAGACTCCAAGAGGAGTATGATGAGCACTTTCCTTTTGATAAAAAACAATCAGCCCCTTAGCACTTGGGATCCGAGTGTGATGGCACCTAAGGATGACAAAGAACTTGTGTGGGATGAATTTCCCTTTGATCTTGATGAAGCTCAAAATTCAGATTGCATTGCAAGCTATGAGGTGGCCATTGGAGGAGAAGGTGTCTTTGAAGAAGAAGTTTGTTGGGCAAAGCTCCATAATGAACCCTTTGAAGTGGTTGCAGCCACTAAAGAAGGGTATGTTGTTACCGGAACTTTCAGATTAGCGATCAATAATGATTCATTGATCGAGTTTGGGGCTGCCTTCTTGTTTGATCAAAGTGACAGTGAGGTGGAAGCAGATTTAAAAGTCTATAAGGCTCCTAGTATTGAAGAGTTTGAGGCTGTTCTTGAGCAGAAATCAGATTTATTAGTGCACGGAGCTGATCATCATCTTGGTGTTGAGCAATGTCATCACATGGATGGTGTGGGGTGTGAGACTAGGGACAACCAAGGGGTTGTTGAAAACAAGAATGGTAATTCTGATTGTAAGCAAAGGCTCAAAGAATTAGTAGAATTTGATCCTCTTTATGATATTGAGCAATATCAGCTAGTGGGTGGTGAAGAAAAGGACTCCTGGAGCAGGCATGAGGGCAGCAAAGACAAGAAACAAAGTTCTGATTTTCAGTTATAGCCTATACCTATGCATATTCATGAGTGGAAGGATCATCTCATGAGGTCTTTTGAGAATGAGGTGCGAGCTCTATCTAGGTTTGACTGTACACATAGTTTGATAGGAGAACTCTATTGGAAGGCTCAAATTGAAGAGAGATGAACAGGGGTTAAGGATGAAGTTGCTCTCCCTAATCTACAACTTATCAAACTCTTTGGAGACATTGAAATCAAAGTACATACACTTGGCCAAAGATCAAGATTATGCCTTTGAAATTGCAAAGACCATTGGTGCTTTCCAAGAAAGGAGAGAAAGATTGATGAGCTTACTCTTGAGCTTGATTCAACAAAGGACATGTTAGAAAATACTCAGTTGGCTCTAACGGAGGTAGAAGACCAGTTTGCTGATTTCAAACTTTTTCAGGGAGCAAGAGAATGCACAAAGAGCTAAATAAATCAAGCAAGTAATTGGTGAGCTTGATAGTCTTCGAGAAGAGTTTGATCTAGAGAACTTCACAAGGAAATCAAAAGTTGCATGTGCAGATTTGGACTAGCAAGTTGGGTTTGAATGTGATAAAGGACAAGACTCCTATATTATGGATAACCCTCTCTTTGAAGTTAGTGCCAAGGCAACTTATGATAATCCCCTCTTTAGGTTGGAAAATGAAGCATCAAGTGACAATAGCACGAAATGGTATCCTGATGAAGTTTCCAAACACAATATGGAATGTGGTTTTCAACTTATTGATGACTTGCAAGCAAATCATGAGGGAGATCCGATCCCTGCAATTGATAATCCTCCAAGAAGATTGTTTGATCAAGAATGTTTAAGTGAGATTGAGGATGTAGTTTTCACATGGGAAGTGTTGAATCATGGTGACTTCCACGATTTAGACATCAAGGTATTAACAAGACAAGTCTTGGTAGTTGCTAGTAATTACATTACAACAAGAAGGAGAAATGGTTTCAGACTTGTTACTCATGAAGTAGGGGAGAAAGAAGGGGAAAAACAGATTGTTTACATGTTTGACAATCCTTCCCTTGGGTTAAGTGTTGTTTTAGCTCATACTAGCCCTTTTTTGGAGTTGGATTTGATGACAACAATTGTTTCATGCTCCATAGTTGTAGATGTTTTCATGGATTGGTTTCAGGGGTTCATGAGTGAAGCTACCAATTTCTTGAGTATACACTTGGTTCTCACTGGCACTTGGGGATGTGTTGAGTATTCTTGCCGGTGTGTTGGAGATCACTTTCAGTTGGGTATCCATGCTTGGGATCCTCAACATGGGTTGATGGAGCTTATTACATGCGGACAGAAGGATCTTTGGAGGGATAAGGGTCAAATTTTCAGTTTTTTTGGTGTTGTTCCCTTCTTGACCAACCATTTGATGGTTCCTTTTGCCCATCAACTAGTGGATTGGAAAGATATTCTGAGCAAAGGATGGTTCTATGTGGAGTTGGAGTCACTAGAGAGGATGTTTCCAGCCTTGGACATGAGCAAATGTGTTATTCTGGATGATAATTTTCAGTGTTGTTGCAGCTGTTCATCTTCTTGGAGGCTGATTTTCCTAAAATCAGATCTCAAGTCAATCATTCCAGACTTGATGGGAAGCTAGTGTACTCATTTTCAGACTTCACAGCTTCCTAGCAGGACTGGTTTATGGTCTCTGATGCGAGGTATGTTGAGTTGGGGCAATCAGTATCTGTGTTTGGGAAGTGTTCAAGCTCCAACTAGAGGCCTTTCCTATACACTCTCTTATACTTATGTTTGGGGCAGCGAACCTTTGCTTACTTTGTTTAATCATTTTGAGGCACTTGGAGTGGGAACTATAAGAGTTTTCATAAGTCTTCATGGTTGTATCAAAATAATTCAGAGGAGGTATAGTAGATCCATGTGGAGTTATGAGGATGAGTTTGTTGAGCTCTTGCAAATGATTACTTTTCTCTTTGCAAGAAGCTTTGGAGAAGTCACATTTGCAGTCGTGGCTTGGCTTGACACCTTGAGGAGAAATGTGGAGTACAATTTTGTGTTGAGCAGACTTTCCTTCCTATTGCCCAAGATTGAGATAGATAATGGCATTGCTGATATAGACTTTTCAGAGTCGTTTGGGCAAGAGATGCTATGAGGTATTGATTTTAGTCCTTCCAAGTTTTTCAGTTTGAGTTTCATGAATGGTAACATTTTGTGGTTACATGGGAGGACAATGCAAATATGGCATGATGGTTTCACTCATGTGATCGGAGTGTTGCAGCCTCATCATGGTAGGTCCTTTCTAAGTCGAACTTGGGACCTTGGGATCCTACTTGTTCTGGTGTGGATCAGTTTAAATTTTTCTGGAGTTGTGGTGGTATTACTTGAGGACAAACAATTTTGGGAAGGGCGAACTGTAATGTCCCCATTTTTAGCAGTATGCTTTCCAATGACTGCTAGGCTATCTTCGGATGCCCGTAGGCTAGTCAAATGTAGAATTAGGGTTTCCAACTGCTTGGAGGTCTCTTTTGTGGATTCAGGGGTTTGCATGTTGGAGTTTTGTAGTTTGGTTTATGGATTCCTTCTCGGTTTTTAGAGAGTTTTGTAGGGGTATGACATGCAACTGCATCAGGTAACTTTTTCAGGACTTACTATTTTTAGTAAGTTACAACGGCTGCTTAGAATGTGGTTAAAATGTAATTGAGGTTACTATCTTTAGCGGTATGCTATTTATAGTAAGTGCTATTTTTAGCAGTTCAGTGTTGGGTTTCAAAGGGGTATCTATTTATAGCAGTGGCCGTTTTATGGTGTTTGCTATCTTCACTTTGTCACGGTTCTCTTCAGTGGTTTGCAGTTTTGCTCAGTCTGGCGTTTGGTGTACACTTACTATTTTTAGCAGTGTTATTTATAGTAAGTCATTTTTGGGAGTTGGTCCGAAGCCATTGTTTGCAGCAACATTTTTTCTCATTTGGTATGGAGAGCCTAAGGTTGTAGTATTTAATAATTGTTTTATTCAGTCACTTAAGTTGTTTTATAAAGTTATTTTATAAACTTAAGTTGAGGGGGTGAATGGTCATTCAAAAAGTACCTTGGTCCTAGGCGAATAACTTAAAGTCATTTTAGAAGGCTGTAGTGCAAATAGTTTCCTTGAGTGGGACGCCCAAGGAAGGAAGAATTATTTAAAATGTTTTAAATTTTCAAAGGCTCAAGGAAGGGCGTGGGTTTTAGGAGGGAATTAAGAAACATTTCAAGTCTAGTCGCCCTAATCTCTATATAACTCTTTTTTGGCTCTCATTTGCACATCTCTACTTTGGCAACATAACAAAATGCTGCTGGATTTCTTCTAGATTGCTTGGGCTGCGAACTGAGGACGAAAACCCTTTTCGTATTGGCTGATTTCAGTGGTGAAATATCCACCCTAGTCAGATTGTGAGTGATTCCACAACAGGGATCATATAGAGCTTAACAGAGTTTGAGTTTTGGTGATTGAAAATGAAGATTTATCAGTACCTTTGAAGAGTTTTTGGTGTGGTTTGTTTAGTTTCAGTTTGAAGTGATTTTATGAAGATTTTGGTATGTTTAAAATCATTTTATGTGCATTGCTTTTCTGGACCTGAACCTATGTTTTGCTCATAGCTTGAAGATGGAATGAGATATCAAAATGGGTATTGGTGCATTAGAAGACTCATCTCTAGCCGATTTTAGGAGTGGTTATCATCAAATAAGGATAAGGGAAGGAGATGAATGGAAAACTGCCTTTAAGACTAATGAGGGGTTGTATGAGTGGCTTGTTATGCCATTTGGTCTTACCAATGCTCCAAGTACATTTAGACTAATGAATGAAGTTCTAAAGCCCTTCATAGGTAAATTTGTGATTGTTTATTTGGATGACATATTGATCTATAGCTCAAGCAAGGAAGAACATCTCAAACATCTTAAGATGGTAATGCAAATATTGCAAGAAGAAAGATTGTTGATTAATATCAATAAGTGTTTATTCATGAGGACAGAATTAGTGTACCTTGGTTTTGTGATTTCTCAAAATGGATTAAAGATGGACAAGGATAAAGTAAAAGCCATAACTGATTGGTCAACTCCCAAAACAGCTTGTGAGGTAAAAAGTTTCCATGGTTTGGCATGTTTTTCTAGGAAATTTATCAAAATTTTTAGTGGAATTTGTGCACCTCTCATAGATACTATAAGAGGGGATAAAAGAAAATTTGTTTGGATTGATGTTGCTGAAAGAAATTTTCAGTTTTTGAAGAAGAAAATCACTGAACAGCCTATAGTAGCACTTCTTGATTTTAACAAGGTTTTCCAAGTTGAATGTGATGCAAGTGGGGTAGCCATTGGAGCTGTCCTAAGTCAATAAGGTAGACCTGTTGCATACTTTAGTGAGAAGTTAAATGATGCAAAAAAGAGGTATTTAGCTTATGATCTTGAGTTTTATGCTTTGTGTGATGTCCCTAATTTTTTTACGCCAAAAAGAAGAATTAGTCTAATTAATTAAATATTAAAATTGTCTTTAATTTTCTTAGAAGACATTTTGATTAATTAATTAATATTTATGGCCTTATGAAATATTATGTTATTGAAACTAAAGCTTTATGAGGCCATTTATATTTAATTAATTTAGTTGCAATAACCGAATTGGGTGA
The DNA here is from genome assembly GCA_007115665.2 of Sequoiadendron giganteum. Lineage (NCBI taxonomy): Eukaryota > Viridiplantae > Streptophyta > Pinopsida > Cupressales > Cupressaceae > Sequoiadendron > Sequoiadendron giganteum. The sequence goes on along the minus strand of CM021101.1, from coordinate 156,006,922 downwards.
AACTGAATGTTGGCGGACTATATTGGTGAGTTTGGGGGTCTATAGAAGGGTCACGGAGAATTGTATGGTTTCAGGTTTTGGACATTGTTCTGAGAACGTAAAATCTCGGACAATCTGGTAGCCATTAAGGACGACACCCCTTAGATGGCTAGGCATAATTTCTAACTTCAAGATCCTTATGTTGGACTGGGTATTTGGTCGATATCAAAGACAAAACATTGATAAACGAGTTTGGAAATTTCTAAATATTCACACTGGATAAAAGTTCATCGCTATTTTAATAAAGCATTAATATCAATAAGGGAAATCGAAGGCTTGGAATATTTGGTTGCTGCTACCGAGAATACATGTATCTCTCGTTTGAGAACGTAAAATCTCGAACAATCTGGTAGCCATTAAGGACGACACCCCTTAGATGGCTAGGCGGAATTTCTAACTTCAAGATCCTTATGTTGGACTGGGTATTTGGTCGATATCAAAGACAAAACATTGATAGACGAGTTTGGAAGTTTCTGAATATTCACGCTGGATAGAAGTTCATCGCTATTTAATAAAGCATTAATATCAATAAGGGAAATTGAAGGCTTGGAATATTTGGTTGCTGCTACCGAGAATACATGTATCTCTCGTCGGAGTGCAGTTATGTGAAATTATCGGGTTTATTCTGATCATCGGGTTCATTATATATGTGATTTTGTCGAGAGTCTATAAATAAACGGTAATGTTATTGGCCCAACTTGTAAATCAGTTCAATGTTTGAAAGGTTAATATTGCTAATGATTGTCGACAAAAACATTCTATTGTCGATATCAAGCATTCCAGATCAGACATTCGCTAGAAGGAAGTTTAATATTGAGACGGCTATGGTAATACTTAACTTTGCTGTCGGGAGATCTCATTGACGTCATTTTTGTTTCATTATCCTCATCACGTCTATATGTACATGTCATTTGGTGGAGTTGTTCTGTGGGAGCCATCATGCATCTTGCACAATTGAAACTTCTCATTGTTGTCATTGCATATACATTGCCGAGAGTATATACATTTATCATCGCTTAATATTGCGTTGGGAGTATCGGGTATGACGGTATAGTGAAGGAACAAACCTGTGAAAGAAGTGGTGTATGCTGAAGACATGGCCTCTATTACTGTTGTCTCGGCCTTATTACTGTTGTCTCGGCCTTCTATCTGTTTCACGACTTCTAGCCAAATCAACAAAAAGCTTACTCGGGCTCAAGTGTTAACTATATCTATTCATGGTGTTGGGTCATCTTATTGCCAATGGACGCAATACAAAAGGGGACTGGTATTAAGGAGAGGACATATTGACTCATGATTGCTAAGGCTGGTGATCGGTTGATTTGTGGAGCCATTGGAGGATTGCGTTGCCAGTGTAGGTCGGATATCATTCAAACCTTGGGTATGTAAACAAAACAATTTGCTATTACCTGTGAGCATTGGTTATGTTGAAAATAGAGCTCTGTATGTTTTGGCTGTACTGTTCATTGAATAATATTCTTGAAAGTTTCATTGTTGGTATAAGATATATGTTATTCATTCCGAGTTGGGCAATATTTATACATTGATATTAGATTGAAGATACTGCTATGATATTATAAGGATATAAAGATCATATGTTCTGTCTATTCTGTCATATTTCTGCATATTTATGAAATAGACTTTGGCTGAGGAGTTTCAAGCAGATTTTACAAATATCTGTTTATGTTAATCTGTATATATCAGAGGATAATCAGTACAATTCAGATGATTGAGTAGTTTTGACAAATAACATTGTCAAAACTTGGGCATTTGTTAATAATCTTGGCCAAGAGGGGGTCAGGCTTATTACACTTTGGTTCAAGCCTTACTGAAGTGGAGACATTATTTGATGCCTAAGGAGTTTGTTATTTTCACTGATAATCATGCACTGCAGTTTATAACCAGCCAGCCAAAATTAAGTCAAAGACACATGAAATGGGTGGAGTATTTGCAAAATCTCACTTGTGTTATCAAGCACAAAAAAGGACAAGCCAATAAGGAAGCAAATGCTTTGAGTAGGAGAGCCTTACTCATAAGAGAAATTCAGATAGAAAGTGGAGGAATAGAGTCTCTTAAGGAGTTGTACAAATCTGATTTGGATTTCCAAGAAGCCTATGAGGTGTGTAAACAACCAACTATAAGGAATAGAGAAGCTTGGATGGACTACATGTTGCAAGATGGATTGCTTTTTAAAGGATCACAGTTATGTATACCAAGGAGTTCTATGACCGATAATTTAATAAGAGAAAAGCATTGTGGTAGTCTTGCTGGTCATTTTGGCCTAGATAAGACTTTAGCTCAGCTAAGTGCTCATTACTTTTGGCCTAAAATGCAATCAGATGTGAGAAAGTTTGTAGAAAGGTGCAAAGTGTGTCAATATGCCAAGGGAAAGAGTACAAATGCAGGTCTTTATCAGCCTTTACCAATCCCAAACAGACCTTGGGACTCCATTAGTATGGATTTTGTTTTGGGTCTACCCAGAACCCAAAGAGGACATGATTCAATCTTTGTTGTAGTAGAATGGTTTTCTAAAATGGTTCATTTTATAGCATGCAAGACCACAAGTGATGCTACTCATATTGCTGATTTGTTCTTCAAAGAAGTGGTTAGATTACACGGGATTCCATTAAGCATTATATCAAATAGAGATACTAAATTTGTGGGACACTTTTGGAGGACTTTGTGGAAGAAGTTGGGCACTAATTTGAATTTCAGTTCAGCATACCACCCTCAAAGTGATGGATAAACAAAGGTGGTCAACAAGACTTTGGGTAATCTACTAAGATGCTTAACAAAGGACAATCCAAAACAATGGGATCTCATCTTACCACAAGCAGAATTTGCTTACAATGATTCACCTAATAGGAGTATAGGTATGAGTCCTTTTCAAATAGTCTATGGTTCACATCCCAGAGCTGTTTTTGAGTTGAGGGATTTAGGAAAAATGAAGAAAAGAAGTCCCAAGGGAGAGGAGTTTGCCATTGCTATGCAAGAAGTACATGAACAAGTCAAGAAACAGTTAGAGGCAAGTGAGAGTAAATACAAGAAACATGCAGACCTCAAGAGGAGAGAGGTTAATCTTCAGATTGGAGAGATGGTATTAGCTCATTTGAGGAAGGACAGGTTTCCAAAAGGTGAGTATATAACAAACTAAAAATGAGGACCTTTCTTTGACCCACGAATTGTTGGTTGGATTGATGCATCAACCTTTGTCTTATTTCCTGTGTAACTCCCAATCAATGCTTTTCCTCTTACAACTCCATCCAAAGCAGTTGATGCTAGGTCAATCGTTGACTCTTTTGCATATATAGGACACATCTAATGTCTATGGTGGTGGCTCTTTGAAAGATATCCAATAGTCAATAGAAGCAATTACAATTAGCGGCCCTTAAAGCAATAATATCAATTATGTTCATTTACAAACAAATCCTTTAAGCTCCGTAGCCACTCATATTAAAACTTAATACTTCAACTGTAATTCGGCTCTTAAATAATATTTAATTCCCAGTCTAAGCACATATGCCAAATAGTTGAAACCTTGTCTTCATTGAAACTCCTTAGTTCTGAAAATTCGTTTATAACTGAAATTTTGTCTTGGAAGAAGACTCACAAAATTTCTCCAAAAACGCTCTTCGCAACAATTACTCCTGGAAGCTCCAAAACTGATTAAATAAGTCCAAATGTGAATTCTGAAGTGAATCTACCTCCAAAAGTCTAAATGGGGTTTCGTCCACACAACCGATTTATCCAAGGGTGTTTGTCCTAGGGCAAGTTGAACTTGTAGAAACAAGCTCTCCAATACAATCTGAGAAAAGATATGAAAAACCAGGATGCCCAAATGTCTTGTTCTCATCTCCTTTTAAAGGCTCGATTGAGTCTTCTAGAAGAATCCAATTGTAACCACCTCCAACTTCTAGAAGCACATTTTATTTAATAAAGTGACTTTACAACATTTAATGAAGTGACTTATAATATTTTATTATTTTTATTTGTCACTTTAATTAAATTAATTAAAATAAAGTTGTCCTTATGATTTAATGTATTTAGACAACTTTAAAATAATTAATTTAATTATTATTCCGTTATAACTCCAGTTTTTAGCTTATGGGAATAAAATAAGCTAAATATCATTATCTACCATTACTTAGAAAATGGGGACATTACATTCAAGGAGGGTTGAAAATCTTTGCTTGCACATTTGCTACTGGATTTTCTGTTCTAGTTAGTACATCTTCAAGGAGGGTGAGAAATCTTTCTAGTAAGCAAGTGGGATTTGCAGTATTAGGAAAGTGATTGTTAAGTAGAATTGTGTATTCAGATTATATTTGCAAGGTCATGTTATTGTAAGGCATAACAGTCACTCTAAGGTGGTGATTTATTTTTTTAACCACCATAAGAGTTGTTATCAAGACAAATTGGTAGAAGTACATGATGCCTCTGTTTTCCCTAAATAGGCACTGGCCAGTTATAGAAATTGATAAATCAATAGATGAATAATTTATTTTTGTAATTTTATTTTTTTCATACTTGGGCATTAAAGGTATAAGGAGTATTAGTTGCTGCGAGATATCCAATGAATCCTTGCCTAATTTGTATGAATATCATATCTGCTGTACTCTGTGATAAGCCAGCTGTATCCATATAGAATCCAGTGTGTTAATAGGGCTACCCACGTAGATTTTGCAAAGCCTAAAGTGTAGGAGGGAATAGTTTATTCTCTCATTCGTTGGTCATACTCGCAGCTAACTTTGAGCATAGAAATTTGCAACTTCTTAGAGGTTGTTAGTAGCAGGTTGGAGAACCAACATGTTAATTGAAGGCTCTTTGTTTACTTGATAAATGTACTTGTACTTAAGCTTTTGGTTTGGGTTTTAACCAATTTTAGTTTACACTTGCTTGCTTTGTTTCTTGTTTTAGTTCTTTGCTAGCTAATTTACCTTCATGGTGTTCATAGACCTTAGTTAGCACTTTATAAACCAACACGCATTGGCATATTAGTATATAGGATTTCTTACTTGAGACAGGCATTGAGTTTTAGGACCTTTGTTTAGAAAAATCATGACACATGCAATTTAGAAAGATCACAATGGAAATTTTTAACTTAACCATTCAAGAAAGAAAATATACCTTGTGCAAGTGTAAATCTTCTGTATTAATCCTGAAAAAGCTATTGTATGACTGCATGGTGGTAAGCAATAACCCAAAAGACATTCAGACTTAACAGTAGTTTGTGCTCACATAGAGCACACAAACACTTATAGACATGGCTTGAGTCAACTCGAGCACCAATTCAATAGCATTCATTACTACCAATTTGATACTTCATTCAGTACACTCATGCTGTTTTTATAAGCCTTTGGTAGTCTCACTGACCAGGCTAACAAGGGCTACATTCCTTTTCTTTAATCCCATTTCTTGGTGGCATGTTATCCAAGAAATTCATTTATACAAAATAGATACATATCCTTTGTAGAACACTGAACCTATTGCACACATTGTCTTGCAACTATCTACAAAATAGGCACAGCCCCACATACTACAAAATAGGGACCTATAGATTTGTGTCCTAATGTCCAGTGTTAAGTTACTTTCATAACTTATGATCATTTTAACCTAATATATTTCTAGTGTAACTGAATGCACTTTTAAGTTGCTTGACCTACTTTGGTCATTGCTATAAATTCTGTCATTTTATCTATCTTTGGAAGATTGAATTAATGACTACAAATGCTAGCCATCCAACCTGACTTCTTTCAAAAATTGTCTCTTTTTCTCCCTATCATTAAATGTGATTATTTACCACAGGTCTTTAATTGATTATAATTTGCATTGATCAGATTTGGTTATTTGCAGACATTAATATTATTTTGTTTGTCTTTCTTTCTCATGTGCTTAGGAGATCTCTAGGATTTTTTTTTGCATCGAGCAGATTTGATGATTTGTAGACATTAATATAATTTCATTTGTAGACCTTAGGTGTTTAATTTGCACTTAGTTACTTATCAAAGGATTATTCTCATTCAGGTCTATTCATTGTACCTAAGAGAATATAGATTTTACAACTGATAAAGTGTTTGATTTGCAGGAAAGGGCCTCTGAACTTCGATCTGTGCTAGTACGACTTGGGCCTGTATGTATGCACAGTTTCTGCCTCAGATATGCGTTAGAACACTTATATGTGCAATGTATTATGGGTTTTTACATGCATTGAATTTTTTACTAGAAACCTGGGATAATAGATGTGCATTAGGGATGGAATGAGAGCCTTCATTTGATTGTCATGTAAATCAAAATGTCATACAGAGATTCAAGTTCAAGATGTGTTGAGGTGGAAGAGTATTAAAAGTTTTAAAGTAGTGATTTTTAGTGAGCTGAGTTTGCTTAAGATTAACCTCCTTGTGGGTCAGTAAACATGGATTTTTTTGTTTCACAAAGGTTTAATGATAATATGATTTCTCTGTGTAATTGCCTAAGGAATATGGATTCCCCATGTTTCCAGCATTAGGAATGTTTTTACATCCCTAAGCCTGAAAGGAATGCTAATGGTAGGCTGATGCAAAACTGGATACAAAATATGGAAAGTTTAAATATGATTTCACTCATATGTTAAAAGTCTTAGCTTCTACAATATTGAGTTTTAATTTTAAAGGAAAACATTAGGGAAGTGAACTAGAGTAAATTACAACTCTTGAACTTTTTCTAAAAGATAGTGAGAACTTGAAATAGAAGCGAAAATGTACTTGGATCCATGTTTCTTGCAAATGATTTGGGAACATCTTCCCATATTGTGTGTAATGTCCCCTTCTTCGACCTAGGCATTCGAGAAGTCCCACTAGCCTATTTTGTTCCCTTAGGCTAATTTGGAGAATTAAAAAGGGAATAATTTAATTTAATTAAATAAAGTTGCCTTGAATTAAGGTTGTGGGTGACTTGTCTTTACTTAATTTTTATAAAGTGATTTAAGTAAAAAAAAACAGAAATAATATAAAGTCACTTTATGTTGGCCAAAAAGATTATTATTTTAATATAGATGAATTTAAATTAAAAACTTCTCGAAAGTTCGAGACGGAGATATTAAAGAGTTGTGCAAAGAGAATTTCATATCTTGGTCATTTTATTTCTCATTTGCAAAGTTTGGACTACAAGTTCAATTTCTCTCCTTAACAATAATAATTTTTGTATGTGTTTTATAATAACAACTCAATAGTATACTAATAATTTATGTTTTTACATACAATTACAATAACCTGTATGATCATATAACAATCTATATCATTACTTATAATTTATTATTTTGTTATTGAGTATTTTTGTTATCATGTCTATGGTTTTTTCCTTCCATTTTCTCCTTTCAACTCTACCCTCCTTTGAACCAATTGGACCTTTCTCCCTCCAAAATGCTTTTTTGGGTTTAGTGTCCTCCAACCTTCCCAACCCCCCTCTCATATTTCTATCCAAGTTCGCTATGACATTTTTCATTATTCTCTCTAACTGCTTCTCATCCTGATGATGGATCTTAAAGTATGATCTAAAACATTGCTATAAAAATGAGCACACAGTTACAATCCAAAAATCTCAGCACTACGATTTTTTACTAGTCAAATTCATGAGGATTCACTCAAGATTCATGGTGATGCTCAAATGGAGAAACAAAGATTTAATTTGTAGTTGCCGACTACCAATTCCCAGATGCAAATTTATTGAGGTTTGCAAGCAAATAATAAATTTGTAAATGTGGTGTGTGCGAATGGTGAAGATCACAAATTATAAGTGTAGTGTGTGCAGTGGAAAGATGAATTAAAAATTATACATATTATATTTATGCTGAGCTTTACCCAGCAGTACCACTTTAAGACTCCCCAAAGGAGTTCGTACATCTTATTAACCATTCAAGGAGGGGTCGATACTTGGTAAAAAGTCTGAAAAGCCTTATTTCAAACTCAGTGTAGCCTCTAAAGGGCCGACTTAAGATTGTCGCAGCTTCCTAAAGTGAAGTTGCAGCTGCATATGGGTTGCCGTACCATTCAAGGAAGCCGTACATGAGAATTTGGGGGTGCCATACAGCCATAAAGGGAAAACCTTTTTAATATATGAAGGCTGATATGGATTGTTGACTTCCAACAGTGAGGTCAACAACTTAATTTATGAGTATTTAATTACTTTGTAATTTTAATAGTTTGTTTGGAATTTCTGAATATACTATTGCATAACAACAGTTCATATATTTCATTTGGGACATGTATTGTTCAATAGATTTACTTGAATGGATTATTATTTGTATTTAAAGATGAGAGGAATGATTGTGTAATGTTCCCATTTTCGGCCGAGGTTTTTGGAGAAGAAATAATTTAATTAATTAAATTAAGTTGTCTAAATTAATATTTCCAGGCAACTTGTACTTAATTAATTGTTTTTTTTAAGAGGTAAACGCTTTTGACTTGGAGCTATGAACTGGTGAGGTCACAAATGGAGGACCTCATCCCCAATCTAAACACTCAACAATAACACCCCAATGGGGTTTGAACCTTGATGGCAAGAACAACACAACTTAACCATCATACTATGCTAATACCAGCTAATTAACTATGTATTAAGTTTAATTTTTGATTTTCTAAAATGGCTTTACCTGGGGCCAAAAAAGTAAAATATTATAAAGTCACTTTTATGAGCAAAAAATAATTAATATTTAAAAAGTGATTTTTATAATTAAAATTCCGGAAAGTTCCAAGAAGGTTTTGAAAGGAGGATTGTAGAGGCATGGATGCAAGTGGAAAAAATTAGCCTCATTGACCACCTTACTACCATTGACTTGCAAAACAAATTCATATCCAACTTCCTCATAACCAGAAAAATTGATTTGGGTCACTTGGCAGACACTCTTTGCAAATAGAATTTAGGGAGCAAAAGCAACCAAACCCTAGACACTATTGTTGCAAAACAAAATGGAGAGAGGGAGAAAAAGAGATGTGGGAGAAGCAAAGGGCAGAGATGGTGAATAGTCAATCTCTTAAATTTAAAACCTTTTCAAATGCATAACCTTCCTTGGAAAAAGGGCATTGTCTATGCCATGTGTTGGGTTGTCTAAAATTTTCTTAGGGTTTTGGCCTAGTTGGTCTAGGGTTTATCCTTCGAAAAGTGCTTGGCTATCTTTTATTTCCTCTCCATGTGCCTTTCCTAGTTGGACTTATGTTTTGTTGTTGAATTGTTGCATTAGTAAACTATGTTTAAGTTGGGTTTTATCCCTTTATCATCGTCAGGGTTACTAGCCCCTTCCTGATGATATTGCATTTTCCCACTGTTTTTTGGTCACATATAAAGGCTGGCTAGGTCTTGCACTTTCATTGCATTGCAAAGAGCTACTGCATCACAATTTCATTTAAATGGTCTAGGTTCAAAATTGTAGGCTTCCGCTTTAATGCCAAGTGTCCTTAGAGACTAAGTTGTATTGGGTGGTCCCCTTCAAGTAGGTATCATCTTCAATGAGCTGACACATTCTCATTGGTTGACAATGTTCATATATATATTCTTGAGGATGTGAATGATAGGAGTCTTGTCGTATTAGCCAAGTGTCAATATTCTATTGCATTGTGGAAGCTCTTTGCATCATGATTTTTGGTCTGGGCATTTAGACGATGAGCTGTAGTTACAATATTAAAGTCTTTTCTTGTGGCATAGTGACTCCACGTGGTGATTTTTTATTGCATCACATAAGTTCCCTCACATCATAGTTTCATATTTGCACTTCTCTTAATAAATTGTGAAGTTGCGATTTGTCAACATGTGTTACAAGTAGTGATGGGGCTCAATGACAAGGATCATTTTCACTAGCCCAAAGCTTGTTATATGATTGGTTGGCATTTGATGTGCAAAGCTAAAACAAGTGTCAACACACTATTGTATCACATAGTTCTTTCACATTGCAATTTGTCAAGAACTTGTTGACGTGTGTTTTATGACCACACCAACACAGAATAAAATGTCCAACGGTCACTTTATTCTCTCTTGATCAAAGTATTCCGCATGCTAAGATTGCGTGAAAGTTCATGCGTTCAACTCCAAGGTTCCTTTTATTGCGAATAGACTCAGTCGGTTGATGTGAATATGCTGGGTATTCCAAGGGGACTTACGTGAGTTGCTCATTCAGAAGAAAGGATTTTCAAATTTCGGGAGATTTGTCAATGACGCTCAGGTTCTTAAACTAACCGGATAATACTGAATGTAAAAGGATATAAGGATTAGAGACGCTACCATTTACTCCTAAAGGGTGGAGGACGAGGATCGACTTAAACAATTTTTCAAACCAAACTTTGCTTTGTCTCCCTTCGGACAACTCTGACAAAGTTGGTGCAATCTTCAAAGGATGAGAAAGGTGTTCAAATTATGACACAACATGTACATACCATCACAACGATGCATATGGACATGTGAGCCACAATCGAAGTTAAGCGCCAATACTCTAGTTGACCACGCAAGGCGAACTTACCATCAGCAAGCCCGCTAGTGGTATGGATGAAAGAAGATATGTGCAAACCAAAACGCCACACTCCACAACTAACAACTACTTGCATAAAATAAAGTCTACTCTACTCAATCCACTTGAATCAGAAAGATGAAAGGGCCTTGCTAGCTACTCATAACAAAAGAAGAAATCACCAAGCAATGAAACTCTTTGTATTATGAAAAGTGTTCACAACAACCATTTACAAAACTTTCAAAGGGAAAGTTTTCCTTCCTTTTCAAACTAAGCTATCTTCTAAGCTATCTCTCTAACTATTCTAACTTCTATCTTCTCTACTCTCTGACTTCTTGATCTAATCTAATAATTTACAAATGAGGGGGGATGCCCCTTTTATAGTTGGCCCAGTCCAACAGACGGCTTAGATTGAATTACAATGAAGGGCTCAGATTGAGCCACATATGCCCTTATTAGGGTTTTTGCCCTAAAAACTGCCATTGAGAGGAGTGGGGCAATGAATGCATAGAATATTCTCCACTCCTCTACAGGAACCACTGTCCGCAATTAATGCCCACTATCTTCCTCTAGAAGATTCTCGTCCAAAAACGTGTTCCCACTGCTCTGCCTGCCAATTCTGTTGCGCTAGGAGGAGGGTAAAAGAGTCTCTATGATTGTCTCTAGAGTTCGTCCGCTCAGTCGTTCGCATTCATCCCTCCTGTCGTTTCAATTCCTGGATGCATTTGTAACTTTCATACTTCTTCAGCTCACTGCCTTGGGCGCACTTAGCTTCTTTTGCATCACGTTCTTAATGCCTTAGCCAGATCTTCACCGCCATTTCCTCTTTCCTTGGGAACCTTTTCAACTTTATCCCGACACTTAGCCATTTCTTTCAACATCTTCTTCCTGCAAAATGAACAAAAAGAAGAGCATCAGAACATTATAATATAAACTCACTTCACTTACCTAGTTCTCATGTTCTGACCGATTGATCTCCGGATCTTGATAGAGTTCATCATTTCCAGCAAACTTTTATAACTTTTCAACATCTGAACGCTTGATGTTCTAGCTTCATTCCATCTTCAAATTCTTCTATGCCCTGAACAAATTTCATCTCTACCCTGTGAGTGTATTTGACCTCTTGAGCTTTACTTTACCATGCCTTAGAAAATTTATCCCTCGGAGCCTTAGGAAATTTGTTAAACGGGTGCCAGGTCGAAATCACTGCCAAAACAACACGAGCAAGGTGTGGAAGAATCTCAAATCATCTCCCAATGGGAAATGTCCAATACCCAGAAGAAATTTCCCCTCATAAATCATCGTTTTCATGTGTATCCAAACAAAGGGGTACATTTAATTTTTTATTATTATTTTTGAAAATAATAAAAATTTGTTAAGGTTTATGCCATTTCATTTCTGGATGCATCCCACACCTGCAATCTTCATTTTTCTTGCCCTGGCGCTTTTCTTGTTTTCTTGAAGAATTTCCTTCCGGTCTCTGGGCACATTTCATTTGTTCTTTGGAAATTTCAAATTTCACCTCCTTTAGGCATATTTTCTAATTTCACCTTGTGATGCCTTAGGAAATTTTAATTCGATCAACTTTACCTTGGGCGCACTTCATTTTACCTTCACTCTCCAAACATTTCCACGCCTTAGATATTTTCTTCTTAACATCCTTGCTTCCTTTATGACTTGCAAGCTAGGCGCATTTGGAGGGTGGAAGAGGAACTTTCATACTTAGAAATATTTTCAAAATCACGCCCTCCTTGTCTTTACCTTAGGCGCATATAGCATGTGGAGGAGGAATTTCCCACGCCAAGCTTTACCTTGCCTTAACAAATTTCCTTGGGCGCATTTCATGTGGTGTGCAGGAACTTGAGGGCGCATCTCTCATATAGGACTTCCAAGTAAGGGCGCATTTAAAGGGGTGGGAAGGAATTTCCCACGCCTTAGAATATCTTTGATATGCCTTCATTCCTTTGGCGCATTTGACATAGGCTTCTCTCATTTTTCCTCACTTAGAAACTTTTCTTGGCCACTTCCCTCAAGGGCGCATTTCAGCCTATGTGCTGCAATCTTCATAATTTAGAATATTTTCACAACACCACTCTCCACATCCTTGGCGCATTTAGAGGGGTCAACTTCCATTTACTTGCCTTAGAAATTTTCCTCAACCTTATGTTATCTTGGGCACATTTTGCCCATCAAGCTTCCATTCTCAATGCCTTAGGCATTCACCCTTTTACCCTTCTTGCAGCCTTGGGCACATTTCCACATGCAAGCTTCCATTTTTTGACTTAGAAAATTTCCATGCCTTCCTCTATGACTTGGGCGCATTTGAGGGGGTGAGGAGGAATTTTCAAACACTTAGAAACTTTTTTAAACATCCTCCTTGCTGAAGGCGCATTTCACCCTTGCTGCTTCCATTTTGATGCCTTAGAAACTTTTCCCAAGTGACCTTTTCATGTTGGGCGCATTTGACATGTAGTGGAGGAACTTGCTAGAGCCTTGGGCGCATATGGAGGTGTGAGGAGGAATTCCTCAAGCTTGGGCGCATTTCACCTTATGAGGGGGAATTTTTTTATACTTAAGAGTTTTTCTTCAATAACTTCTCATGCCTTGGGCGCATTTCACCTAGGGAGGAGGAAGTTTCATTGCCTTAAGAATTTTCTTGCCATGTCCTCCCAGCTTGGGCGCATTTGAGGTAGGGTGGAGGAATTTTCAACCTTTCCAAAATTTTCAACATCCTCTCACACCTTGGGCGCATTTCACATAGGGTGGAGGAATTTTCATACTTAGGATTTTTGATGCCAGTCTCAACTTGAAAACCCTCAATGCCTCAGCTACCTCTTGCCATTCTATTTTTAGTAGATTTTGGAGAAGTGTGACTCTTCGTGGCTTTTCACTCGTTTTGAATCTGGAGCCCAAGCTCATTTTCTATTTTTAGCCCGCTTGCTATTTTTAGCAAACCCTAAAATTGCTTGACTTCTGCAGCTCCGTTTGACTTGATATTTTCACCAAGTGGTCCTCATCGCTTGGCGAACCTGTTCACACCTGCCCCTTGCCCTGACCTGCTATTTATAGCCATGTTATGGAGATGACTTACTATAAATAGTAAGTTCTCAGATTGCGCCTAAATTTTACCAGTGGATTACCAGAAGGATTCTGATCGTGATGGGATATCTTCGTTTTTTGAAATTTTGGCTTTTTACCCCTCTTTTTAGGCATCAAAGCTGGAAACCCTAATCTGTCTTGCATGTGCCTCAAACAACCTCCATTTGACTTGATTTCTGCTATATGCTGCTCTGCTCGTGAAACTGGAGTGCTGGGGAGTTGCTGGAGTGAACCTGCTATTTATAGTAAGTGTCTGGAAAACGGTCCATCTGATGCTGGATGAGTTTTCATGTCACAGTGCCCATGGGATCTCAAAAAACCCAGAAAAACCCAGAAAATTGGTCAACACGCGGGCACTGGCTATAAATAGTAAGTCCCTAAAAACTGATCCATTCCGCTTGCATGTCACACCATTGCGAAACTCTCGCAAAACCCACATGGAATAACCGGACATGCACTGAAAATATCTGCATGCAAACCCTAAAAATAGCCTTTGAAGGTTGTGCCGTTGAAAGTCACCATCTCGATTTGCATTTTATATCATCGCGAAGGTCTTGAAAAACCCAAATCCATTCCCCAATCATGTATTGGAGAATCATATGTTTAAACCCTGAAAATGGCCTCTAAAGGCCGAACTGCAAAAAATAGCCAGTTGTCTGAATCTGTTCAAATTTCTCGTACAGGCACTTTGAAGTTATCTGGATGTGCTGGAGTAGTCAAAATCCCGAAATCTTGAGGAAAAGACCTCGTTTTAGGTACTTACTAAAAATAGCAAGTTGTCAGATTTCAGCGAAATTTCAATGGGATCCTACCTTGAACCTTCTGACTGTACTGTTGTGCTCAGATGTCAATTTACCAACTTGATTTAATTTCAATCCAACCTGAAGATCAAAACCGAGAAGGTTTGATCTAGAACACATTATTGATAAAATTAGAAAAGAAGTAGGAAGGTCAACCTATGAACATAACTTTGATGAAGTAGAGGACTTGATTAGGAATTGTTCCACAAAGTAGAGGTTTACAACAAAATAAACAAATGGATAAAAATTTGCCTTGGAGAAAGAAAAAGGGAATTCCTTGATGCTAGATAAAAGGTGCAGTCATTGAAATTAAAGATCATATTCTTAGAATGTAGAAAATGTTAGATAATGTAGAAAGATTGGAAATGATACCTCAAAGGGTTGTCACAAAACTTGTCGTTGGAGATCTTGTCATGGAAGTATAGCATCAAGAAGAGCAAGGTGTGGAACAATTTGTCCACTAGCCTCTAGAGCCACCTACTATGAGAATTAAGAATGATACTCCTAAAGAAACGATGCAACCAAAAGGAGTTCAACCTTTGGTTAATTATTCTATTATAGAGGCAATTGGGGAAAACAAAGTAGAAGGTTAGGAAATCAACAATGTATTACTTCACCTCAACAATATAGCATCATTGAAATTCCTTTGGAAATAACATTGTTGAATTTGGAGGGAAGAAAAGTAGTGCAAGATGTAAGGGCCTTGGCATGTGAAAAATTCCTCTCTGATAATGAATTTATTAAATCCACTAAAGTCAAAGTATTGCTCCTAAAAAATTTTGATATAGTCAGACAAAAGATTGAGGATAAGAAAAAGAAAGATAAAGAAGGCAATAATGAGGGCATTGCTCAAAGTGTTTCGAGAGACATTGGTTTTGATATAAGCAAGACGACTATAGAAGATGGAAGGAGATTGGTTAAAGAAAGTGAATGTTTACTTTTTCCAAGATGGGACATATCCTCCACCATAGCCTTGGACACCATAGAATGTGAAGATACTAATGAAGACATCTTAGGCTCTGAGGAAACAAGCAAAGGAACTATACTTTGGATCAGGTTTCAGTACCAAGCATGAAACCTTGGCTATATGGGCAGTGGCTCTTGAGCATGACAAGCCACAAGTAGCCAAGGATATAAATGCTCGCATGAAACTTGATTGTGAGGAGATTAATTGATACCACTGCTCCTTAGGCTACATCTCTGGTAGTCAGCACATCTTTATAGAGTGAAGCAACAACTAGGAAATTGCAAGCAGGCTTTGATAAATTGCAAAAAGATCATATTAAGTTGTTGGAGTATAACAAAGTTAAATCAATGATTATTTCACCCAAATACATTGCATCAGAGCTTGCAACACCTCTGGCTATCCCGAGATATATGTTTGAACAAGATAGGGATTCAATGATGTTGAGGATTGCAGATTTGAAGGAGAAATTGAGGCAAAATCATAGTGCAAAAGTCGAGGCAAGGGATAAAGGAAGGAAAGATATTATTGACTTAGTCAATAATCTTTAAACCACAAATTTTCTTGTATTTTGCTTAAGGTTGAGGATGTCTTGGCTTGTTATGATAATTTGAGAAAAGCTCAAGTTAGCTAGGTCAGCAATGATTGAGACAAATATCGAGTAAGTGGATTCCATGCATGTTGACAAAGTATAATCCTAGTGCCCTTGGAGAGATTTCAAGTACTCATGAGGTTATTGGGCTCTTAGGTGACATCTCAATGTTTCAAAGTAGATTTGATTTGACATTGAAGGACAAGTCGAGTAATTTCAAGACCCTTGAAGAATATTTGCTACATTCAATACTTGATGATGGAGGCACAATGAAATCATTAGATGATTGGAAAGCAGATTTTTGTAGCATTGCTTAAACTCTGGTCACATCAATTACCCAAGGAGATAAATTAGATCCAATCCTATGTAACACTAAATTGGATAGCTTGCTAAAATTAGAGGCAAGATTGGAAAACTTTGTCAAGGAAACAAAAGTAATCCTTGATGTGAGGTACATGGCCTACAAGAATAAGCTGGCTAAAATTCTTGAGCATAGGTGACCATCAGATAAGGAATTTTCTATGTGGATGGGAAAATATTCATAAAGCTTGTGTAACATAGATTTTTCACATCATTTGAACTTTGTCAAATCGTGTATGTAGGCATTTCAAGGTGTAGTAGATAATTTATAAAGGCATACTTCGAGTTGGGGGATGCTTAGAATGGCTTAATCACAATTAAGAGCTCAATCAAAGGCATAATAAAGCTTCTGTGAGATTTTTCACGTCATTTGAACTCTATCAAATTCTTCTAAGTGTATATGCAGGCAATTTAAGGTGCAGCAGATGATCACTAATGGCATACTTCGAGATAAGGGATGCTTAGAATGGCTTAATCACGGTTAAGAGCTTAATCAAAGGTATAATTAATCATATTTTTCAGCTATAAAAGGAGACCACAAGCTTATGGTAAAACACATTCAAATAAATGGTCTATTGGGAGGGGTTGATTTTTTCTTAGCATTCTTAAAAGTTTTTTTTTCTATGGTGCCTTGGTTTTTCTGGGGTTATTTTATCTTCTCCTACTTGGAAATTTGTGATTTTAGAGGGAGAAGTGAGAATTATTTTAAGTGGGTGGAATTGGAATGAGGAAAGTCTAGTTCAGTTGATTTTTAAGCAGAAGCTTGGACTAAGACATAGGCTTCCCATGGAGTATGATGACTTCAGCTGGAAAAAGAGAGTTGTGCTTTACCCTTGTTTCATGTATGTGGCTTTGCTTATTTAGTAAGCCTCATACGAAACACAATAAATTGCTATTTCTCCCTTGAAGCCTTTGGTGTTCTCTTATTTAGTTTGGCAGGTGTGGAGGATGTGTTGGCTCATGGTGAGCCACTCCTAATTATTTTTGCCAAATTTCTCTCAAACGATTGTTGGGGTGTGGAAGTGGGTGGTGCCCTTTTGTTTGGGCATTCTTCATCTTCCCATTCCAATTGACTATTGTGGTTTGGGCGTGGCAGAATGAAATGACCCCCTTATAATTTTTTCCAATTTTTTGCACAATCAACACTTCAACAAAGGCACCCGTTAGTGTTAGCAAATCAAATCAGTTGTTGAAAGTAACCCTACACCAAGAGTGTTCACTCAAGGCCCAAGATGGGTGAGGTGATATCACATGGCGTCGGGGATCATTAGTATCCAAACTGAAAGAAGTACAATGCTGGAAAGAAAAGTTATGCAACTCAACCACTTATTCAGCGGGAGTAGATTGACGGCTCAGCTGATCAACATTATGATGATTACAAAGTGCAGGGAAAGTAAAGATTGGGCGGCTTGCCAACCCCTTCCGCTTATTCAGCGAGCAATACAGTAAAGAAAAGCTGAAAGTAAAGACAGCGAGGCCTGTCTCTTCCACAATCGTGGGAATTACAATAGAAATTTGCAGAATATAAATGAGAGATGATCAATACTACTGAAACAACTTTACAATCAGAATAAATCCTGCAAGAAGCCAATAGGTAAGCTGTCCAAGAAGCTGCAAATGTTATTATTGATCTCCAAACTTCAAAGACTCACTGGATATGAAAATTCACCCCCAAAACTCCAACTTCAACAAACTGAAATATCAGACCAGCAACTAAATAACTCACTAAAAATCTCATAACTCACTCAAAACTACTCCAAAAGACATGAAACGAAATGCATATGACCCCTAGAGAGATGGCGACCAAACTAGGACTGAGAAACAACTGCAAACCGAAGTTATTAATTTTTATAAAGCTTT
The DNA here is from genome assembly GCA_007115665.2 of Sequoiadendron giganteum. NCBI lineage: Eukaryota > Viridiplantae > Streptophyta > Pinopsida > Cupressales > Cupressaceae > Sequoiadendron > Sequoiadendron giganteum. The sequence goes on along the minus strand of CM021101.1, from coordinate 155,988,737 downwards.
CCAAGACTTCCTAGGCAAAAGTGCGACCTAGAAAAGGGATGACCTGCAAGATAAAATCAATGGCTCCACAATAAATTCCAAAAACTTGCACAAAGGGGCGCCCAGAGCCAAGGAAGAGATATATCAACTACCCAAAACCAAACAAAAATCACCTAGAGTGCAATGAGTAAAAACCTACTTCAGCCACACCAAAATCAACAACCTGTAAACTGACATACACACCAAAAGACATCAGAAAACATCATAAGACTCCATTACAATAAGCTCAATTTGTCCTTTTGAGTAAAAAACACTCTTCTCACTTAGCTAGTTGCAATCTTCCAAGCAAGAAACCAAGTCCAAGCTAGGAGGTATACATTCCTCGAAACAAACCACTCACCATTTCGGCAGCATATCAGTATAATTTCTTCATCGAAATGCATATGACCCCTAGAGAGATGGCGACCAAACTAGGACTGAGAAACAACTGCAAACCGAAGTTATTAATTTTTATAAAGCTTTCCAAGACTTCCCAGGCAAAAGTGCGACCTAGAAAAGGGATGACCTGCAAGATAAAATCAATGGCTCCACAACAAATTCCAAAAACTTGCACAAAGGGGCGCCCAGAGCCAAGGAAGTGATATATCAACTACCCAAAACCAAACAAAAATCACCTAGAGTGCAATGAGTAAAAACCTACTTCAGCCACACCAAAATCAACAACTTGTAAATTGACATACACACCAAAAGACATCAGAAAACATCATAAGACTCCATTACAATAAGCTCAATTTGTCCTTTTGAGTAAAAAACACTCTTCTCACTTAGCTAGTTGCAATCTTCCAAGCAAGAAACCAAGTCCAAGCTAGGAGGTATACATTCCTCGAAACAAACCACTCACCATTTCGGCAGCATATCAGTATAATTTCTTCATCCATTCAAATGAATGAGCAAGAGCCTCCTTTTATAGACTTGAGGTGACTTTTCCAGCTTTTTTTAGAAAGTGCGCCCAAATTGCCCAAGAGACATTTAAATTTGAATTCACTTTATTTCCCTCCTTCATTTTTGGCGTCCCACTCAAGGAGAATTAAGATTTATTAACAAAATAATCTCCCTCAAAAGTGGCGTCCAAAACCTCAAGACCAAATTTTAGCTTTAGAAATATTTTAATAACCTCCTGATGAGGCATCCACCCTCAAGGTCCCCCTTTTAAAAACAACATGAAGTTATAATACTATGCCAAGGGGCCCAAAGTGAAAATATAACATTTATAACTCAAAATAACTTATTTCACCAAAAATTGCACCTCAAAACCAAAGCCAACATTACTCATTGCACTGCCTGAAGTGGAAAGCTCTCTGTGCTTCAACCAACTGAAACACTGCTAAAAATAGAATTTACTAAAAATAGTAAATTTTGAAAAGTTGCCCAAATGCCTTTCAAGTCATATCATTGTGAAGCTCTCTGAAAACCTAGAAAGAATCCAAAATCCAAAATCCAAAATCCAAAAATGCTAAACATCCTCCTAAGTGATAGGAAACCCTAATTTCTGCTTCCGACTAGCCTACGGGCCTCCGGGATAGGCTAACGACCATCTGTACTGATCACTGTTGAGAAGGGGACATTACATAGAAGCATCCCAAACAAGTTCCTTGTTGGCTATTTTGTTCTATTGATTGTTCATGGTAGCATCAACAATTTTAGTGGCTACTTCTTCTTCTAGCATGTCAGATTTTTCTTCTCCAATGCCTCTTCTATCGTCAACGGTCATTGCCATAGTTTGAGCAATCAAGAGTGAGATTCCTACACATTTCTTCAACATTGCCATGTTTGTAGACAATAGGCCATGTTTCAACTTGGGTGGACTAAGCATGTTTTAGCTCTAACCAATTCTTCAAGTGGCATGTAGGCCCTTTTGAACCTCTCAAGCAATTCACAAGTCTTTGCATCCATTCAGTTGTACGAGAGTTTATCAAGCTGATTAAAAAGTGACATGTGTCACCCATCCGTGGGTTGTCACGAATGTTCTTCTCCTATTTAAGAAGTGCATTTCTATTGTAAGCGAGGTTGGAAAATAGGTGGGATCTATAAGTTGTATTGAGTTTGTAATAAGAAATGCCATTGTATTTGTGTCATCTCTATTGTAATGTCATTTCTTGATGAAATTATGTGAATACAAGTTGTGCAGTTTGTCATCGTCTCCATTCTTGTAATTTGATATTTCTTTGAAATAAATAGCTAAGGGTTATGAATTTATTTGCACACATTTGTTGTGTTTGAATTATTTGTCTGCGTTTGTTTTTTGTTTAAGGAACGAAGTATATCTTTCATGGAAAATAATGGGAGATGCTAGATGTTGGTATTTCAATTCGCACCTCTGGTATGTGAATTAGAAACGGACAACTATGCACAGATTAACTGCTTTTTGAATTAGGAGGGGAAACTCCCTCTTTGTTGAAGTTGCTTAAAGAAAGTAAACTAAACTAATTTGCCAATCTTTTTATTCAGCTAAGAGCACAAGGTTTTAAAACTCTAGCGTTGTAGTTGAGATTTTCTCTTTTAAATTTCAACTACGACTAAGCCTACTCTGATGACGTTTCTAACTACTCAAGTAAACTCAGAGCTTGAGAGTTAGAAATGAACAAGGAATGATTCTTTGACACAAATACTTAAACAAAATTTCTTCCAACACACATCTACTGTACTTTCAATGCAAGCTGAAATAGAGATCATATAAGCAGAACACATAAAACAAAAATCTGAAACATTATATGAGGGCAGCAAAGTAGGCACAAGACTTTATTTTCTCAAATCTCAAGTAACAAAGATTACACTTCCTGTAACACTCTAACTAATCTACAGTTTAAGAATGGTAACTAACTACTAGATTCAGCTGAAGTGTAACTAACTAGTTTTCTTACTAGAGTTTCTTTTACAATAACGAACGGAAAAGAAAAGAAACAAAACAATAACTACATAAACATTTCATCAAGTAACTTCTAGTTTTTCAATTTCAGCTGAAAAGAAAACATTTAACAGTCTATATAATCGAAATCCACAGTTGGTTAGTAACTAACTTTTCCATTACTTCCAAAATGAAAAAACATTTATTACAGCTTTGAAATAAACATGTTAAAGTAAATATAACTGAAATTAAAAGAGAGAGAAAGAGTTACTAGAAAGCACAATGTGAAGACTTCCTACTGGAATGCTTGATTAAGACTTTTTTCTTCAAGGGAAAAAGAGATATCATCAAGGGCTTTTCCGCCCAACCAAAGACCTACTTGTCTCCTGTGTTTCTTCAACTGAAGAAACCCGACCCTTCACGAGGGCAATCAACAAAGCATCACATAACTACCATCATGCCATCTGAGCCTGGTGTCAAGAACCTATACTACCCTGGTCGATCTCACTATAGGTACTCCTAGCTAGAAAGACCATTCTGACTAGGGGTATATTTGGTTCTTGAAAGCTGATTATTGCTTTTGCAAGCATCGTAACCTTGGCGAAGGATTTATTGTAATGGGCACACCTGTGCCATCAACATTCTCACCCTTGCTCGACATGAGGGTCTTGACTCATGGGTTCTTAATACATTGACTTGGCCTATTATCTTTTCACTTCATTTAAGAATAAACTCCTTACTTTAAACATATATATAGAGAGAAAGAGACTTGTCACCATTGAGGGACTCTTTAGATTAAATGGACTCGGATTGGAAGGAGAAAAATAGGCACGATTCCAACTCAGAAGTTAAAAGAACAGCGAATAAAGAAGGCTTCGGCTAAAACAATGGCGGAATAGATCACAGAGCATTATGATGAAATCTTGAACCGACATTTAGGTTTAGAATTGATTAAGGAAAAGTAATTCGAATGCAAGATCAATAAACTATACAGGTTCATAATAAGAAAGAGTCGTCCATCAGACATGTTCCAGAAATTAGCAAGAACCAACTTCATTAAACTCTCAACAAGACGAAGAAATTCAACGAATTTACTTTCCAAGGCATGATGGTTATCATAACAAGTATAGATCTTTTCAATGCTAAGTTTTAACAAAATAAAAGACTCTCATTACATGCCTAGTTATGCAGGTCTGAAGCTTGAAGAAGCTCCGATCTCTTCCCTCAAAAGAACTAGACAAAGGCGACAATGCAACTAAAGTCCTTACTAGCCAGAGAAATTCAAAGACGGCTTACTCAAAAGACGAAAAGATCTCGTCAACTGCTCACAACACAAAATGAAGTCACCAATCAATGAAATCCTTATATCATGAGAGTCTTACACAACAATCTTTTACAAAAACTTTCAAAGGGAAAGTCTTTCTTTCCAAGGGAAAGTCTTTCTTTCCTTTCCAACTAAGCTAACTCCTAGCTCTACTCTAGCTCAACTCTATCTCTGATTTCTGTCTACTTTGATATCTTCTAACTATAGTTCTAATTATTTACAAATGAGGGGGGATGCCCCTTTTATAATAAGCCCAATTCAGTGGACGGTTCAAATCTGATTACAATAAAGGGCTTAGATTGAGCCACCCATGCCCTTATTAGGGTTTCTGCCCTAAAAACCGCCACTAAGAGGAGTGGGGCAATGAATGCGCTGCAGAATATTCTCCACTCCTCATCACGAACCACTAATTGCCATCAATGCACGTCGTCTCCCTCCAGAAGGTCATCGTCCGGAAGGGCGTTTCCTTTCTCCTTCTCGTTGACTGCAAATTTGATGAATCTGGCCAAGACTGCCTCAACTTCCTGATCGGAGATAGGGGGAATGTGATCCAACTGAAACTCTAAAACTGTAACTATTTGCTCATGCCAGGCACATGATTTCTTCCAGGCAACAAGGGCGTCCTGGGTGTTCTGTATGATACTGGAGAACGTAGCAGTGTTCTCGAAATCATCCTGTGTGAAGGTTTTCACCTCAGAGAAGAATGGCGTCAATTTGTTCTTCAATCCTTCTACAGTTATCTGTTCAGAAGTCAATCTCTTGGCAAAAATTGCCTCCAATGTGTTGAGAATTCCATCTAAGATGTTCATCATGGCCTTTCTGACCCTGATAGAATCCGTCTGTGATGCATCGTAGAATCCCCGGCCTGTGACTACTGAAGAGTACCATCCGGCAAAGTCATATCTATCCCCCTACTGAATAACACCTCCCTCAACCAAAGTTTGTTGAGGTATGCCCATCAAAGCCCCTAAACGGAGGACAACTCTCGTCTGATAGATGCGCGCCTCACCCCAAGCATGGTTAACCGCATCCATCCTTGCCATAATATCTGAGGCTTGCCGATAGGCATGTGCAAGATCCTCCATAAACTTCCTCGTTTCTGCACGGATGCTGGCAACCCATTTGTCTGCCTGCTGTGCCATTCTCTTCAAATCCTCTAACCCACTGATTGACTCCCTGGAAAATTCAGCTGGCAGCTCAATTGCCGGATTCTCTTGCCCACAAGGATGGGACAAGTGTTGCACATAGCCAATCAGTGTCTTATGCTCTACCTTCAATTTCTTGTATTTGCCCTCAACATAGGACAATCTATCTTTGAGTGCTCGATAGGAATTATCGCACTCCTCTACTACCTGTGCTCCAATAGGGCAACCAAGTTCCATTGTTGTAACAACATAATTTTCGGGAACGGCCTTGTCTCGATCACATTCCACCCGAGGTACTGCCATATGTAAAGTTCGAGACCCATCCTCATCTGTGGATATTTTGGAGAACTTCCTAGCCTTTTTCTTTGTTGGAGGTGCGCTGATCCTCTGTAATAATTCCTCTATCTCAGCTGCGGGATCGGTCTCATCCACAGGATCACGCCTCATTCTATCCCTTAGCCATTCTGGCACCTCCTGTCGTGTGTCTGATATAATAAAAGGCTGTTCAACCTCGGCCTCTACCTCGTGAACTTCCTTTTTGCCTTCGCTTCTGTGAGGCTCATCATTATCAATGGGCTCAGTGTCTCCTGAGCTCTGGGCATCCTGATCGGAAAGGGCATCATCCTCGAGAGTTGCCTCAATCTCCTGTTGAAACTGAGTATCCGTGGCAGTCCCCTCATCTGTCTCTTGCTGATTTCCTTGTTGATTATCTTGCTGATTATCTCCTTGGGGCATGTTGATGCTCTGGCGCACTGATTCTCTACGGGGCGGCTGACTTGCCACTTGCACAGCCTGTTCTGCATCCAATTTTTCTCTTTGATCAGCAAACAGTGAAACTTCTTGCATACTCGGAGAATGTGCTTGTGATAGTGTATGTGTGGACTCTTCAATTCTTTGAGGTTTAGGCTAGACTGGTTCTTTTCCTCGTGGCTCTGAAGCTTGAGCAACCTGCCTTCTCTGCCTAGCAGCCGGTGATTTGTGATCTCCCATCAAATTGTAAGTAAGGGGGATTGATCTGCCTTTAAGTCGGTTTACATGCCTCTCCACCCAATTCCGTGTGAATGTCAAGATTGGGATGCAAAGTGTATCCAAGTCTGTAATCTCTGGCTCTGACCAATCTGGGAGTGTGAGTGGCGTATCCCTCACTATTTCATAATCAGCCTGTATCACATTTATATCCTCCTCAATCTGCTTTGGCACTGGGACAATCTCGCATTCTCTAATCATCTCCAATGGTATCCATGAAAACATCCTCTTCCTGACTTCGGCCTCATCCACTGCACTCGCCCAGAAGTCTTCGATCTACACCTTGTGCCTGAACTCTTCTGTCAATATCCATCTGATGTTTCGGTGGGGATCGTAGTAGTGCCTACTGGTGTGATAGGAAAGGTGAAAGAATTGGAGCTCTGCCTCTGCCTCTCTTGCTGCTTGCAACGATGGATAGATTTCATCTGAATTCCCCATGGTGATTGGGAATCCAAGTCCACCTTTCTTCTTCTTCTTCTTCTTCTTATCATAGGCAATCAATTGCCTAGATATTTCCAGCATCACTATCCTGTTTGTGGGATACCGAGGCAATCTGTATGGATAGGAGGAAAATCCTTGCAGCCTTATGTATGTGAATTTTGGAAATTGGATAAATCAACATCCGAATTTCTCAATCATTTCTTGTGCCTCCCTTGATATTCTGTGATGGGTTCTTTGCTGCAAGGTCCTCGTTATGTGCATGGTGAAGGCGTCATTGACCCTTTTGTAATTGGTTGTGGTTGTCAGATGCAACTGTGGACAAGCCTCATATATTTTAAACTGATGGGAACCGCAACCGATTGGTTCCTTGTAGGAGATCCCTCTGTATCTTGTCATGCGAGCTAGCATATAGACAAGGTAGGAGCCCATATAAAATGTCTTCGTCCTTCTCACGCCATGAAGCTGCTCATGTACGCTATCACTGATCATCAGTGCCCAATCCATGTAATCCTTTCCCTCTAGCACCAAGTTGACGAAATAAAACATCCAAGGTTCAAAGAAGAATGCTTGGGGGCATCCTCCAACTCTGCTTAACATCATGATCAGATCACCAAACTCCTGCCTCAAATCCTCCGAGACTATCTGCTTGGGCAATTTTGTGCAAGTTGGCTTGGGTTTAATCATCCACCTGGTATTTATCAAATCAGCACACCGGTCTATGGTGGATGAGTACATCTTTCCAGCTCTCTCTTTCGTCTTGTAGATCATCTTCTCATGGACTGGAATCCCGAATGCCTCTCCGATTGCCTCTGGTGTCAGGTTAGCCAATACCTTGCCATTTGGCGAAGTGACTATCCTTTGTTCTGCATTGTAGTGGTGGGCGCATTCCATGATGAGCTCTGGGCATCGGATAGTCGGCGGAAAATTGGCAGCTGCATACAATCCACTTCTGACAATACTGTGCGAAGTCACTGATGGGTGATGGCCTCCAGTCCCCATTATCCTCCTTCTGAATGCCTCGAGGTTGAATGAGCCCAAGTCCGTGTCAGCTAGCCTGCCGAGTTTTGATGAAAATTTTGACTTTGGCAAGAATGACTTGCCCAGTTTCTTGATCAACGCCTGTCTGGACTCGGTGTGGTTGTTTTTTCCCGCAGCTCTTCTGCTTGATTCAGCCATTCTGCAAAAAGGCAAGAGAGTTAGAAAGCAAGATTTAAAATAATAAAATAATCGTCATTGAGGATGTCAGCAAATTTTTAAATGAAAAGGCTGCAACACTTTTTGCCATTTCCAACTGCAAACCTCAACTGTCTTGTTTACTTCAACTGTGAAATCTCTGTACTTGCAGCAGCTCTTGAGACCTCTCTCAAACTCGTATTTCTCTTCTAAGAAAAACGTACTTCAGAAACTTGAGACCTCTCCTAAATGCGTTTTCAGCAGCCTTGTGAAGTTTCTTCTTAAATGCGTTTTCAGCAAGCTTATGAATTCGAAATGCAGCACTTCACAAATGTCTAGACTTAGCTTCGTTTATCTCAGCAGTCGAATGAAACTTCTTCACAAAGTCGCCCTTCTCAGCAAATGCAGCAACTGGCAACTAGGAAATTCGCACCTCTCAACAACTGTAGTCTCAGCAAGCTAAGTCGTACCTCTTCAGCAACTTCAACTTCTGCAAATTTGCACTCCAGCAACCTCCAGCTCTCTCACAATTTCAAACTCTTCAGCAACTTTAGCCTCTTCAAGAATTCGTACTTTTCACTTTAGCAACCTTTTTTGCTTTTAGCAACTAGTGAGAGGAATGAAGAGGACTTCAAAATCTTATAGCCAGGTCGAATTCCTGCGGAGGCTATACTTAGCAAATTTTCGAATTCATTTTCCCTCCCTTTTCCCAGTTGCAACACTTGTCATCTGAGGCATCGGAATCTCAAACTTCTAGAATCATGAATTCATCATCTCTGCACAAGCTTGCCTCATCGCATTGTTCCCTTAAAATATTAAATTATTCATTTCTTTGAACAATTTTGAATTGTTTAGCTAAGCCATTTGATCTCTCCTTTGTTTTGGCAAAATCATCCAACTCAAACCTCTAGCGAAGTGCCTCTCATTCATTTTATTTGTTTGCCTTTAGAGAAATTCCTCAAACTTGCCTTAGGAATTTTATTCAAAATAGGCACTGGGCAAAATATCCAGTGGAACGATATGGACATGGCGTGGAGCAAGTTTGAATCACCTCTGAATTGCAAATGTTCAATACCTAGAAGAAAAAACTTTCCAGAATCCATTATTTTCATGTGTATTCAGACGAAGGGGTACTTTTAATTTTTATTATTTTAAAATAATAAAAATGGCTAAGGTTTATTTCTTCTTCACATCCGGATGTCTTCCACTCCTGCAATTTTGGGTTTCTCTGCCTTGGCAAATTTTCTTGATTTCTCTGTGAAGAATTTTCCCTCTTGAAGATTTCTTTTTATTCTAGAAATTCTAGCATCACTTGTAGGCATATTACCCATTTTCTCTTTAGAAAACTCCTTAGGAAATATAATTTTTTAAAATTTAAATTTCATCATCTACCCTCTGAAGGGCGCATTTCACATGTCATGCTTCCATTTCATTCCTTAGGCAATTCCACGCCTAGACTTTTCTTTTCATACTTAGCAATTTTCATTCTTCAAGTCCCCACTATCCTGGGCGCATTTCTCATGGTCAGGAGGAAAAATATTAACCCTTAGTCTCTTAAAATCATGCCACCCTTAGCATTTCTTTCCCTCTTGGCGCATGGTGACCCTTCACCTTCCTTGAGTGCACTTCACATGGTGGACTTCCTTACCTTGGCGCTTTCACACTTACCACTCAACGTTTCAACTTTCACCCTTTTACCTTTTACCTTAGGCGCATTTCACATGGAGAAGAGGAACTTGAGGGCGCAAATGAAGGTGTTAGAAGGAATCCCCACGCCTTGGGTGACTCTTCACCTCCCCTTGGCGCATTTTAGCATGTTGACTTCCATGTTTGAGCACATTTCAACCTAGCAAAGGAAAGCGCCATCATCTTGTGACCCTTCATCTCCCTTGGGCGCATTTAGCCCATGCAACTTCCATTCTTGGGCGCATATGCTAGTGAACAAGGAATTCCGCCCATGAGGTGGCTCTTCATCTCCCCTTGGCACATTTTGGCTAGGCAACTTCCATGCCTTAGGCGCATATTGAGATGTGTGAGGAAATTTCCACACCCTAGGTGACTCTTCACCTTCCCTAGGCGCATATAAGCATGTAGACTTCCTTCTTTGAGCGCATTTGAGGATGCCTTAGGAATTTATTTTTTTGCCTTAGTGAATATTTTCATGCTTTGGGTGACCTTTCACCTTCCTTAAGTGCATCTATGGGTACGAGGAGGAAACTTTATGCTTTGGAAGAATTTCTATGCCTTTGCCATGTGGGCGCATTTGACTTCTGTTCAGGAAATCTTGTACTTGGAGATTTTCATGCCCTTTTTATCTTCTTGGCGCATATCATGTGTTTCTATGCCAGTTGCCTCTTATAAATTTCCAACGCCTTTTGTGCCCTGGCTTTCTATTTTTAGTAAACCCGGAGAAGTTAGGGTTTCTTCGTATTTCATCTTGTTCTGAGCTGGAGGTGGCGTGGCTGTGCCTCCACTTGGTTTTGCTAACTTGTTCACACCTTATCTGGCACAGTACATACTATTTTTAGCCATTTGCTATTTATAGTAATTTTCAAAGTTGCCTGTCTTCAGTAGCTTTGTTTGACTTGAAACTTGCTATGTTTGATCCTGATAACTTGAGTGCTCTGTTCATACCAACTTCCGGCACAGACCTGCTATTTATAGCCGTGTCTTGACTTACTAAAAATAGTAAGTCCTCCGATTCCGCTCAAAATTTGCCAGTAGGTTGCTTGGATGATGTTGATCCCGGTGGCATGCATCGTTTTGACATCTCTGCATTTTGCTTCATCTATTTTTAGACATAGCAGGGGAACCCTAATCTAACTTGCATGTATCCCGGATGGTCTTCGTTTGGCTTTGTTTCTTCTGCATGTCACTTTGTACGTTGAACTGAAGTGGTGGGTAGCCGCTGGACTGAAGTTGCTATTTATAGTAAGTGTCCGGAAAGTGGTTCATCGGACGTCGGATGAGGTTGCATGTCACAGTGCTCGTGGGATCTCAAAAAACCCAGAAAAACCCAGAAAACTGGTCAACGTTCTCGCATTGGCTAAAAATAGTAAGTCCCTTAAAACTGACTCATTTCGCTTGCATGTCATACCATTGCGAAGCTCTCGTAAAACCCACATGGAATATCCGGACATGCACTGAAAATCACTGCATGCAAACCCTAAAAATAGCCTCCGAAGGCTGAATTCTGAAAGTCCTCGTCTTGGTTTGCATGTTATACTGTTGCGAAGGTCTTGAAAAACCCAGATCCATTCTCCAGTCATGCGTCAGAGAATTGTATGTTTAAGCCCTGAAAATAGCCTCCAAAGGCTGAACTGCTAAAAATAGCTAGTTGTCTGAATCTGTTCAAATTTCACGTGTGGATGCTCTGAAGCTGCCCGAATGTGCTGAAGTGGTTAGAATCCCGAAATCCTAAGGAAAAGACCTCAGATTAGGTACTTACTAAAAATAGTAAGTAGTCAGATTTCAATAAGATTTTAGTGGGATCCTGCCTTGAGCTTCCTGACTGCACTGCTGCACTTAGATTTCATCTTGATAACTCAATTTGACCCGGAACAAGCCTAAAGGATGGAAACCCTAACTTCGTAGACTTGGCAATTACTTCAATCTAGGTCAAAAGACGGGACATCCCCGGAAGGACAAAAGATCAGAGATAGAGGGACGCAAAGCCAAAAGACCAGAATGGAGCAAAAATCAGGGGGTCCCCATCTTGGATGGGGTGATGTGTGAAAAAGGTCACAACAGTTACGAGTTGACAAAGAATTAGGGTTAGATCGTTCTCGATTTATATATATTTTTAAATATAAACTCATGAACACATTCCTTTATGCATATATAAGAAAAGCATTCATATTTGTAGTTGCAACTAACATAACAACCATAATTTCATTTCCATAATCTTGTTCAAAATAGAAGGGATGTAACACTTCCGGGACAGCAAGATTGTAGCAATAATAGGCTTACAGTTTAGCCATCAAACCGGAATATGTTGACACAAGACACATGAACTAAACAATAACTTGCAGCATTACAGGCTTGCAAACTTGCTCTAACACTTAGTGAATAATATTGAATAACAATTAGAAGGCACTAGTAGGCTCAACGTTTTGTTATCTCAAGCACGGTTAAAGAAAACTGGGCAAGGCTGCCTTTATTTATACACAAGCAGAGGAGTAGGGAACCCTAAAATCTCCTTGCTTTTACAACTAAGACTTGCCAACATGCAAACTTTATTTTTAAAACAAAAACAAGATAAGCATCTAACAACCTATGAAAGCACAAAAAACAGGAAAGTGCCAACTATTACATCTTGATTCTTTCTTCTTCAAAGAATCGATAAGAATTGAGACAAGAATAGAAAGAAAGCGTGCAGAAAGCTGGGAGAAAGGTGTTGCTTTAAATCTCAACCACATCTGCCAAAAAGAGGGAAACTGTATCTTTATTAGGAGCATCAATACTATCAATAGCAAAATTCTGCTTTTCTAGGATCTCTTCACCTCCTGCAATTGAACTTAAAGAATCTTTCACATCTTCAGCTGCTTTATCAAATCTTGCTAATCTCGACTGCTTTGCAAGTGGAGTGATGACCTTTTATAAATATATCCTCTTGCTTCAACATATCTTTTGCAGCTTTTATATTCCTTATACTTCTTTTGATTTTGTTTTTCAATGGAAGAGTGTTGTACAACTCTTTTCCAATACTTGTCCTTTTGCTCATACCACACCCTTTCACATTCTTTGACTGAGATGATGTAGTTTTTTGTCCATGGTGGTATTGAAAAAGCACTTCTCAACATCGTTCGTTCAGATAATCATGATACAACACTTGTTTGGTTCTAAATTCAATGGGGGAGTACTCCATGCTGAAAAACTTGAAGATTGGCTATATACTTGACTATGCTCGGACAAGTTTTGCACAAAAGCTAAAAATAGCTTGCTGAATTTTCTTCTTCAAAAGGGCAGATTTTTTAAAAATATTTTGAGACATGGGTTTTGTGTAGAATCACGTTGCAAAGAGACCCAAATTGTCCAATTTTGAAAATTGTTGATGGCTGGTTGAAAAAGCAGAAACCCTAATTTATGAATTAAACCTAAAAAAAGTTGAGAACTGGGTTTCATTGTAGAATCATGTTTTGGATGAACCCAATTGATCAGATTTTTAAAATACTGAAGATTTCTTGGACATGCGTGGAAAAAGTAGTTTCTTGAAAATTTAAAAGTTTTCCAAAGTTGTTGAGAATCATGAGCCGAGCTAACTCAGATTGCTGAAAATTGAAAAAGATGACCCCCTTCTGAAAATTGATGCCCTGGAAACTTAAAGCATGAAAAAGCGAGCTTCTGTGTGAGTTGTTTTGGTAAATATGTAGAACTCTGAAAAAGCACCACATTTTGGCCTCTGAATCTTGAAATGAAGAAAATTATGTCTCCTCCTCTGGACTCCAATTTGCAAAAAGTGAATAATGAATGCTAAGGCCTTCTTAAATAGATTTTTAAGGATAAAAGCCACTTTTATTCTCCAACTTTAAATCTTTCAAAGCTAATCTTGAGCCAAATTCGTTGAATGTAGACACTTTTTACTGATGCATGATGAGAATTTGAAAATTTCTCTAAGGCATGAAACTTGGACGCCTTTGGCTAGCAGACTTAGCCATTTTTCTTGAAATTTCATCTTTTGCTTGAGTTTTGCCCTTTGTTCGATCCTCGATTTCGAGAGCTCGATGAATTCTGTGAGCTGCTTGAATGATCCATTGCGGAGCTTGATTGAGTCTGAGAAGATTATCCTAGAGACAACTTTGGATAAAAACTTCATTTTGACCTCCAATGTGCTGCCTAGAGACAACTTTGGATAAAAACTTCATTTTGACCTCCAATGTGCTGGGCACCCTGGCTACCTGGGGCACCCATGACTTCTAGTGTTAGCCATATTTTGACTTTCTTCAACTTGTGTTCTTCTCACCTTCAGATGATTTCGCAACTCCGAGAGCTAGATTGACCCGATTGATTGGCTGTCAAATTCGTTGGATAGCTTGATGAATTTTGAGGAGGGTCTTCTGGGAGCTACATCTCCTAAAAAGTTTATTTGGGGCCTCAAATCCTTAGGCACCCTTGGTTAGCTAGGGTGCCCAAGCTTGCCAGAGTTAGATTATTTTCTGTGTTTTTCAACTTTTTCATTTTGCACAATTTTATCCTTTTGTTCAGTCTTAAAAATCTGGTGATCGGCGAATCTGATGGGCTTGCTGATGATTCCGTTGAAGAGCTTGATCAATTTTGAAGGAAATGTTTTGGAGGTGATAAACCCTAATTCCATCTTTTCGGCACTCAAATCCTTGGGCGCTCCTGACTTCTAGACTTATTACCATTTTTTTAATCATTTTTCAGCCTTCCAATTTGAAACCTCATGTTATGCCCTTCGTTTGATTTGAAACTGCAAGTGATTGAAGGATTTGATGATCAAGTTGAGATATACATCGAACAGTTGGCAGAATTTTGAAGAATCTGAGCATATTTGCAAACCTTAACTGCTGAGTTTGAGCCTCCAAAATCCTAGGCATCCCTGGCTACCTGGGGCACCCAAAGTACCCAGAGAATATTTTCTGATGATTTCATGATTTCTAGTTTTCCCTTTGCCAAGACTTCTCTGTTCGATCTGAGATTCTGGTTGACTGACTGATCAGATGACTGTGTTGATGGTTTCACTGCGGAGCCTGTTGAATTATGAGCAACATTGTTTGGAATTAGAAAACCCTAATTCCATCATTTGACCTCTTGAAAGACTGGGCGCCCCTGGCTATCAGTGGTGCCTTTACTTTCCAGTGTTAGTTTTATTTTGCATTTTTCAATTTTCTCCTCGCTCTTCGTTCCTTAGTCCGTGCTTGGCAGATGCTGCATTCTTCTCACGCTAGAGATTGAAAAATATTCTAAGGCATGATTGGCTAGGCACCTTGACTGGACAGGGGCACCTAACATCTCTAGACTTAGTCAAAATTCCTCTAATTTCAAGATTCTTCAACCTCCTTCCTTCGTTCTTCGTTCTTCAAGCATCTTTCATTGTTTCTTGATTTGTGCAACACTTGAGGCTTTGAATCTGACACTTGGTAGTTTGAGCAACCTCCATTGATGACCTTGGAGCTCCAGTTTCACTTATGAAAAAGTAGAATAGACCCACCAGGGCAAAACTGATCTTTTGACGATTCTGATTGGACTAGCTTGATGAGGAAGTATTTTCAACCAATCAAAATCAATTTGAACCTTGGAATACAAACTTTCTATTTTTAGAAAATTTTGCCAGTATCCATTTGAGAATGTTAAATCTAATCAAATCTAATCAAATTATATCCTAAGGGAGAATAAGTAAATCCTATATCTCAATTTACTTGTATAAATTCTAAGTCAGATTTCTAAGGTCTTCATTTCAGATCTTCTAGATGCAGAATATCTATTAATTTTCATATCTACAATAGAAGTTGAAGTCAAGATTTATATCCATAAGAGGTGACGCGCCTCAAGGAGAGACGCGTCCTATGAGTACGCGGGCTCCCTTCACAACCGATAATGATCGGTGGTAATCATTTAAACATTCGCATGCATTAGCAAACAACGATTAGAATAAACAAGTTCGATCATCTTTGCATTTTGAATTTACTTCAGAATTCCGAAAATCTTTACTTGTAAATAATACAGTAGATTTCGATCATTTATAAACGATGATAATGCATAATGCAATCATCATTTATATCTGACCAAAGCTACCTTAAATCAACAAAGAAGAACCCCAAAAAAACCTAGAAAAAAGTTCTAATTTCAGAAAGTTTTTAAAAATAAAAATTTTCCTAAAATTTAGGGCCGAAAAACTAAGATCTAGGTTTTGTAGACTTGGTTGCTATGAGCAGACCCAGATCGTTAGATTTTGAAAATTTCGAGTTTTTGGCTCTCATGCAAAACATGCAAATCCCCAATTTTGACCTGTTAACAAGACTTTTAACCATTTTTTCAAAATGCCTAAGTGTAGCAAAATTTTTAATTTGGGGTACAACACTAGTGTTATAAGTGGATTATTAAGTAGGATTCATTTTGTATAAGCCATTTATTGGTTGTATTGTTGTAAGGCAATAATGCTATGTCAAGAACTAAGACCACCTTAAATATTTGTTGTTAACACAGGAAGGTGATATAGTGTAACAACTTTGTAATCCTTAGAATGGGAACCAATCCATAATTGAATATCCCTCCCAACCCATACAATGCTACGAAGAATAAACCAACCACTCGTGCAATCTCATAAATCTTAATCATATAATGTATGAAAGTCTTTAATTGCTTTACACTGTGATGTAACCGCTGCAAATATTTTACTAATGTACTTTAAAGGGCTATCCACCTTGGACTTGCAAAGCCAAAAGTGTAGGGGAGATTGATCTAAGGATCGCTCTCGTTTGTTGGCCAACTTCTCAAATAGTTTTAAGCATAAGATCTCACAAGTCTTTAGAAACTGTTGGATGCAAGTTAGGGAACCAATGTTAGTGCTTTATAGCTTCAGGAGCTACTTTCCTTAATTAAAGGCTGGTTGGCCTTCATGTTTCAAATATTATTCATATTCTCTAGGGACCGACCTAGAGAACAGGTTGCATAGTTGTGTGTTTAAGGACGATCAAGTCCTCTCATTTGGGCATCAATTCAATCACTTCATTCGTACCTCCAGCAGAAGTTCGCCATTCCATTAGCAGCAGATCAGATTTCAAGGGTTGTATTGAGCATCAAGGAGAAGTGTCTCCATTCATTGTATATACTGAGCCTTGTGTAAGGCCTGATTCTGTAAGCAGATTTCTGCTCTTAATATTCTGATATATAAGAAGAGATTATTTGCTGGGTTTTTCTCCCTCGTGAAGGAGGGTTTTCCTAGGATAAACATTGTTTTCCTTGTCTTATGTGTTGCATCTTTTGATTGCTTACATTTCTGATCTGAAAAAAACTAACAACCAACACCACGAAAACCTCTGATTATGCTCTTAAGAATAATAGCCAATTTTAACACTTTAGACACCTTACCCAAAAAAATTATTTTTCTTTTGCTTTGCATTCTCCAATTATCGTATAGTGAATTTCCCTTTATAGAATTTGAAACCATTACACATCAAAAAGGGATTAGAGGGATCCCAGGAGGGATGAGGGGCTAATAGTGATATTAAAAGCATTGACCAACACAAGGGGTTCAAGACACACCCAATAATCTAAATTTGTATTGAAGAGAAAGGGGCAAGGTTGATCCTCTAGTTGGGTAGGAGGTCCTCTAGTTTATTGGTTTGACAATAAAAGTGCAAGAAGCAAATTGGATGGAAATTTCTATCAAGAGCTCTAAATGCTTTGAGGATGCAATTTAGCCTCCAATTTAATGTAGAACCCCTATTCATCGTCGAGAGGATAATCTAAGAGTTACATTGAGTCAACCTGTAATATGCTAATTATTCTACGGTTAAGATAAGCTAACTAACTAACAATTCAGTAGAAGAACAACTAACTTGATTCATCTAAGGTTTTTTCCCTCCTTGCTTGGTTATTTAATTGAAAAGAAAGAACTTCAAAAAAAAGTACCAAAGGGAAACCGATTTCACAACTAACTTCTTAATTTAATAGTTTCAGCTGAAAAAGAACTATAACTGATTTCCGATTAACTGAAATTACAAATAACTTAACTATCTATTTCTCTTTTCGAAATATGAAAATATTACTTACAGCTAATCTATTTACATGCTAAATAAACATCTCGTTAATTTTAAGAGAGGGTTTTAGAAAAATACAGTTAAGAAGCTGAAAACTTGAGCTTGACCTTTTGTCTTCTTGGGGAAAGGATGTATCATCAGGGGCTTTACCGCCCATCCAAATACCTACTGGCCTCCCGTGTTTTTCAACTGAAGAACTCGTCCCTTCACGAGGGTGATCTATAAGGACCAATTTATCATTAAGCCATTCTGAGCCTGGTGTCATAATCCTATACCGTTGGTCGATCCTTCTTCTGTAGCTACCCCCTACCAAAAGAATCACTCTGACCAGAGGTATATCCGGATCATGAGGGCTGACTATTGCCTGACTGGCATCGTACCTTGGCCAAAGATTTTTCAACAATTTAGACACTCCTGTGTCATCAACATTTCCACCCTTGCTCAACAATTAAGGCTCTTACTTCATTAGTTTACTATTCATTAGTTCTTTTAACTCCAAGTCATTACTCAAGAGAAGTTTCTTTATATTCCAGAGATGAAGATAGAGGACAAAGGCTCAATTAAAACTTACTTTCTTAAGTTTGATTGATTCAAAGCTCTGTCTTAGGAAACTTAAATGACTCACTAAGAGGGTCTCAACCCTAACAAAACAAAATAGAAATTGCCAGCCTCTGGACAAAATCTTTCTAACGGTGTCTCTATATTTAACTTCAAGAAAGATTAAGGATACAGGTATTTTAAGAAAGACAGGAAAGTTCCAATTCAACCAAAACAATAATACTAAAAGAAGATGACTTCCGGCTTAGACTCAATGAGGAAGAGAAATAAAATACAGAGTTCAATATTTCTGTCTAAGGTAGTAATTTACAGAGGAAAAGAATTTAGAATGTTTGATTATCTAAGGTAATATTGCCTCTTGCCCGACTATGATATCGGACGACTTAGATTTGTAAAGAAATTTCTATAAGAATTAAATGCACGACAAAAAAAAAAAAAATCTTTAGTGAAATTTCCTTCTCATAGTGGATGAGGAAAGAAGATTAATACGTTGCCTCAGAAAGAATTACCCTTCTGGCTCGAAAGACTCGACTCAGACACTTCCAGCGATAGAGGAAGATCCGGGTCACTCTGTGTTTCTTTCGCGTTGCCAACAAAAGGTACCGAGATCCCTCTTCCCGAATACGTAACAACAAGACAAGGATAGATTGCCGACAAGTTCACAACGTACATGAGAAATAATGCGGAAAGAATAAATTGAAGAACTGACGGAAATGATTGTAGAGATAAAAATGCCACCAAAATATAGAGATTAACAATTCTCACACCAAGTTCCTTTACCCATGCAGAGGAAAAAGCTTCACCACTAAAATAAACTTCACTGCCGAGAAGAAGATGGAGAGAAGAAACAAAATGATGAAATCTCATGAAATAAAAAGAGATCAAAAGAAACCACTCCGGAAGGTTCCTCTCGGGCGTGGCTGCATGGCTACCCTCTTGCCTGTTATAGAACATGTTCGATGGCAGACTGGCGGGGAGAGCTTCTCCGCCGGCGACTCCCAAAATACGAACTCATTCTTTTGAATTTTTCATTAAAGTCTTATTAAGGTTAATATTTAGCTCGAAGGCTCTTAAGATTAATATTAAGTTCGATTAAACCAAAACTTAACCACCGATACCCCTCAAAGATAATTATATTTGGAAGAGAATATTATTTAATAATTAATTTAACTTGTTTATTAATTATATATTAATTCATTTAAAGCCAAGTGATGACTTAACGCATTGCCTTACACTGACTCAAAATGGATGATAATTTTGGTCCTTGATAATCACATCCTCTCCCTGATGATATTTCCTTTCCCTTTCGGCGTTGACGATCCTGCACCCACTAACACGGAATTGCGGTTAGCTTGTTCTCAACATTTAATTAAATGCACATTAATATATTTACATTTGACTCCTTTTTTTTGTAATTAAAAGAAATCACCCACATATATAAAGAAATCATTCGCATTTACATAGATCAAGGAGAAAAAATCATTTCCATTATGATTACAACATATAAAGCATCTATTTTATCCTCAATTCATTTTCACATGAATATACATGTCTATAACTAACATAATGACCAAATGAATTCCATTGTCATGAGCTTGTTCAACTCAGAGGGAATGTAACACAACCCTTCTACCAACGTGCAAGCTTTTGGAAAATTGTTGGTGCTTAGTATCATAAATGTCACTAATGCCATGATCAACTTACTAATTCAGTTCTTGATATTACATTTTTGATCAGCATGTTTGGAGTTCTATTTGGAAACCCCTTCAAAGTTGAGTTTCCAACTTGAAAAGGTGGGGGCTGCCAACTAACATGATCTTTCACACAACTTTGTGTATCTTTAAATGCACAAATAGTAAGTTCACATGATGGTTATCTTAGCATATGCCTTGTTTTATATGTCATCTATTAGAATGCTTATGAATTTAATAATGTATGCATTATTTAAAATTCAAGTTTTATGAGTCTAGTTTAATTGAATCTAATCATCAGAACACCTGCAATTTTTGTTCTTTTCCTCACATTCTTAAAAGAAAATGAAAGTCTTATAGGTTTGAAGCTCCCTAATAAATATTATCTTATCTATACTACCATATGGCTATTCTAAGGATCAGTTATATCTGAAATCAAATTGTAATGAAGTTTTTATTTTTTTATTTTTTTATTGGTAGGATGTTCGTTCTATTGGGACCCATTCTCTTAGATAGAAGGGATAACATAGTGAAAGAGCAACACAATTTGCTAGCCAACCTATTTTTAATATGTGATTTCAACATCTAAGAAGGATATTTCTTTTTAGGAACAAACTTCCTACATGAGACAATAGCCCATACTTTCTCCTCACTTGGATAACCTATTGAAGGCCAAAATGCACTCTTTGGAATAAACTAGGAAGGAGAGCCCTGTTGACGGGTGTTTTATGACCGCACCAACACAAAATAAAGTTTCCCAACAGATACTCTATCCTCTCTAGATCAAAGTATTCCGTATGCTAAGATTGCGTGAAAGATCATACGTTCAACTCCAAGGTTCCCTATGCAAGGGGATAGTCTCAGTTGGCTCGATGTGATTTGCTGGTTATTTCAAGGGGACTTACGCAATTGTTCAACTTTGAAGCAGTTACAAGATATGAATGATTTAGCGATGATGCTTGGATTCCTAGACTAACTGAAAAAATACTGAAATTAAAAGGAATAAGGATAGAGACTCTATTTCCTACTCCTAAAGGCGGGACATGAGGATCAATTTCAGCAAGCTTCAAACCAGACTTTGCTTTGCCTCCCTTCGGACAACTTCTACAAAACCGGTGCAATCTTCAAAGGATGGGAAGGATATTCAAATTGTGATACGACATGCACATACCATCACAATGATGCATATGGACATATGGATCACAATTGAAGTTAAGTGCAAAATACTCCAGTTGACCACACAAGGCGAACTCACCGTCAGCGAGCCCGCTAGTGGTATGGATGAATGAAACTTGCTCAAACTAAACAACGCATTCCACAGTTCATAGCTACTTGCATGAAATAAAATCTACTTTACTCTATCTACTTGAATTGGAAAGACGAAAAAGCCTTGCTAGCTGCTCACAACAAAAGATAGAACCACCAAGCAATGATAAACCTTTGTATTATGAGAGTTTTCCACAACAACTTCTTACAAAACTTTCAAAGGGAAAGCTTTCTTTCCTTTTCAAACTAAGCTAACTTCTAAGCTATTCACTATGCCTTCTCTACTCTCTAGCTCAACTCTATCTCTGATTTAATGTCTAACTATATTACAAATGAGGGGGGAATGCCCTTTTTATATCAAGCCCAGTCCAGTGGACGACTTAGATTCAAATACAATGAAGGGCTCAGATTGAGCCACATATGCCCTGATTAGGGTTTCTGCCCTAAAAACCTCCACTGAGAGGAGTGGGACAATGAATGCACAGAAGATTCTCCACTCCTCTGTAGGAACCACTACTAACAATCAATGCACGTCATCTTCCTGTAGAAGATCATCATCTAGAAGAGCGTTTCCCTTTTCCTTTTTCCTGGTTGCAAAATCAATGAACCTGGCTAGCACAACCTCAACCTCCTGATCATAAATAGGCGGGATGTGATCCAACTGAAATTCCAACACTATAACTGTTTGCCCATGTCGAGCACAAGATTTCTTCTAGGCAACTAGAGCATCCTGGGTATTCTGAACAATGCTGGGGAAGGTGGAGGTGTTCTCAAAATCATCCTGAACAAAGGCCTTTATCTCATAAAAGAAAGGTGCCAATCTACTCTTCAAGTTATCCGCAGTTATTTCTTCAGAAGCTAGCCTCCTGGCAAAGATAGCCTCTAGCGTATTGAGGACTCCATCAAAAATATTTGTTATGGCCTTTCTAACCCTAACCGAATCTGCATGTGCTGCATCATAGAATCCTCGGCCTGTGACTACTGAAGAATACCAGCCGACGAAGTCGTATCTATCACCATCCTGAATCACGCCTCCCCCAACCAAAGTCTGCAAAGGCGTGTGCATCAAAGCCTCCAGGCGAAGAACAACCCTGGTTTGATAGACACGAGCCTCACCCCAAGCCTGATTAACTGCCTCCATCTGTGCCATAATATCAGAGGCCTGTCGATAGGCATGTGCAAGATCCTCCATAAAATTTTTTGTCTCAGTACGAACATTGGCAACCCACTTATCTGCCTCCTGTGCCATCCTTCTCAAATCTTCCAATCCACTGACTGACTCTCTAGGAAATTCGGCTGGGAGCTCAATTGTCGGATTTTCTTGCCCACAAGGATGGGACAAGTGCTGTACATAACCAATTAACGTTTTGTGCTCCATCCTCAATCTTTTGTACTAGCCTTCTGTACGGAGCAATCTATCCTTGAGTGCCTGATAAGAATTATCGCACTCTTCAACCACCTGTGCCCCAGTAGGGTGGCCAAGCTCCATAATAGTGATCACATAGTTTTTTGGAACAGCCTCATTCAATCCTAGGTACAACCACGTGAAGCGTACGAGAGCCATCCTCATCAGTTGAAATCTTAGAAAACTATCTGGCCTTTTTCTTTGTTGGAGGTGCACTGATCCTACTCAACAATTCTTCCATCTCAACTGTTGGATGAGTCTCATCAACAAGATCATGTCTCATCCTATCCCTTAGCCATTCTGGCACTTCCTGTTGCAACTCAGAAATAATGAAGGGCTGTTCATTCCTCGCTTCCAGTTCACGAACTTCTTCTATGCCTTCATCTTGGCGAGGCCCATCAATCTCTATAGGCTCGGTATCTCCTGAGTTTTGGGTCTCCTGCCCTGAAGTAGCATCATCCTTAAGAGTTGCCTCAATCTCATGCTGGAAATAAGTATCGGTGGTCGTTTCTTCCTCTAACTCCTGCTGATTTTCCTCTCTAGGCATATTGATGCTCTGGCCCACTGACTCCCTATGAGGTGGCTGATGTGTCTCTTGTATCCTTTGTTCTTCATTCAACTTTGCTCTTTGATCAACAAACAATGAAACTTCCTGCATGCTCAGAGAATGTGCCCCTAATGGTGTACACGATGCCTCCTCAACTCCTTGAGGCTCAGGCTGAATAGGCTCTTTTCCTCGCAGCTCTGGAGCTTGAGCAACCTGCCTCCTTTGCCTAGCAGTTGGTGATCTGTGATCTCCCATTGAATTGTAAGTAAGGGGAATTGACCTGCCTTTGAGCCGGTTTACACGTCTTTCCACCCAACTCCGTGTAAATGTCAAGACTGGAATGCAGAGCGTATCCAAATCTGTAATCTCTGGCTCTGACCAATCTGGAAGTGGGAGTGGCGTATCCCTTACTGTTTCATAATCAGCCTGTATCACATTTATATCTTCCTCAACCTGATCTCGCACCGGGACAATCTTGCATTCTCTGATCATGTCCAGTGGTATCCTTGAAAACATCCTTTTCGTAACTTCAACCTCATCCACTGCACTCGCCCAAAAGTCTTCAATTTGTGCTTTATGCCTGAATTCCTCAGACATTATCCATCTGATATTTTATTTGGGGATCATAATACTATTTGCTGGTGTGATAAGAGAGGTGGAAGAATTGGAGCTCATTTTCTGCCTCCCTAGCTACCTACAGTGATGGACAAACTTCATCTGAATTCCCCATGGTGATAGGGAATCCAAGTCCACCCTTCTTTTTCTTTTGAATCTTATCGTAGGCAATGAGCTTCCTAGATATCTCTAGCATCACAATTCTGTTGGTGGGATACCGGGGCAATCTGTATGGGTAAGAAGAAAATCCCTGCAGCCTGATGTAAGTAAATTTCGGAAACTGGATAAACCAACATCTGTATTTTTCAATCAGCTCTTGCGCTTCTTTAGATATTCGGTGATGAGTCCTTTGCTGCAGCATCCTTGCTATATGCATTGTGAAGGCGCCATTGACTCTCTTGTAATTTGAAGTGCTTGTCAAATGCAACTACGGACAAGCCTCATGAATTTTGAATTGCTGAGAGCCACACCCAATCAGCTCTTTGTATGATATCCCTCTATATTTTGTCATCCGGGCCAACATGTAAACAATATATGAGATCATATAAAATGTTTTCGTTCTCCTTAGACTTCTGAGTTGCTCATGTAGATTATCACTGATCATCAACGCCCAGTCCACGTACTCTTTGTCCTCTAGTACAAGGTTGATGTAGTAAAACATCCAAGGTTCAAAGATGAATGCCTGGGGGCACCCTCCAACTCTTCTAAGCATCATGATCAAGTCACAAAATTCCCGCCTCAAGTCCTCTAAGATTATCTGCTTTGGCAGCTTTGTGCGAGTTGGCTTAGGCTTGTTCATCCACCTAGAGTTTATCAGGTCAGCACATCGATCAAATGTGGATGAATACATTTTCTCAGCCCTCTCTCTTGTTTTGTAAATCATCTTTTCGTAGGTTGGAATTCCAAATGCCTCTCCAATTGCTTCAGGCGTAAGATTGGCCAATAGCTTGCCATCAGGTGAGATGATAGTCCTCTGCTCTACGTTGTACCAATTTGCACACTCCATAATCAACTCTAGGCACCGGATTGTTGGTGGAAAACCAACAGTTGCATAAAGTCCACTTCTGACAATATTGTGCAAAGTGACTGATGGATGATGGCCTCCAATTCCCATCATTCGTCTTCTGAAAGTCTCTAAATTGAAGGAGCCAAGGTTTGTGCCACTTAATTTGCCCAGTCTCGAAGAAAACTTTGACTCCGGTAGGAAAGATTTGCTCAGCTTCTTTATTACAGCCTGCCTTGATGCACTTGCCCTGTTGGATTCAGCATGATTTCCCTTTCTTGCAGCTCTTCTACTTGTTTCAGCCATCCTGCAGAAATAAAAAGCAGCCATTAGCAAATAAGACTTAGAAAATAATAACACTTCGAGAGTGCCAGCTAATTTTCGAAAATAAAAAGGCTGCAACACTTCGACATTCTAACTTCAAACCTCAATGCCTCTTTCAGCAAAGTCTCACTTCAACACTTAGAAGTTTCTACTTGCAACAACACAACCCCCAACACTTAGAAATATTTGCCTGCAGCAACTCGCTTTCAACAACTTGAAATTTCTCTTCTCAAACTCCACTTTTAGCACTGAGAAATTTCCTTTTCTCTAGTTCGCACTTTCAGCACTGAGAAATTTTCTCTTCTTAAATTCACACTTCCAGCACTTAGAAATTCTCTTCTCAAATCAACTCACTTCACTGGCTTCTCTCTTCTCAAATTCGCACTTCTTCACCTGCAGACTTCAAATTTGCATTCAACAACTGATAAAGAAAATAAAAAGAACTTGAATCCTTATAGCCAAGTCGAATTTTGGAAGAGGCTAATTTTAGCAAATATTTGAATTTCCGTTTTCCCTCCTCTACCAGTCTCAACACTTGTCACTCAAAGCATCAAAATATTTGACTTCTAGAACTTTGAAAATTTCATCACTCTTGCATAGGCTTGCTTCATCATGTTTGCATTTTAAAATGTTAAACCAAGTATTTCTTTAGAAAATTGCATCAACTGGCAAAGGCATTTGATTTCACGTTTGCTTTGGCAAAATTATTTCAAACGTTCGGCTTCAATTCACAAGCTAAAGCATTTTGTAAAAACATTTCTCTTATTTTTGCCTTAGGAAAAAATTAATTTTGCCTAAGAAATTCGTTAAACGGGCGCCAAGCAAAAATCTCTATCGAAACAACACAAACAAGGTGTGGAAATTATTTAAATCATCTCCTAGTGGGAAATGTCCAATACCCAGAAGAAATTTCCCCTCAAAAATCATCATTTTCATGTCTATCTGAACGAAGGGTTAAGTTTAATTTTTATTATTTTTGAAAAATAATAAAATTTGCTAAGGTTTATTCCATTTTTATTCTGGGTGCACCTCACACCTGTAGCCTTTACTTTCCAAATCCTGGCATTTTTTCTTGTTTTCCTGAAGAATTTTCTTCCTATTCATGGGCGCATTTCACCTTGCACTTGGAAAATTTTAACATCATCATCTCCTTTAGGCGTATTTTCTAATTTCACCCTGTAATGCCTTAGAATTTTTTAAAATTTAATCAACTTACCTTGGGCGCACTTCACGACACACGCCTTTACCTTCACTTCCTTAGGCATTTCCACGCCTTAGCATCTTATCATATTTCCTCCACAAACAAGGGCGC
Source organism: Sequoiadendron giganteum (assembly GCA_007115665.2). Taxonomy (NCBI): domain Eukaryota; kingdom Viridiplantae; phylum Streptophyta; class Pinopsida; order Cupressales; family Cupressaceae; genus Sequoiadendron; species Sequoiadendron giganteum. The sequence continues at coordinate 155,962,301 of CM021101.1, read as the reverse complement.
ATATCCATGTATCAACTTCCACTCAAGGGCGCATATGAAGGTATGGGGAGGAATTTCATGCCTTAGAAAATTCGTTAAACTTTATTCACTTTGCCAAGGGCGCATTTAGGGTGGTGAGAAGGAAATCTTCAATGCCTTGAATACTTATCTTTCACTCTCTTTGTAGCCTTGGGCACATTTCACCTAGGGAGGAGGAACTTGTTTAACTTAGAAACTTTTCATGCTAGCCTCACCTTCTTTGGGTGCATTTACCATGTGATGAAGGAATTTGTTATACCTTGGGCGCATTCCACTAGGCTTCTTGCCTTGGGCGCATTTGAGGGTATGAGGAGGAAATCTCCCATACTTTGAAAATTTTCTTCAATCTACACCTTCCTTGTCTATACCTTGGGCGCATTTCACTAGTGGTGAAGGAACCTTCACCAACTTGGGCGCATTTAGCATGTTGAACTTCCATCCAAGGGTGCATTGAAATAAACCAAGCCAATTTTTTTATTTATTTTTGATTACAATAAGCAGAGCAACTCATAGTCGTTAGGGTTAGCTCTAAGCCAAAACGATGCTGAAGCAACTCTAACCAGAATGTACACCAGGATCCCGATGTGGGCAAGGTGTGAGCATTGGTCAGAGGATCTGAATGCTGAAACAGAGCTGGAAGGAACTCTAACCAAGAATGGCGCCAAGAGATGGCGAGCATATGGTCAGAGGATCTTAAATGAAATGCCGATACAAGAACTCTAACCAAGAAATGCGTCGGTGAACGACGAGCATGTGGTCAGAGGGTCCCTATCATCTAATAACTGAAAGCAAGCTCAACACCAAGCATGTGCTACTCAATCCATTACGGAAATGAGGCGACCATAGGGCGGAGATAAAGGAAATACAAATGCGATTACAGAATGTAAAGATGAGCATTACACATTCATGATAAAGCAAGATTAAGAACTGCTGTCAGTACTACTGCCAGCTTACAATATGTTAGAAATCTTGCCAAAGCCTAGTAATCCAAGTTCTTCAATGCTGCAATAATTTGTAAGACTTCCTCAATGCTTGACAAACCTCTCTGGACTCAAACCCCTCACAAATCTGCATTTATCTATGACTGATATAACAGACCAGCAACTGAAATGAAGCAATCAACAACCCTATAACTCACCAAAATACTCACAACTCACTCAATACTTGCCAGAATGACATGAGACCTGATGCAATAGAAAGCTATAATAATGGCAATGAGAACTAGACCAAGAAACAGCTAACAAATCGAAGTATTCTTTTTTCTAAACACTTGCCAGGCAGACCAGAATGGTATGGCCAATAGAGAGAGGCAATTTTGCTTTTAAAAAATAAACACACAATATTAAAATCTGAATCTTTGCAAGAAGGGTCGCCCCTATCAAGGAAACTCAATGAATCAATACCCAGAACGACTGTATTTTTATTTTTGGATTTATGAGTGAAACTACAGATTCAGCCCTGTTATCAGCAACTCCAGAAAATGACATAAAATGCAGTAATCTGAACTACAAACAAACTCCAGCTACAAAGCAAACCTCACTATAAAAAACTCTCAACAATAAGCAACTTCTCTACTAGGCGCTATCTCTCAAGCACGAAGTCGAGCCAAGGCTAGGAGGCATTCATTCCTCGAAGCAGTCCCAAAGCCATTCCGACAGCATAACAATATCATAAACATAAGATGAACCAAAAGAAGAGAAGGAACCTCCTTTATAGAATGAAGAGAAGACTCCGGAGGCTTCTAGAAAGTGCGCCCTAATCCCAAGTTGCTTTTAGGTTTAATCTTTGACCAAAACTCTTTCTTCAAAATGGCGTACCTTCCTTGAGAGATATAAATCACTTCTCTTTTTCTTTTTTTTATAAAATATAAACTCCTTCAAATAGGCATCCAATCTCCCTTGAGCAATTATAAACTTTAGAAATATAAAAATATTTCCTTCATGAGAAGATACCCCTCAAAGTCCCCTTCTTTAAAACAACTGTTAAGTTATATCACTAGGCCAAGGGGTATTTTTAAAATAAAACATTTTGACTTAAAATAACTTATTTCTCCAAAATGAACCCCTTAAGCCAAAAATGAGAATTACCCAATGAACTGCCAGAAGATGAAAGTTGACTGAGCTGACGCTGACTGGACCACTGCTAAAAATAGAATTTACTAAAAATAGTAAATTCCTGAAGGTGCTCAGAATGCCAAGAAAAACATACCATTGCGAAGCTCTCTGAAAACCCAGAAGGAAACCAGAATCCAAACACCCAAACTCCAACAAGCAGAACCCTGAATCCTCAAGAGAACCCACTAAACAGTCGGAAACCCTAATTCTGCCTCTGACTAGCCGACAGCACCTCGGGAATAGGTCATTGATCACTGAGAAGTGCAGTGCTAAAAATGGGGACATTACATGCATTTAGGGGGGTGGGAAGGAATTCCCACGCCTTAGCATTTTTTTCTCATGGCTCTTCTGGCGCATTTTCTATAGGGAGGAGGAACTTGAGGGCGCATTTAGGGGTGTGAGGAGGAAATCCTCAACCTTGGGCGCATTTCACCCATGCTTCTTCCATTCTTTGCTTTGAGGGCGCATTTCACCCAATGAGGAAGAATTTTTTATACTAAGCGTTTTTTTATCAACTTCCTCTCATACCTTGGGCACATTTTAGGTAGGGAGAAGGAATTTCTCATGACTTAAATTTTTTTTTGCCATGCCAAGCCCCTTTTACCTTGGGCGCATTTCACTTGGAAATTCTAAATGCCCCAACTACCTCTTGCCATTCTATTTTTAGTAAATTTTGGAGAAGTGTGATTCCTCGTGGCTTTTCACTCGTTCTGAACCTGGAGCTGGCGTGATATGTTTCTTGTGACCTTGCTACCTTGTTTATACCTGTTGCCCAAGCTCATCTGCTATTTTTAGCAAACCCTAAAATTGCTTGACTTCTGCAACTTTGTTTGTCCTGAAATTCGCTCCACATGAACTTGATGATTTAAGTGTCCTATTCACACCTGCCTCTGGCACAGACCTGCTATTTATAGCCATGAAGTGACTTACTAAAAATAGTAAGTATTTAGATTTCATCCAAATTTTGCCAGTAGGTTGCCTGAAAGATACTAATCCTGATGGGGTACTTTTATTTGACAACTGCTGTATTTTACCCCCTATTTTTAGGCATATAAATGGAAACCCTAATTTGATTTGCATGTGCCTTAAACGACCTTAGTTTGACTTGGTTCCTGCTGCATGTTGCTCTGCCTGTGAAATTGGAGCATCGGGAGTTGCTTAGAATGTGCCTGCTAAAATTAGTAAGTGCTTGAAAAGTGACCAACCGACTGTTGGATGAGTTTGCATGTTAAACTGCCTATGGGATCTCAAAAAACCCAGAAAACTGGTCCACATGCGGACACTGGCTAAAAATAGTAAGTCCCTGAAAAATGATCTCTTTTGCTTGCATGTCATACCGTTGTGAAGCTCTCGGAAAACCCATAAGGAATATCCAGACATGCATTGAAAAACTCTGCATGCAAACCCTAAAATATAGCCTTTGAAGGCTGAATTGCTAAAAGTCATCATCCTGGATTGCATGTTATATCATCGCGAAGGTCTTGAAAAACCCAGAAACATTCTCCAGGCATGCATTTGAAAGGCATACGTGCAAACCCTGAAAATGGCTCTTGAAGCTGGAACTGCTAAAAATAACAAGTTGTCAGAATCTGCTCAAATTTTGTGTGCAAGCGCCTTGAAGTTACCTAGATGTGCTGAAGTAGTCAGAATTCCAGAATTATGAGGAAAAGACCTCAAATTGAACACTTACTAAAAATAGTAAGTTGTCAGAACATGATGAAAATTCAGTGGGACCCTTCCTGAAGCGTTGGGATCGCAATGCCAAGCTCATATTTCAATTTGATAACTCAATTTGACCTCAAACAAGCCTGAAGGATAAAAACCCTAATTTCACAAACTTAACTAAAATTTCCAACTTAGGTCAAACGATGGCACATCCCTAGAAGGATAGAACGATCAGAGAGAGAGATGCAAAACCAAAGCCAAAAGACCAGAATGGAGCAAAAATTAGGGGGGTTCCCCATTTGAATGGGGTGATGTGTGAAAAGGTCACAACAAGCCCAAGATTGAAAAAAATCCAGAGTTGAAGTTAGTTTGTAAGGAGGATATGTAGTAGAATAGCCAAAGGAAATGATGACCACAACTCAACTTTAGAAGCCTACAAGGCTACACCAACAAGGATGAAGGCCTTGCTTCCAAAGCAGGTAACGAGGAAGTTGGAAAAAAAATTCTTAGAGGGCTGCAAATAAAAAGGAGGGGAATTCAAGTCCCAAAACAACTCACTAGGGACAAAAGCAAGCCCTAAGCCCGAAGAAGCAATTGTTGCCTCATTAGCGAGATCCACATTCTATGAATGTTGATCAACGATTGCATCACCATGCCAAATTTTTGAAGATGAGACTAGATGAGGAGAGGGCAAACTCAAAGTAAAATTCAAAGGATTGCTCACAAATGGAGTGGAAGTAATTTCTACACAAAGAGACTACAGTGAGAATAATAGGGAGTTCTCAAGGAGCCAAACTGGAATTACCTTGAAGCGATAAATGATGCGACTTCGCATCCTCCCACTAGCAAGCTTGACTTTGAATCATTTTCTTACATCTTGTACAACCATCCAACCTATGCTTGAGACTATAGCATTTATGACACCTAAAGGCCATTGCTTCATAATCTAGTTGAAATTTCCAAATCCAATTTTCAACTTGGAGCTATATTTCTATTAGAATCCGTTTTGACAAATTCAGCTCAATTCAAGTATGAGTGTAGGTAGGATGAGAGCAATATTTTTCGAAGATATAGCCAAAAAATTGCTTATATTTAGGATTGAAAGCTAGAAACCATGGCTTCATTAATAGAGCTTCCTTACCTCAAAACTATTGCCACTTCTCAAAGAAAATCTCTATCCTTTTTTAATGCACACCACAATGGAAAACCTTGTGCATAGGAATAAATTCCAATAACTTGTTGAAGGATAGGCTTCTAGTTCCTAAGCAACCAGGCATGAAGATCAAATAAACTTGGTAAGAGCCCATTGAATTTTTATATCAAACTTGACTTAAGAAGGTACATTTCTTCTACCCTAATGTTCAATCTCATTACAAGCTATGGGATCTTTGTAGAATATTTGACTAAGCACAAGCCCTTCACCTTAGAAGATTTAACATTCTTGGGCTTTCTTGACACCTTCTCCACGACCCCTAAAGTAGCTGCTTTGTAGGAATGAGGAGAAGCAAACAATGCATTACTAGTATATTGAGCAGACTTTGTAGGAAGAACACCACATAAATGACTTGGAGCAACAATGGTACCAATATAAAGAACATCCCACATGCAATTAGGTGTGGTTAAGGCATGAGCTACTACCACCATTGCTTCTTTAGAGAGGGGCGGGTTGACAACAACAAACGATGTTGGGCACACACAAGAAATAGATCCAACAATGACAAGGCAAGTATTTAGGCAAAAGACTCATAGCAACAATAGTGGTTATAGAATTGAGTGGTTGTGGATCCACAGGAGCCCACGTTAAAGTTTGAAGAAATAGAAGCAAAGGTGGCGTAGGGAGTTGGAGCCATTAGAAGCAACCATTATGTAACTTTAACTGAATGAAAGTATTATACCTATTTACTTTTTGTATATTCCATAAATTGTAATCACAAAAGTATTGGGAGCTATATTGTGTTAATCATTAGGCTTAGAGCTTTTGGAAAGTGGTACGATGCACAACAATAGGGATGCACTTTTATAACTTGACTAAACATTGTCATTCACTTTATGCATTTGGGACATATTAATTTGTGCTAGTTTATGGAATATGGAGTAATGATTTATGCTTCATTACACAAAAAAATGAAAAGGACTGTTATTTGGTTTTGTACTGTTACACATAAAATGGTTATGTTTAATATAACTAGGTAAGGTGAAAACTATGTGCTTAATTGGAAGAAGCTTTTTTTTCATTGTCAATAGTGCGCTATACATGTATGTCATACTTTACCATTGCATTTTTAAATCTAAAATATTTATATCTGCCTGTCACAACTATAACAAACATTAAGCATTTGAAGAATTAGGAAGAAGGATGTAAGGTATGACAACATGTTACAAACAGTGTTACCCCAAGTTTCTGGGATGAGGACGGCAAGGGACGAGTCCCCAAGTCCCCGATTTTTCAAGCAAATTTTTGGGACGGCTATATAAAATATAGGAAAATTTAAAATATATAGGGAAATTTAAAATATTCATATGAAAACATGGATAGAGCATGCATATATACATTATAGAAACTTAGCATATAACATTTGTGTTAAGAATTCATTGTCAATACTCAATATGCATTCAGAATTCAGAATTCATTGTCAATAGGCATGTGCTATTAAACAATAACATACAAGTTATAAACGTATAACAAAATGCCCAAAGGCTACATTGCTGCCATATAGTTTTTTTTTTTCAATTATGAAATGAAAATAAAAATAAAAAACATAGAGTACATTGCTGCCGTCCCCTGTCCCCGGGATGGGGACAGGGGGAATTTAGACCTGGGGATGCGTCCCTTGGTAACACTGGTTACAAACCCTTTTTACATTGGTACATGATATATGATATTTCAATGCAGTAATTATTTAATTAAATTGACTGTTTCTTTTGACCTTCTTATGTGTATGTATGTTGCAGGCATATGTTAAAGTTGCTCAAGCTATCTCCTCACGCCCGGTAAGTGAAATAATCATTTTTTGATTTGGATGCAGATAGTGATCTATCATCTATTTTAAGACTAGGATTTGTTTGTGCCTTGTCTTTATCTATTTTATAACTAGATATTTTTTCTATGCTTATCTCTCATGTCTCTATGGAAAACATTTCAGTTGACAGCTTTATCATCTTTTTGTGTGCACTAAATATTTAGTAATGGTAATGCAACTATAGAGTTAATCAATGGAGAAAACTGATTGAATTGTAGAAATGTGTGAGAGTGAGACTTAGGGGCTAGAATCGATTAAAAATATTGTTCAAAAAAAAATTGAGCCCTCACGATATAGGTCTTAATCTGCCATATTTGTTACCAACTCCCATTGTGGTTCAATTGTTTTAAGCACACTAGGTGCAACATTTGAATTTTTTGCTTCTATCCTTTATAAAATAAGAGTGACTTATCCAATGGACAATGACAAATTCTGTTACAGTATGTGGGAATATCACCATAAACAAGTTGAGTTTCCTCTGCAATTGAAAGGGACAGCTCCCTTGTATGATGGGGATTTTATATCGTGAGCTTTTTTCTTGAAAGAGTGAAAGGAACAGGATCAAAAATAAAAACAAAGGAAGAGAGAAACTTTGGATAGACTAAATATGCAAAGGATCACTTTGATACTCAGAAAAAATGGCAGATCATATGCTTCTTCTCCCTAATGTCAATGGAAAATTGGAAATTGTGGTCTGATTTGCATAATGGAACAACTGAAATCCCAAAGAACACAACGTTTTCACTAGATATGGCTACATGTAGGTGATACAAAGCTTCACCATTCAAACCCTAGTGCCATTTTCATTTTTGCATCTAGGATAGAAGTTGTTATATCCCTATATAAGGGAGTTATGTATTCTCTGTTGATACTATCCTTCTTATGAAAAAGATCATCAAAGTGTTTACTTTTTATTGTTGAACTGGATATTTCCAAGAGATTTGAAACAACCTTGCCACTCTTGTGACTCATACTTTCAAAATGAAGATTAGTGGGACAAGAGTCAACACCATTCACACACTCATACTCACTAATCCCACTATGTCGTAAAGACACTTCATATGACTAAAGATCATTCTTTTCCAGATTTGAAGTTTCAATAGAAGTATTTTGGACATCAGTAAGAATTGTTAGAAAATTCTTTTCACTTATTTTATCTTGAGCCTGCATTGTTGATTTCTCATTAACATCATAAGAAAAAACATTTCCCCACTATGAGAACTCACCAATAGGATTTTTACCTTAAACCTCTGCAACTCGTTGTACCTATGGTTTTGATTCTACTTGGGACATCATTTCATCTCTGTATTGGCATATGTGGCTTGATTCCCTAGGTTATTTGCATGAGAAGCAAAGTTTATCTGTTTTGACAATAGGGGAGCTCTTCTTCTATTCATGATTTGAAGGAGGCACTAACTGTTCTAGGGTTGTAGCTTGCTTGATGGCTTTGTGAGGTTTCTGTTAACTGTTTTTCATCCTTTTGAACTATCAATTCTTTGGTGAATACTTGGAGATTCTTGTGAGGTTGTTTCTGTTGAAATCTTCTTGATGGATGCCTCATTGCCAAGTCGCAAAATTCTATAGAAGAGATTTTTCTGAATATCAAAATCAAGACTTGTATACCTTTTGTGATAGAATATGATGTCTTCAACTATTTGACTTTTCTCTCCTTTGCTTCCTTCTTTGGTTGGGTCTTTATTCTCATTGCTAATGGCTTTTGAAGAGCTTGTTCCACCATACATTAGATATCTAAAGAATTCTCCCATGATTCACATGTTGGTAAGAAAACTTGCTTTGATACCACTATAATGTCCCAAGCCAAAACAATAATGCAAATCTAATTCTTAACCTTCCACAAACACTTATTAGTTGAATAACAACACTATCAGGCCCCATTAATTAGTTAGATCCTAGACAACTCATTTAAATTACTGTTAATATATCAACAATTTTGTTCTACCAGTGCGTGCCTTCTTTAGGGTTCCTGACGTCTTGGTGGATAGAGCTTCTGCGAGGTTGCAATCTACCCTTATTGGAAGATGTTATGGGTATTGGCCTATTGATTTCATACGGGTTTGGGCATCCAAATACTGGGGTGTTTTAGGTTTGTTTCACATTGCAGCTTTATTAAATGGATTCCTTTTATTCTCCTTTTAGTCCATGGAGGACTGTTCTAGAGTTCTTCAGGGAGGTCCTTGGTTTATTGATATGGCTTACCTTCATTTGCAAATTTGGAATCCAAGATTTGACATTACCAAAATTAACATGGTTGTTTCTTGGGTTTGTCTACCTAAGTTCCCTTTGGAATTTTGAGATGAAGGTATCATCCAAGGTATAGCTAATGCTATTGGGCAATGGATTTCCACTGACAATGTTACTAAATCTCAAAAAAGTTTTTGCTATGCTAGATTTTGGGTTTGTGTTGATACTGATAAGGTTTTTCTTTTCAGTGTCAAATTATACTCCATGTTATGTGTCTGGGAACAATAAATTCAATATGAGTCCTCTTTGTTGGCCTTTCATCGCAATAAAGAACTCTCTAGGATGGCACTTAATGGGTGGGTTTCAGTCTCCCTTGGACCTTCCCCTCGTGACAGGTCCCTGTTTATGACTCATGCTCTAGAAAGTAGTAAGATGTTGGTAGTTGAGAAGGCCCATAATGACGTGGGTAGAGGATCCTACAATTTTAAAAGAAATTTAGAAGCTATGTTTGAGGGTCTTGAAAATTGGCAAGACTTTCCATATTGATCCTACTCCTACACAATGCCCTTTGATGAGATTTAGATTCAAACCACTTGGAGTGCTTGTTTGACATTCTAGCTTCGTTGGCTTTGTTGCTTTTTGTTGGTTTATTGGGGTCCTTCTAGGCCTGTTCTGTTGTTGGTTTTTCATCATTCCATGGGGTTTTTGTTGTATTAAGGACTTGGGTTCCTTTCAAAACCCGGTCTCGGTTCTTAGCTCTAGTCAAAAGCGTTAATCTTCTATTGGTTCTATTGTTAGCTGGTCTTTGTTTCACTCCTTGTGAGACTTGTTTTGTTTGCCTCTTTGGCTGTATTGCTTTTTCGTGGTTCCTTTGTTGTTCTTCTCTGTTTGTTCAAGGGTTTGAGCCCTTTCAAAATCCCCGCTTACCTTAATCAAAACAATTTCACTACACTTAGATCAACAATGGCAATATAACACTTGATTTTCTTATTATAATGAATAACAAATACAGATGTAATTCCCACTCTCTTTCCTATTACAATAATGGTTGTATTACATTCAAATGATTCCACAACAACATGCAATTCGTACCAACAACAATGGTAAATTGAATTAATTTAATGCAACTGGAGTTTGTATTCAATGAAACTCAAATGCAAACTATGTATGAGATCACCCTCTGAAATCACTAGGGTTTTCATCCTAGGATTCCCACAGTTGAACACAAGTACTCAAAATGGATTTTGAAAGGAACTTGGTTAAGTGTAGATGATTGGACACAATGTAAATCTACAACTCCAAATTTGAACAATGATTATGGGATAGAAAAATCTCCACTTTTGAAAGTTATGATGCCAATTCTGATAATTAATGACAATGAGACACATGTTGGGGCCTTGTGGAGAGAACAAAAACAAAGGCGAGAATATTGGGTATTGGGGGTTGGAGATACCCAAAGACTCATACCATAGGTTAGGGCATTGGGGTTGAGCAACGAGCATGCTAGTAAAGATAGGTCTTAAAGTCTAACAAATACAATGTAAGAATGGGGGAAGGATGGGAGGCATGACAAGATGAGAAGTTCGAAAGTCTAATGAGGACCAAGGAAAGGTTGGACTTAGATGGGAAAGCATGCTTGGATGAGGAACTCCATAACTTTGACGACTAACAAACACTTAGAAGATTGAGATGCCTTCAAACTCAAAGACTTTGGAGACCTTATACACACGTTGGGGAAAAGAAGAGGAAGAACATGCACACGAAATGTGACTAGGGGAGACGTGGAAAATAGGAAATGGGCAATTTGGTCCATAACATAGATTATTGCAAAAAGGAGACATGACAAAGTACCTTATTTCTGTGTCCGTTTAGTATTAGGTAATGCGGATTTGAGAGGGCTGAAAATTTTGAAATTCACTTGTCATTAACTGAATTACATGGTTAATGAAGTGTTTGCCTTTGTTGCTTGTTATTTGTATGGGAATTCCAAGTTAGGTGACTATCTATTTATAAATAGACTTCACTATGGTCAATGTCGTGTTATTTGGCAAACCCCATGCTTCTACCCATTTTGTCATCTATTATGTGGCTACTACAATCTAATTGCATCTATGCACTAGATTGCCTATAGGGGGCCTATGATATCCATTCCTCATCATTCAGACAACTCTTGTGGTTGAGGGGGCTAGAGCGGCATGAAATCTCTCTTGAGGAGTTTCTTCACTTGTTGGCATGCATTGTGTTTGACTACCCACTCTCTAGCATTAGTGTGGCCACCATAGACCCGCTAGAAATACCTTTCATGTGGTGGCATTAGACCTTGTGTGGCCACCTGCAAGTCCTTCATGTGCTTCTTTGAGTACATTCTTAATTCCTCACAGATTACAAATCTTCCTAAATATGATTATAACCTGTTTTATACAACAATCTGTTTGATTAATTGAAATTTCATAGCCTTGAGTGCTAGCCTTCTCTTTTCTCTAGGTGGTATCTTTCAAGAATGAGGATGCTGAGAGATATTACCCAATATTCTTGTACCATGCTAGTACCACAACTATCTAGAATATGTGAGCATTAGGAAATTCTTCATTTACAGTATTTAGAGGTTCTTCCAATTTGATCCTAGAAAGTTCATCTGCAATAACATGGCTCTTTGCTGATTGTACAATAATTTTAAATGCAAATCCTCAAAGTAACAATAGCCATCCACTTACCCAACTTTGGATGATTGGCTTGTTTACCAAATACAGTGCTTGATGCTCTACATAAAAGGTGAAAGGTGTAGCGAGCAAGTAACTTCTATACTACATAAACCAGGCCAAGAGCATCCCTCTCCATAGTACTATAATTCTATTTGGTATTTGACAACAATTTGCTTGCAAATACTATTGGATGGTTGAGCCCTTGAGGTATTGGTTGTGTGACTTGTGTCAAGGTAGGTCCAATGGCAAAGTTGGAAGCATCAATGTGCACATGAAATCCCTTATCCCAATCTGATGAAGACAAAATAGAACTTATAAGTCATACCTTTAATTCATTAAATGCATATTCTTGTTCTTCAAGCCATAGGAATGAGACTCCTTTCCTTGTGAGCATGTCCAATGGCTGTGAAATTTGGGCAACAATTTTAATGATTCAGTAGTAGTAGCCAACATGGTTAAAAAATGACCTTACTCTCGTCACATCTTTTGACACTTCCATTTCCACGATTACTCTACTTTATCCAGATCCATCTTTAATCCAGCACTGTAAATTTTGTGTCTATGAATCCACATTTCTTTGAATTTATAGGTAATTGTGCTGCTTTGCATCATTCCATATATTCTGCTAAGGCCTTTAGGTGTGTTTCTTGATCAATTTAAATTGACCAATCATCAAGAAAAGCTTTGAAGTTCCCTATTAACATCGTGTCAAAGATATGAAAAATGATTCTTTAGCAGGAGCATTACATAGTCTAAATGGCATTCTATTGTAAGTGTACACTCCATCTTCCACTAGAAAAGTGGTCATCTGCTTGTCCTTCTTTTGCTATAGTTATTTGGTTGTACCCAGAAAATCCGTCCACGAAAGAGTAGATTTCATGTCTTGCTACATCTTCAAGGATAGAATCTATAAATGAAATAGGAAATGGGTCTGTGATAATCCCTGTGCCATGCATTTACTATTTATAGGAAATAATAAAATAGGCTCAAGTAAAAGACTTACAACCAGTCACCAGGTTCAAATGATTTGATCCATTTAGGAGGTCAGCAAATTCTGGTAAAATTCATATAGGAATTGGAAAGCCTGGACTGAATTGGCCAAATCCAGCTGGTCCAAAAACCCCAGTTCCAGTAGGATTTGAACCAAATCCAGTCAGATTTGGTAAGTATGCTTAAAAATGACTGTCTTAGATTGATTTGGGAAAAACAAGTTTACATCTCAGCTCTCCCAATGGGTTTGGATCTGATGGTGTAGACATATTAACTCCAAAATAAATATACAAGGCTGAAAATGTGTGTTGGTACATTATAGTGCTAATACCACATCAAAGTTTGTAGCCCTTTTGAAAGCCAAAGGATTTATAAAAACACATCCTCGAACCAACTCATAAAACTCCTAACTGAAGGAAAGTGGAGACATTTTATTATTAACAAAATATGCAGAGTTACAATACCTACATAACAACTTACTACATACTGAATAATGCAAATTAGGTGCGCTTAAAAATTAATGTGCTCCAGTTTGTTGAAGTAAGAGAGACTAGCTGGGGTATCATAGAGAGACAACAATTTGAGTTTACAACGTATTGGTGTTATTCTTAGTGCACCAACAATCAATCCTAGTCTAGAAGTACTTTAACTTGATAAAATTGGGTTATGACAGCAACTAAATCAAATCTCTAACATATAACTAATCTTAATGAAATGCCAATAATGTCTATGATGTCCTAATTTATTATGCAAAAAATCAAATTATGAATTTAATCCTAGAATATTACAGAATAAGCTAAGATGTATAGAAATACACCAACACGCTGGTCTACAATTTTTACCTGTAAATTTCATTATCAGTTTAAGTATAAGCTTTTTATTTTTAAGAATAATGTTCAGACTCCTCTGTCCTTCAAGCAGATTTAGGGAGTCCCTGAAAGCATGCGTAGAAATTGAGCTTATCTTATTCTTAATCAACAGTTCTATTTCTTTGTGGGGTGATTGAATCTTCACAATGCTGATCGTAAAAACCAAAGTTTGTGTTCAGCCTTTGTTGATTCTCTAAATAAAAATAATATTTTGTCAATGTGATTATGCTTATTTGTCAAATGGCTGATGCCTAAGGTCATGAATCTTCTAGACGTTTTCGACAGGATGTAGTACCTCCTGCATATCTTGAGGAGCTATCATTGTTGCAAGATCGCATTGCACCGTTCTCAACAGATATGGCTCTAGATATAATAGAAGAAGAGCTTGGAGTACCTGTGGAGGATATTTTTTCTGAGATATCCCTCCAACCAATTGCCGCAGCTTCATTAGGCCAGGTATCATATTTGATATTTCCTGGTTATTTTAACAATTATTATATTCTGAAAATTTGTCCTTGATTGATTTTTTTATTTTCTTGATGAAAGAAAGCTAATCTTGTCTGAATTCACAGGTTTATCAGGCTAGGCTTAGATCAAGTGGGGAAATTGTTGCTGTAAAAGTTCAACGACCTGGTGTCCGTGCAGCCATTGCTTTAGACATATTCATTCTACGGTTGCTTGCCGGTTATGTTCGCAAAGCTGGCAATCTAAACACAGACCTTCAGGTAGCAGCCTTGAGTAGCATTAAATTCATGTTATGAGGTTCGCATGGATGCTAGGTTCATTCAAGAGAGTAATTCCTTATTGATTTAATATTTTTTTTGAAGATGAAGTTATTATTTGTGTTTTTTTGTTATTGTGAATCTAGTTGAACTGATTGAATAATAATGATAATCAATTTGATTAGGTTCAGTTTTTCTTTGCAGGCGGTAGTTGATGAATGGGCTTCAAGTCTTTTCCGGGTACTCACCCTTATCCACTTTAGAGATCATATTGATTGCCAGATCTATTAAAATTAAGAAATTCTTCTAAGCATCCTGTGATATAATAAACTGTTATCAATCATTGAGGGTAGCTGCTCGGGCAACACAAAAGTTTTATTATCAAATGTAAGAATCTATCCTAGGTGTAAAAGGGTACAGAACATAGCCTAATAATGCAAAACTAAAATTAACTATATGTTGCACTACATTGTAAATCAGGGTTTCCAAATGATAATAAACTTGTATCTTTTTAGCCATGCTTATCTTGCAATAAATTACTAGAAGCTATTTTCCATTAGGAACACTGTTTGCATTGTCTTCTTGTTCCTCAAACCGATGGAAAAATGTGGATAATCATCTCTTTGCACCTAATATGCTGCACTGTTAGGTATTTTGCTGTTGTAATTAGGGTATGTCAGAATTGAATAATGGATTGTGAATTAAATGTCAGGTTTGAGTAAATTTTATATTTATCTAGTGGATTTCACTTGAGATGATATTACTCAGATCATGGAAACCACTTGACAGCTTTTGATATAATAGATACCAAAATCTTTGTTTGTAATATCCCCTTCTAAGGAGTAACCGGAAGAGTCTGTTTAGCCTATATTATTCCTGTAGGCTAATGTCGGAATTTAAGGGAATGAATTAAGTTAATTATTTGAAGTTGTCCAATAAAGTGATATTTTATGAATAGCTTTATTTTAATTAATTTGATAAAGTGACTTTAGTGAAAATTAAAAGAAAATATTAAAAGTCACTTTATTAATGTACTTTAATGAAATATTTAAAAGTGGGAATTTGAAAAGTATTTCGAGAATGTCCTAAGGGAAAATATAAAAGTGAATTTGAGAGCTCATTTGCTCATGCTTGATTTTATTTTCTCTATTGTGGAGTTTGAGAGCTTCTTGTTGAGCAAAAACCCTAGGACGAAAACCCTAAGGGAAATCTGTTTTGGTAGTGGAAGATCTTGTTAGAATACTAAATTCTCTATTGTATAATGGTCAATTAGTGCTACAGTAGTCAGTAGCTGAGGTAGTTAGACATCTTAAATGTCTACAGTGCTCTACCTCCTCTATAAATTGTAATCTACTTTCTTTTGTTAATTCAAGCAATTTCTAGCCCAAAATTGTTTCATGGTATCAGAGCAAGTCTGAGCTTGTCTCCCTCACGGGAGGGCTCAGGATTCTGGGAGGGCTCTGTTTTCTGGGCGTTTTTTTGAAGTCTGTAATTCATGAAAATAAATTCATGTGAGACTTTATGAAATTCGTGGCTGCTAGTTTTTGAAAAAAATTCGAGGGTTTTTTGTTTTCTGATTTTTGTGAGTTTTTCTCATTAAAAATTAAAACCCTCCTTTTGCAATTTTGTGAGGTCATTTTCTGAAAAAAATTCAAGGGTTTTGGCGTTTGCAAATTCGTGGGATTTTCGTGAAAAACCTGGGCGCCATTTTTTTTTTACGCCTTCTTATGTTGAATCACGGGTTCTCTTCTTGGCGTGACTTGCAGATATCATGGCGTGCGTTTTTGGTCGCGTGACTTCTGGGCGCGTGTTCTTTCTTTGCGCGATTTCTGCTCTTCTGGGGACGCTTGTGTTCTCTGTCTGGGCGCGCCGTTTTTTTCTCAGCCCTTCTGGTCGCGCGTTTTTCTGCTGGTGAAGGACGCGATTTACCTCTTCTTTGTCCGCGTTTTCTGTCTGTGTTTTTTGTGCGCGACTTTGACCGTTTTCTCGTTGCATTTTGGCGCGATTTCGTTTTGCTCACGCGTTCTGTTACCTGTCTTTGGCCGCGATTTTCGTTTTTAACCTGCGCGTTTTTCCTCTCCTCAGGCCGTGTTTTTGTTTTTGGCATTTGGGCGCCATTTACCTGCAATTTATTGACACATTTTGCCGGTCCTCCTAGTCACGTTTTTCAGCTCATAATCTGCGCATTTTTTTTTTTTAGAATCATCCTTAGTTTTGGCGCTGGTTTTTGCATTTTTTCTGGTCATCCATGGCGGCTAGGGTTTCCAGAAACTTCGTCTAGGGTTTTGACCCTCTGTTTCAAGGCGAAAAATTATTTTGATTGCAGATTCCTTGTGGGTTTTTCGAGATCTCAACTGGGTTGGTCTCCATTTTTTCTGGGTGCATCGTTTTCTGTGCCTCGAATTTTGTGCCAACGGATTTGCATCGTTTTTTGTGCCTGAACCTGCTTCAGTGTATTAAAACTCGTGCCTCAGGTTTTGTGCATCAGCCTCTTCTCAGTACCTCATTTTTCGTGCCTTGAAAAACGTGAAGATGGCCAGTTTGAACACCATTGTTCTTCAATTTGGGTTTTTAAATATTTTTTGTCCCGAAAACAAAAAAGAAATCTGGTTGTATGGGTTTTAATATTTTTTCCCTTGAAAAAATTTGTATGGGTTTTAATATTTTTCCCTTAAAAAATTTGTATGGGTTTTCATCATTTTTTCCCTTCAAAAAATTCAGCAAGGGTTTATAATTTTCTCCTAAAAAATTAAGAGTTTTTCCTGTATACCCTAGTCAAGGTTTCTGTCATTCGGGAGGGCTCTCTGACATTTGGTTTTTACCGTTTTTTCCGAAAAAAAAAACAATGATTTGTAATTTGGGTTTGGCGATTTTTTCCTTAAAAATCGTGGTTGGTTGCAGTCTGTATTGGTCGCACTTGGAGTTTCTGGGGCGAACATCTGCACCACTAGCTTCATGCAATCTGTTCTCAGGCGTCATGCTCCTCTGCAAAAGTTTCGACAGTTTGCTGATTTATCCTCAAAATTGTGTCCGCTGTTCTCGGTGTGTCTCTGGTTTCAAGGAGGAACAACTTTGTTATCCAACATCAGGTTGGACATTTTGTAATGACTTTTAGTCAGCAGTTCTACAGATTCTGGGAGGGTTGGTGGCAGACTCATCTCGGTGGCAGAGTTAGTAGCAGGCTCTTGTCTCTTGTTGTTGAGCTTTCTACAGAAGGGGGCAGCCTTCTCTGTTATTTTCTAGACAGTTTTTTGGTTCTCTTGGTCATTCACATTCTGCAGATCCAGGCAGGGTCTTCGTAGCAGCAGAGTGTTCTGAAGAATTTGTGACCAAACGACCTGTAGATTGTTTTCTGTAGGCTAGTTAGTAGATTGACCATTAAGGGAGGGTGTTAGAATATTAAATTCTCTATTGTATAATGGTCAATTAGTGCTACAGTAGTCAGTAGCTGAGGTAGTTAGACATCTTAAATGTCTACAGTGCTCTACCTCCTCTATAAATTGTAATCTACTTTCTTTTGTTAATTCAAGCAATTTCTAGCCCAAAATTGTTTCAGATCTACCCTAGCCAGTTGCAGGTGGAGCCACTCAGGTTTCACATTTTGATTTATCGATTGGAGATTCAAATAAATTGTGAGGTCTTGCAAGCAAGACAATTTATCTAGGTTTATTCAAAGTTTTTGGAGCTGATTGCCATACTTATTGCTGCTGTCGAATAAACATTCTTTTTGCCGGCTACCATTCTTGTTTTGTGTTGATAGTAAGGAGACTAAGGTTTGGTGTGGTTCCTATAGTAGATTGGGGGCAATTTTATGGGTAAATGTTGGATGCCATGACCATAGCAAGATAGGCGAATGAAGGAAGAGCAGATTTGGGGGTTGTGCGACGTGAGATTGGTGAAGTATGAGAATGTCGTAAACTTCCAGGTAGTGGCGTAACCTTCATTTGCTGGGCAAGTGAATTCATAGCAGGTCGTGGGTTTTATTATGCTAGGTGTGTGAAGAGGAGGACAAGTCATGGGTTTTGGAAGATACAATTAGTATACAAAAGGTGATTAAAGACCATTTCGTTGGAGGATAGTGCCCAGCAGGTAGATGTGAGGAAGGAGTAAGCGGATGGATGAAGTATATGCAATTTAAAGAGGTTGATAACCATTGAAAGGCAAATGCAGACCTACCGTTAATTGGTTTCATTCCCAAACCGTTGGCATAGGATTTGGAGCATGGTCAAGGTGGATGTGGGGCCTTGAAAACATTTGTCAAGCTAGGTAAATTCCAAGTGAATCGCTGCAACAAAAATCATACCTGTAGCTGTTCAACTGTAGCTCACTGTTCAAATCTGCGAGTATGTAACCTTTCTTTTGAAGTAAATATCATTGTTGATTGTTATTTCAAGATTTGTAATATGTGATGCAATGAGAGACTAATGTTTTTTCTAAGAAACATCATTTGAATACAGACAACAACTGTAACATGTCCATTGTTCTACACAGTAACTTTCCTATGTTTTAACCTCAAGTAAAAGTTTCAAGCATTATCCATTAAGAGCAATAAATTTTTTCCTTAAATATACAAGATAAGATGCACAATTGAAATAAACATTTTTCCAAACTCTTCCATTGCATTATATCAAAGTATTACAACTTTCCAAAGTAATGATTACATAGTACATGATAACATGATATCATTTCTCTTTCTACAAT
This sequence comes from Sequoiadendron giganteum, assembly GCA_007115665.2. Taxonomy (NCBI): domain Eukaryota; kingdom Viridiplantae; phylum Streptophyta; class Pinopsida; order Cupressales; family Cupressaceae; genus Sequoiadendron; species Sequoiadendron giganteum. The sequence continues at coordinate 155,943,298 of CM021101.1, read as the reverse complement.
CTTTCCATCATAATGGATACATAATACATATACAAGGCTCCATTGAGCTTATTGGCAAAAGATGTACGAATGGTCCAGGTAATCCCCTTTCAAATCTTGGTCGCCAACTGATGAGGAGAAGCATCACTCAAGTGCTTTTCTGCCAACCTTGGACTAAGTGCGTTCCCCCACACATCTATCAATTGATAGATGGCCCTACCCTTCGACGAAGAGATTGGTATGGTAACCTCATAATAACCTTTTTTGAGCTTGGTGGAGTGTCCTAAACATTTCTAGATCTGTCATACAATGGCTACAACCTATTCATATGGCATTCCCTATTTAGTATGTAAATTTGGAAACACAATGAATTGACATTTAATTCTTGGCCGACCTTTTGGTGAAGTGCATGATTTGCATGTAAATACAAGCTATTTTGGAGGTTAGAAAGCAAGTTCTTAAATGAAAAATTATTCCTTTTAAGAGTAGAAATTAGGAGAAGAAGAACAGATTTAAGAAGAGAAGCAGATTTATGAACCTGATTTGAAGAAGGTTATAAGCAGATTTATGACAGATTTTCAAGAAAAAATCTAGCAAATTTGTACAAAGAATATATGCAGATCTTAAAGAAGAATATATGCAGGTCTTCAAAGGAGATTTATAGCAGACTCGGAGCAGACCTAAGACCAGATTTATAGCAGATTTGCAACAGACTTAAGAGCAGATTTTATGAAGTAGACTCTTATGCTTTAAAGAAGCAATTTCAAGAAGACAAAAGCTTTGTTGTGTTAGAGGTTGGTGCCTCTCTATAGAAGAGATTGGTGTCTCTTGCTGGGTTGGGACTCAATAACAGGGATTGGTGCCTACAAAGATAAGCAGGGATTGGTGTCTCTTGTAGGTTGGTGCCTGCAAAGTTTGTAAGAAAATTTTCTATAAGCAATATTTTGCCATGGTTTTCTCCCAGAAGGGTTTCGACATAAATCTTGTGTTCATCATGTGTTCTTAATTGTGAAAGTTGTGTGTTTGATATCATTGTGATTATTAATTTGAAAAATTAAAAAAATGGTTTGTTTCATTTCATTTTCTTTTGCTGTTTCAGCCCTTGGTTTTGCATCAAAAATCAGAAAATTACGTAAGAATTAGAAAATATACAAAAATTCCTTGTTGAGGACATTACACTATTAATTAAGCATCACATAAAAGGTGGGCTCATGAAAACATTCGAGTGACCTTGTCAATAAATGTGTGAAAAACAAATTTATAAACAATAATACTAGAAGATTATTCGTTATTATTAGAATGAAATAGGAAACCACTTTTTTATTTTTAGTTGTACTCTAATTCTTCACATTCATATGGACTTGCATGCCTCAATAATTTATAACAATTTATAGTGCATAAGAAAATATAGATATAACACTGGGCTTAAGTACCCAACCGGGAATTTAAGATGCAGACTTTACAAATTAACCTATGCATTGTTTCCACATTACAATAACTTGTGTGCAATTTATGATTTTTGAGGAACACAAACTTTACAGTAACAAGCTTTTTGCTAAACATGTTTATGGTTATCAATCTTTTGAGTTTCTTCTTGGCTACAAACTAGTACTTTTACTTGTCAAGGATACATAATGTGAGGCATTAACACTATAGTCCCTACAAACTGTAGTTGTAATAGTGGGCAATTTTAAAATATAAATTATTATATTTGATGCAGTTAAGATGAACCTTTGACAAATATCTTTTTCCTTTCTTCAAGCATTAATAGTTCGAAATTTGAATGCCATGTAGGAGATGGACTATGAGGCAGAAGCTCAAAATGGTTTAAGATTTAGGTAATGCAAACACAATAACTGTGAATTTGTGTTCTATTCAAGTTTGAAATAACCAATGCTCCCTTTCAGCATATCTTAAATATTCTGCAAATCAAAATTCCTTTTTTTAGTTTGCATGCATTTATAATTCAATGCAGAAATGTGGGTATAAGGTTGTTGGGTAGCAAATCTGATATTTTGTTGAGTAATATTACTGAATTTGGACAAGTTGAAATCTGTTATTGAACAATATCACTGCATAGCGAATCTCTTAATCCTAGGTTTTTGTACCATCTTCTTTCTTCCAAAGATCTTGTATAAATGGACTATATTTTTTTTGCTTCTTGACTAACCTCATTTTTAGTTAAACAATAATTATGTGGGTAAAGAATGACTATTGCTGGGTAGCAAATCTGACATTTTGGCGAGTAATATTGCTGAATTGAGACAAATTAATATTTGTCATGAGCAATATCACTGCATAGAGAATCTCTGTATGTTAGGTTATCCCACTATCTTTTTCTTCCAAAGATCATGTATAAATATTTTTTGTTCTTTCCTAACCTCAATTTTAGTGAAAATAATTATATGGGTGTAGAGTGACTATTCTTCAGTAGCAAATCTGATATTTTGTAGAGTAATACTACTGAGTTAGACAAGTTGAAATTTATTATTGAACAATATTACTGCATAGAGATTCTCTGAATTTGAGGTTTTCCTACTATCTTCTTCTTCCAAAGATTATGTTTAAATGGACTAAAAACAATTTTGCTTCTTGCCTAACCTTAATCTTAGTTAAAAGAATATATTTTGAACATCAACAATAAAAGTAATCATAGTTGTATCGTGTAGTTTCCTTAACTTATATTTTCATTGCATTAAAGTGATCATTGGTTGAATACCTTGTTATTAGATCAGTAGTTCAAAGCTCAATAGCTAGAATCTAGAGTTCTATAGAAGACACGTACGTGGTCTCTGGGATGCATCCTCCATATTTTTGACACTTAGCGTATGTGGGTGCATCTATTGGGCATCTCTAGACATGGCCAAAATACTAGAAATGTGGTGACGATGCCCACATCAGATTGGGGAGATATGGGACATGTTCATGGATGTTTGTCCGATGTTCAAGGGATGATATTTTCAACCTAGTAAAATGCATCTAAGTATACCCCATTTCTAGCATGGAAGGGGAAACAATCTTGTAAAAACTTAACTTAATGCGAATATTTGTATAGATCTATTGGCCCTTGTTTCCAAATTTGTCTTTTGAACCCCAAAGCATGAGTATAACCCTAAATACAGTTGCCCATTCCTCATTTTATTCAACCCCTCAGAGTTGTTTTATTTGATTGAACAACTAATGTTTAAATGTTTTCATTGACAAGAAATTTGTTATAAATTGTCACTGTGAGGTGTTGTGACCTTTTTCACACATCACCCCATCAAGATGGGGACCCCCTAAATTTTGCTCCATTCTGGTCTTTTGGCTTTGGTTCGCTCTCTCTCTGGTCTCTGGTCCTTCCGGGGATGTCCTGTTGTTTGACCCAGGTTAAAATATTGGTTAAGTCTGTGTAATTAGGGTTTTCATCCTTCAGGCTTATTTAAGGTCAAACCGAGTCATAAAATTGAAATCTAAGCTTAGTGCAGCAGTCAGAAGACTTCCAGCAGAGTCCCCCTAAATTTTCACTGTATTCCGGCAACTTACTATTTTTAGTAAGTATTCAATTTGGGACTATTTTATTGAGATTTTGGAATTCTGTCAGTTCCACTGCATCCGGGTAACATCAAGCTGCCTACACGTAAATTTTGAGCCAGATCAGACGACTTGCTATTTTTGGCATTTCAGGCTTAAGAGTCAAATTAGGGTTTCCACATGAGCTTTTCAGATGCATGTCTGGAGAATCCTTCTGGGTTTTCCAAAACCTTCGCAGTGATGTAACATGCAAACCGAGACAACCACTTTTAGAGTTCAGCCTTCGGAGGCTATTTTTAGGGTTCGCATGCAGTGTTTTTCAACGCATGTCGGGTTTTTCTTTATGGGTTTTTCGAGAGCTTCGCAACGGTGTGACTTGCAAGCGGAGAAGATCGAGTTTTGAGGACTTACTATTTTTAGCCAGTGCATGCATGCAGACCAGTTTTCTGGGTTTTTCTGGGTTTTTTGAGATCCCGCGAGCAATATGACATGCAAAACCATCCGGCAGTGGATGAGTCACTTTTCAGACAGTTTCTATTTTTAGCAGGTACACTCTGGCAGCCGCCCAACACTCCAGTTCAGCAAGCAGAACGACATGCAGAAGGAACGAAGTCAAACGGAGACCGTTCGGGATACATGCAAGTCAAATTAGGGTTTCCACTTTTATAGGGGGTAAAATCCAAAAATAGCCGAAACGAAGTACCCCACCCATGTCAGCACACTTCAAGGTACCTGCTGGCAAAATTTGAGCGAAATCGGAGAACTTACTATTTTTAGTAAGTCAGGGCACGGCTATAAATAGCAGGTCTGCACCCGAGGTTGGCATCAGAGTAACACTCAAGCTATCAAGATCAAGCGTTGCAACTTTCAGGCAAAACGGAGCTACTGAAGTCAGAAAGTCAGAACTTACTATAAATAGCAGGTGGCTATAAATAGCAGGTCAGGGCAGAGGACTGACAAAACAGGTTCACAAGGCAGAGAAGATCATTTGATGAAATTTTCAGGCAAAACGGAGCCTTAGAGGTTGAAAATCAAGGGATTTGCTAAAAATAGCACAACTTGCTAAAAATAGAATGCGTAAACAAAGGCAGGCAGAGGCATGGAAATTATTCTAAGTGTGGGAAAGCACACCCATGAAAATGCGCCCACCTTGATGGAAGCCTAAAAAGTTTCTAAGTCATAAAATCAAAGCACACCCATGAGAATGTGCCCTCACCTCAAGGATTGAAGACTAAAAAGTTTCTAAGGCATAAAACAGAAGCTCATACCTCAAAATGTGCCCAAAGAGGAAGGAGAGAGGTGAAAGTTTTCTAAGGCAAAAAAAAACGAAAGTAGACCCAAGGAAATGCGCCCACCTTGATGACTCTCTCAAAAAGTTTCTAAGTCATAAAATCAAAGTAGCCCCTTCCAAATGCGCCCATGGTGAAAATGAAAGCTCACATGTGTAAATGCGCCCACCTAGCAAAACAGAAGCATGGGGTCTCATTTGCGCCCGAGGAAGAAGAGGATAGGTGAAAAGCGGCTAAGTATGAAATTGAAAGTGCAACACCTCATTTGCGCCCAAGGGTAGTGATGCCTTGAAAAAGTTCTAAGGCGTGGAAAGTGAAAGCTCACCTAGTGATTTGCACCCTCACCTCAAGGATTGAAGACTCAAAACGTCTAAGGCAAAAAGAATGAAAGTAGACCCATGTAAATGCGCCCACCTAGCAAAACAGAAGCATGGGGTCTCATTTGCGCCCAAGGAAGAAGAGGATAGGTGAAAAGCGGCTAAGTATGAAATTGAAAGTGCAACACCTCATTTGCGCCCAAGGGTAGTGATGCCTTGAAAAAGTTCTAAGGCGTGGAAAGTGAAAGCTCACCTAGTGATTTGCGCCCTCACCTCTAAAGTTAGCAGAGACTCAAAGCGTCTAAGGCAAGAATGAAAGTAGACCCATGTAAATGCGCCCTCCTTGATGACTCTCTCAAAACGCCTAAGGTCAAAATGGAAGCTTGGCCTAGCAAATGCGCCCATGATGAAGAAGGATGGTGGAGGCCGAAATTCTTCTAAGGCATAAAATGAAAGTAGAGAGGTCAAAATGCGCCCTCAAGAAGATACATGGCTCGAAGAAATTTTAAGTGGTGAAAATAAAACCAGACACACCCATATGCGCCCAAGGCAAGATAAAGTGGCTAGGACTTGGAGAAATTTCTAAGTCAAGAAAATGAAAGCTCAAGACCCCATATGCGCCCAAGGTTGCTGGAGAAAATTTTTCTAAGTGTGGAGAATGAAAGTGGCGCATGCTAAATACGCCCTTGATTGAAAATGTTTCTAAGGCGTGGCAAGGGTAAAAGCTAGCAAAATAAAACATCACTGAGTGAAATGCGCCCAAGATGTGAGATGACTGGAGAAAATTTCTAAGTCGCAAAAAATAAATGCCAAGGGATCAAGTGCGCCAGAGGTGTAAAGTGAGGAATTTTTTTAAATGAAATAAATATTTCATCAAAAATATGCGCCTATGGTAGAGAAAATGTTAGAAAATTTTTTCTAAATGGAATAACATTTCACTGGGGAAAAATACGCCCTTGGCATGGAAGGATGATTTGATGAGTTTTAAAATTCTCCAAAGGCAGTTGAAAGTTGACGAATTTTTTTTTCAAGGGGAAGATTTGATATCGATGAATATTTTCCATGGGTCAAGTGAAAAATCAAATGAACCCGTTCAAAATGCACCCATGAGTTAACAGAGTTTGAAAATTAATTTCCTATGGGAAATTTTAATATTTTCGGAAGAAATTCGTTTTGCCTAGATTATTTTC
>CM021101.1:155906337-155933777 GCA_007115665.2 Sequoiadendron giganteum | reverse complement strand
AGGATTTAAAGAAAATGGAAACGGAGGCAGACAAGTGGGTTAGCCGTGTTCATACTGAGACAGGAAAATTCATGGAGGACCTTGCCGATGCTTATCGACAGGCCTCAAATATTTTGGCACGAATGGATATAGTAGATCAGGCCTAGGGTGATACTCGCATCTATCAAACGAAGACTGTACTTCGTTTGGGGGCTTTGATGCATGTACCTCTAGAAACCTTAGTGGATGGAGGTGTAATTCAGAGAGGTGATAGGTACGATTTCACCAGTTGGGACTCCTCGGTGGTCACAGGCCGTGGATTTCACGACGCAGCAAGGGCAGATTCAGCTAAAGTGAGGAAAGCAATGGGCAACATCTTGGGGGGAGTCCTCAATACATTAGAAGCCATATTTGCTAGAAAGTTGGTCCCGGAGGAGATAACTGCTGATGGCTTGAAAAGTAGACTGCCTCCATTCTTCTCGGCTGCAAGGTCACTTGTCCTGGATGACTTTGAGAATGTCTCCATGTTCTCTAGTATAATTCAGCATACCCAGGACGCCTTGGTGACATGGAGAAAATCTTGCATCAGATACGGACAGACGGTAGCAGTCTTGGAGTTCCAGCTCAACCATATTCCACCGATCTCTGCACAGGAGGTTGAAGCGGTATTGGCCCGGTTGATCGAGTTTGCTATCCGGGAGAAGGCCAGTGGGAACGCGCTGCTGATGAGGATCTTCTTGATGATGGTAGTGGGCATTAATTGCTCATTATGATTCCTGCAGGGGAGTGGAGAATATTCTGTGCATTCATTGCCCACTCCTCTCTGTGGCGGTTTTTAGGGCAGAAACCCTAATCAGGGCATAGGTGGCTCGATCTGAGCCCTTCATTGTAATTTGATCTGAACCGTCCACTGAATTGGACTTATTATAAAAGGGGCATCCCCCCTCATTTGTAATCTATTAGAATTAGACATTAGATCAAGAGTTGAATCAGAGCTAGAGAGTAGAAGGCATATAGCATTTAGCTTAGAAGTTAGCTTTAGATTGAGGAGGGAAGAAAACTTTCCTTTGAAAGTTTTGTAAAAGGTTGTTGTGAACACTTTTCATAATACAAAGAGTTTCATTGCTTGGTGATTTCTTCTTTGTTATGAGTAGCTAGCAAGGCCGTTTCGTCTTTCCAATTCAAGGTAGATAGAGTAAAATAGATTTTATTCCATGCAAGTAGTTGTTAATTGTGGAGTGTGGCGTGGTGATTTAAGCATATCTTCTTCATCCATACCACTAGCGGGCTTGCTGATGGTAAGTTCGCCTTGCGTGGTCAACTGGAGTATCAGCACTTAACTTCGATTATGGTTCATATGTTTGTATGCGTCATATTGACGGTATGAACGTGTTGCGTCATAGTTTGAACACTTTTCTCATCCTTTGAAGATTGCACCAACTTTGTCGGAGTTGTTCGAAAGGAGACAAAGCAAAGTTTGGTTTGAAGATTGTTTAAGTCGATCTTCGTCCTCCACCCTTTTAGAAGTAGATCTGTAGAATCCCTATCCCTATCCCCTTTAAATTCTGCATTTTCCGAGTCAGTTTAGATACCAGAACCATATTGCCAAATCATTCATGTCCTAATTGCTTCACAAAGTCGAACAACTACGTAAGTCCCCTTGAAATAACCAGCAAAACACATCAACCAACTGAGTCTATTCGCGATAAAAGGAACCTTGGAGTCGAACACATGAACTTTCAAGCAATCTTAGCATGTGGGACACTTTGATCAAGAGAGAATAGAGTGACCGTTGGGCAACTTTATTCTGTGCTGGCGCTGTCATAAAAAGCACGTCAACATGAGGTTCTCTCCAAAATGGACTTTTGTTGCAAACCATCCTAAAGTAGTTCACAAGCATGTTTTGATTTCAATGATTTAATGATAGAAACTCTTATGAGTTTTTGATCATTTTCACCACATGCCTGAAATTTATCAAAAGATGACAACCCAATTGATGCACAATTTCTAAAAATTCATTTATTGGGAAATAATTTATCTTATCTTGTACTTGTTTTTTTTACAAGTGTCTAGTGCCCACGAAGCCCATTAACATCTACACCTCTCTATTTCACTCTTATTAGTTTGTTTGGCCCACTATATCTTGATCAAGGACATGGAGTTGTGCTTTTTCTAGCAAGCCAATTTGACTTTGAGACAATGAATTGGCAAAAACTTTCCAAAAATCGGTAAGTAATTGTAAATTGTCCATTTGTGACTAGAAATTCTCAACACCTTCCTACGCATAGATCAACAACATACATTTTATCACCTATTCATGACTAGACACTTGCCCTCAACTAAAAGTGTAATGTCCCCTTTTTCAAACTAAATCAAGTCAGAGGACTTGAAGCCTACTTTTATTCCTCGTAGGCTAAAGGGAGGAATTTAACAAGGGAATAATATAATAATAATTATTTAAGCTGTCCAAAAGGTACTTTAATTTATATCTTTGGAAAAATGACACTTAATTTATTATTATTATTATTAAATGGGGCCAAAAGTATATTGGATACATGGCTCAAAAAGCAATTAAAAAAATATAAAGTGGAGAAAGGGTGAAAATTCAATTAAAGAAATATTAATTACCTAAAAGATAATTAATAAATATAAGGTGGGAAAAGGTGAATATTCAATTAAAAGTAATTTTATTTACTTTTAGGGTTAGATGGAAAAAGAAAAAAAAAAACAATTATTAAGAAAAAGTTTTGTTCTATTCCTCATATTCCAGAAACCCTCATTTTGGAGAGCATTGGGCTTTGGAGCAGCTCTTACAAACCATCATAATTTATCTAGGAATCAAAAGACAAAAACCTTTTGGTTCTTATTGTTGGCTTCATACAAGGGTCAAATTTGTGCTTATAGTGGATTACAAGTTATTACATATTTTAGCTATAGGACATGAGAATTTTTATGCAAAAGTTTAATCCAGATTTGTGATTGGAATTCATCCTTTTTTTATTTTGCTGGTTAATAAGTTGATATACAGCCATACCCTTTTTCCTATATTTGTCGCACCATTAGAGAGCAGAGTGGGAGTTTGAAAAAGGATTTGCATCCATTGTGTGAAAGTGGTGTGTTATATTCCGAATGGAATATTTTCTAAATTTTGCAATTGTCATAAATAATCATGCATGCTCTCATACCACTATAATAAACTATCTCAATTTTCTTTACCAAAATTTGCAATTTTTTTACAAGTTTTCCATTCAAGCATTCCATGAAACATTTGGTATGCAATTGAATATTTGGAAATTTTGTTTGCTATTGCTTGGAATTTTTTACCGAAGGGTTTTAGAGCATGGTTTCACCACAAACTCATTTCAACATTCATTGATTTATTGAGACATTACATCAAATAGTTGCCATTCATTTAATATGACTAGAAATAAAGGAATTTGAATATTATGACTGGAAATAAAGGAATTAGAATATTATAATTTTTTGTTTTGAGTAACAAAGTACAAAAATATGCTTGTATTATTTCCTAACCTCTTATGAATTGTAAATTCCAACACCCAATGTTCAACTACTACCTGGCCGTCCGACATACAAGGTATTGGGTCTTCTCAAACTCAACATCATACCTTTCAGCTTGCTTGTAGCCCTTCCAAAAGGTCTGGGCTAGCACAAGAAGTAGCTCATAGGATCCCACCCACTCCAAAATTGTTGCTTAATACTCTGCAAACCTCATGCCACCTCCTGGGATTGCAACGGCCAGCATAGAGACTCCCCAAACGCCATGAATCTGCTCCAAAATGCAACGCCTAGTAGTCTATATGTGAGCTCCTAGAAAGAAGATATCACATGCACCACTTTGGAGAATGACTCTCATGCCCAACAATGTACAATGACACTTTCAACAACTCTTTACACTATGGTGTCCCATATTCAACATTTGATTTTTCTTGTGGAAGGTGCCCATAGTAATAGCCAAGGAATACCTCTTTCACTTATAGAAATCAAAGAATAATAATTTATCGTTTGCCTAAAAACCTTTGATAAATTATTTAATCTTCAATCATTCGACACCTACGTGAAACTTGCGTGATTCCACCTATAAATCAGTTAGGGTAGATGTCTCAGCACCAAAACCAATTCTCTTAGGATTTTTTTCGTCATAGGGTTTTCTCTCACTAAAAGATTCAAGTTTTCCACAAATAGAATAGAATCAAGCATAGTCAAATGAGCTTCCAATTCGCCTTTTATATTTTCCCCATAGAACAATCCCAAAGGTACTTTTTAATTCCTACCTTAAAATAAATCAATAAAGCACTTTTATAAATTGTCTTTATAATATTTGTCCTTTTAAATCACTTAAGTCACCTTTTTAAATTAATTAGAATAAAGTCATCCAAAAAATTATAATATTGGAAAACTTATTTAATTAATTAAATTATTCCCTAACAAAGCCCAAAATTAGCCTATGGGAGTTAAATAGGCTAAAAGGGACACTTCCATCTACTCAATGGAAGGGGACATTAGAGTCCTCCCTTCCTGAAATTGCTTATCCATAAGAAATTGAAGATTCGAATGTTGCGGAATCTGTTCACCCTCCCATGTGGCATCATCTCATGGTAAGTGCTTCCACTGAACCAAATATTGTTTGATCTCTATTCCCTAACATCCTCTCCTTAACCTCCAACATGGCCTCAAGCTCTAAGATCAACTTCCCCTCCTCATCCAAGCGTGGTAGCTTGGAAGAAAGTGTGATGTGTTGTCCCAATGCCTTCTTGAGGCATGATACGTGGAACACATTATGAATTTTGCAATCTTTGAGAAACTCCAACTCATAGGCAACTTCTCCCACTATCCTCTTGACTCTATAAGGACCATAATACCTATGTTTCAATTTTTTTGCACCACAAGACTACCTATACATCTACAACCTCAAGAAGACTAAGTCACCTATCTCAAATGCCCTCTCTATCCTTCGCCTATCTGCATAGAATTTTGTTGATTTTGTGCCTATTGGATGTTACCCTTAAGTGACTTTAGGATATCTTGACTCTCCTTAACCGAATCATGAGCCTTGGGCACCCTACTGTAAAAAATAACCAAATCCACGAATGTTGTAGGGTCATAGCCATACAATGCTCTAAAAGGAGACATGCCAATGGACATGCGGTAAGTAGTATTGTAACAATATTCCCCTAAATGCAACCACTTAACCCAAGCTCTTTGTTGTTTGGAAACATAATTGTGCAAGTATCCTTCCATAGTTCCACCCATTTATTAATTTATCGTTTTCCTACAAATCTCCGATAAATTATTTAATCTTCAATCATTCGACACTTGTGTAAAACCTGTGTGATTCCACTTGCAAATCGGTTAGGGTAGATGTCTCACCATCTAAACCAATTCCCTTAGGATTTTCATCCTAGGGTTTGCTCTCACTGAAAGCTTTAAGTTTTCCACAAAGAGAATAGAATCAAGCATATTCAAATGAGCTTCCAATTCACCTTTTATATTTTCCCTGTAGAACAATCCCAAAGGTACTTTTTAATTCTTGCCTTAAAGTAAATTGATAAAACACTTTTATACAGTGACTTTATAATATTTGTCCTTTAAAATCACTTAAGTCACCTTTTTAAATTAATTAAAATAAATTCATCCGAAAAATTACTTTATTGTATAACTTTATTTTATTAATTAAATTATTCCCTAACAGAGCCTGAAATTAGCCTACAAGAATTAAATAGGCTAAAAGGGACACTTCCATCTACTCAACATAAGGGGCACATTACATGGTGGGCCAACCATACCATTTAAAAATAGATATAATCTCCAAAAAAAAAAAGAATCACAACTCCTGCAACTTCAAGGGAATTGTAGTATTAAGGAAGATTTTGAATTAAATTTCCAACCACTCCAACCTTCACACTTGGCTGACTCTCATAAAAAGTTAGAAATCACAATTTAAAAGGGGATTCACTGCTACTTAGAATGGTTGTGTGAATGAAGGCCACATACCATGCAGATTTTAAATGATTTGGCAAAAGGACAACAACAATTGGTACAGTTAATGACTCAAATGATGCAAACTATCAACAACAAATAACAATAACATGGGCAACAATGGCAATGGCAATAATGGAAACACAGATGAAGGGCATAATGGCACCAATGGCAACCATGGAGAAGTTAGTAACACTAATGTGTCGGTAAACAATTCTAGGGCAGCTAGTAGATCTACACATAGGCCCTAATGCCTAAATTCGTAGAGGCACCAACTAGAGGACAACTAGGGCAAAAGGAAGTTGGTAAAGGGTTCATAGATTATTTGAGGGAATATCAATCTTTGGGAGAAGAGTTCCATGCAGCTATGTCCTTAGCTGATTTTTGCCAGGTTAAGTACAAGAACATGCCTCGAGGAGATAGGGGACATGGTTCTAATGAAGATTTGTAGCGTAAGGTAGGCATGTTGACCATTCCTAGCTACGATGGTTCTAGTAGATGCACGACACGTTTATGGGTTAAAAAATTGAATACTTATTTTCAGCTTAACCCCATGTTAGAGATATAGGCTACCAAGTACACTACTTTTCATCTAGATGGAGAGGCCCATGAGTGGTGGTACCATGGGTTAGTCACATTGGGACATGCTACTATTACATCTTGTGCAGATTTTACATAGAGGTTGATTGATAGGTTTGACAAAAAGGACCTTGAGTTGCATTTCAGAGAGTTGGCTTAGTTAAGACATCTGGGGTTAGTTGACTCCTATATTTCTAAGTTCCAAAAATTCTCGATTATGGTGATAGACATTTCTAAGCATAAATTGATTGTTTTGTTCATGGAGGGATTGACAAAACTTCTTCATGGTTGGGTCAAGGCATTTGATCCAAGTACTTTACAGGATGCCATCAAAAGGGCTCATCATATGGAGAGTTCAACCCCTAAAAGTAAATTCCAGCCCAAAACATTTCCACCAAAAAAAGACAAGAAACCTTTCCATAAAGAGTGGCCAAAGAAAACTTACATGGATGATGAGGTTAGAAACGAACTTCGCAAGAAAAAACTTTGCTTCTCTTGCAAAGAACCTTGGGAGCATGGTCACAGGTGTTTGGGAAATTCACTATATAGAGGTGGTTTTAGATGGTGAGGAGGAGAAGAATGAAGGAGATACTAGTATTGTACAGGATGATTTAGATGGGGGAGACCATAGATGGAGAGGGACACCTATTGGAGGAAGAGAAGGGAGGAACCATCACTACCATTTTTGGAACTCCTAGATTTTATTCATTCAGGGTTAGGGGAGTTTTACAGGGGCAACGAGATACGATATTGATTGATAGTGGGGCAACCCACAAATTCATAGATGAGGCTCTAGTGGCTAAAGAGGGGTTTGGAGACAAAGGACTTCGAGGGCTTCAATGTAATGGTCGTTATGGGTTCACCATGACTTGCATTAAATGTGTCCCATAGCTGAGCATAGCATTGGGTAACTACACAATAATCAGACTTTTATATTGTGGGTATTGGTGACAGTAATGTAGTCTTGAGGCTCCAATGGTTACATTCTTTGGGAAAGTATTGACAAAATTTTCAGACCGTGGAGCTTAAGCTTAAGGTGGACAAAAAGAAGGTGGTTCTTATGGGTATGTCTAATGGTGCACCTAAGGTTGCATCTGCTGAGAGGATGGAGAGCATATTCTGACATGGTGATGTTGTGTGGGCAGCCTAGTGTTTGATTTCGTCTAAAACCCCTTTTGATGGTAATGAACTGTGTCATGTGGATATCCAATCAATGTTGGATAAGCATAGTCTAGTTTTTGGTGAGCTTCTTGCTAGAAGACCACCTGATAGGGGTTTTGAGCATGTTATCTAGTTAAAGAAGGGCTTTTAGCCCATAATTATCACTCCTTATTGGCATCTGAAGAGATTCAAAAAGGATATAGAGAAAATGATCAAGGAGTTGCTAGATATGGGACACATCAAGCCTAGTTATATTTGAATAGCTAGATTTGAATATACTCTTGGTGAGGTATTCACTTGCACCCCAAGCACACTCTTGACAATGGCTATTTGATGTTAGCATTTTGAATCTACTCCTTTTTTGAGGTGTGCACTTCATGGCAAGGTGCACTCCTATCAATATAAAACTTGAAGGCTTTTGGTCTCCACTATTAGGAGCACACTTGATGCTCTTAGATGCACCTGTACACTATGATTTTTGAACACTTAACTTTTTCTTTGAACCCTTTAACTCTAGGCACACATTTGATAGTTGTGCTTTCAACCTTAAAATTTCGTTTCTTTTATGAAGTGCACACCTGTACATTATACTTAGTAATTTTCAATTTGAAACTAGCTGCCCCTCACCTAGGTGTGCACTTCTAAATATAACCTTAGATTTCTATTTTCCTTATCATAGGTGTGCACACCTCATACTCCCTCATGCTCTTGATAATGAAAAATATAACTTTAGAATTTATATTTATTAGGTGTGCCCCTTCGCTCCAAACACACACTTCAACAACATACTTAGCAAACTTTTGATTCAAGCACCTCTTTTTGAAAGGTGTACCTCTGACCTCATGCCTTAATCATTTTATGATTCTTAAACACGATTTCAATTTCTCCTCATAGAGTTGCTTATCTCAAAATGGAAACTCTAGAATTGAATTTGGATGAGTCTTTCTTTCCAGGAATGCAATTATGAGTGCATTTTAAAACTTGGATTTGTCTTACCTAAGGTACATGTTGACGTGTTTTTTATGACGACATCAACACAAAATAAAATGTCCAACGGTCACTCTATTCCCTCTTGATCAAAGTATTCCGCATGCTAAGATTGCGTGAAAGTTCATGCGTTCAACTCCAAGGTTCCTTTAACGCGAATAGACTCAGTTGGCTAATGTGAATATGCTAGGTATTCAAGGGGACTTCCGTAGTTGTTCGATTTTGTGAAGCAATAAAGACATGAATGATTTGACAATATTGCTCTGACTCCTAAATTAACCGGGAAATACTGAATTAAAAGGGGATAGGGATAGGAATTCTACAAATCTACTTCTAAAGGGTGGAGGACGAGGATCGACTTAAACAATCTTCAAACCAGACTTTGCTTCGTCTCCTTTCGGACAACTCTGACAAAGTTGGTGCAATCTTCAAAGGATGAGAAAGGTGTTCAAATTATGACACAACATGTTCATACCATCACCACGATGCATACGGACATATGAGCCACAATCGAAGTTAAGTGCCAATACTCCAGTTGACCACGCAAGGCGAACTTACCATCAGTAAGCCCGCTAGTGGTATGGATGAAAGAAGATATGCTCAAATCGCAGCGCCACACTCCACAATTAACAACTACTTGCATAAAACAAAGTCTACTCTACTCTATCTACTTGAATTGGAAAGACGAACAAGCCTTGCTAGCTACTCACAATAGAAGATAGAACCACCAAACAATGATAAATCTTTATATTATGAGAGTGTTCACAACAACTTCTTACAAAGTCCTCAATGGGAAAACTTCCTTTCCTCCTCAATCTAAGCTAACTTCTAAGCTAAATGCTATATGCCTTCTATTCTCTAGCTCAACTCTATCTCTGATTCAATTCTAGTTCTAATAATTACAAATGAGGGGGGATGCCCCTTTTATAGTTGGCCCAGTCCAGCGGACGGTTCAGATTCAATTACAATAAAGGGCTTAGATCGAGCCACCTATGCCCTGATTAGGGTAACTGCCACTGAGGGGAGTGGGGTAATAAATGAACAAAAGATTCTCCACTCCCCACTACGAGCAATTAATGCCCACTATCTTCTTCCAGAAGATCTCCATCAAGCAGAGCGTTCCCACTGTCCCGTTCTTGAACTGCAAACTCGATCAATCGGGCCAACACCGCCTCAACCTCCTGAACTGAAATTGGTGGAATATGGTTGAGCTGAAATTCCAAGACTGCTACCATTTGTCCGTGCTGAGTGTAAGACTTCCTCCATGCCACCAAGGCGTCCTGGGTATTCTGGATTATACTGGAGAAAGTGGAGACATTCTCAAGATCATCCTGGACAAGCGACTTCGCAGCTGAGAAGAATGGAGCCAATTTGCCTCTCAAGCTATCAACAGTTATTTCCTCTGGGGCCAGCCTCCTAGCAAATATGGCCTCCAGTGTATTAAGAACTCCCTCCACGATGTTACCCATTGCCTTCCTGGTTCTGGCCGAATCTGCCCTTGTTGCATCATGAAACCCACGGCCTGTGACCACCGAGGAGTACCAACTGGTGAAATCATACCTGTCACCATCCTGAATCACACCTCCATCCACCAAAGTCTGTAGAGGTATATGCATCAAAGCCCCTAAACGAAGAACAGTCTTCGTCTGATAGATGCGGGTATCGGCCCAGGCCTGATCTACCATATCCATGCGCGTCAAAATATTAGAGGCCTGCTGATAAGCATCGGCGAGGCCCTCCATAAATTTCTCTGTATCAGCTCGAACATGGCTGACCCATTTATCTGCCTCTGTCTCCATCTTCTTTAGGTCTTCCAAGCCAATAACAGACTCCCTCGGAATCTCAGGTGGGAGTTCTACTGCTGGGTCTGCCTGTTCACCTGGACGCGCTAGACTTTGCACATATCCAATCAATGTTTTGTGCTCCTTCTTCAATTTCTTATACTTCCCTTTTGTTATGAGCAACTGGTCTTTCAGCGCCTGATAGGAGTTATCAAACTCCTCGACAATTTGGGCTCTCGTAGGACGACCCAACTCTACGGTGGTGATCACATAGTTTTCGGGCCTATCCTCGGCTCGATCATATTCCTCCCTTGGGACAGCAACTTGGAGTGTGCGGGAGCCTGACTCGTCAGTCGAAATCTTCGAGAATTTTTTGACTCTCTTCTTTTCTGGCGGCGCACTAATTCTTCTGAGGAACTCCTCCATCTCGACAGCTGGATCCATATCATCCTCAGGCTCTCTTCTCATTCTCTCTGTGAGCCAATCCGGCACTGTCTGCTGTGGATTGCAAATGACGAGGGGCTACTCCTCTGTTGCCTCCACCTAGTGTACTTCTTCTCTTCTTGCACTGTTCTGCTCAGGCTCATCATCTTCCACGAGCTGCGTATCTCCTGACCCTTGGGTCCCCTGTTCTGTGTTTTCCTCTTCCTCCAATGTCATGTCCAACATATGCTGGAAACGAGTGTCGGCCACTGTTTCCTCTTCTTCCTCTTGTCAGCCAACCCTGGATGCACTGACACTTATACTATCTGATTCTCGGATGTTGGGTTGATCCACCTCCTCAAGCTCCCGCTCTTCACCCAATCCTGCCCTCTGATCAACAAATAATGAAATCACTCTCAAACTCGAAGACTGAGTTTGTGAGTGCATAGGTGATGCTTGTTCCATCCTCAATGGTATTGGCTGGGTTGGTACTTCTACTTGTGCTTCCGGTGTTTGAGCAACCTGTTTTCCCCTTCTCACTGATAGCGGCCTTGGGTCACCCATCAAGTTATAAGTAAGGGCGATTGATCTGCTCTTAAGTCTGCATACATGTCTATCGACCCAAGCTCTTGTGAAAGTCAACACCGGAATAGAGAGCGTGTCCAAGTCCATGATTTCTGGCTCGGACCAATCAGGTGGTGGGACCGGAGTATCCCTGATTGAACCATAGTCGGGCTATATAACATTGACATCCTCTTCCACCTGGTCGGGAACTGGGATGATCTCACATTCCCTGATCAATTTGAGGGGAAGCCTAGAAAACATTCTTTTCCTTATTTCAACCTCATCAACAACATTTGCCCAAAAATCCTCGATGTGGGCCCTGTGCCGGTACTCAACGTTTTGTATCATTCGGATGTTTCTGTAAGGATCGAAATCCTATCTGCCGGTGTGATACGATAGATGATAGAATTGCAGCTCATCCTCTGCCTCTCAAGCTGCCTGTAAGGAGGGACACACCTCAGTGGAATTTCCCATAGCAATAGGAAAGTCAAGTCCACCCTTCTTTTTCTTCTTCTGAATCTTATCATAGGCGATCAATTGCCTAGATATTTCCAGCATTATAATGTGATCGGTGGGGTACCTCGGTAGCCGGTATGGATACGAAGTGAACCCCTGCAGCCTAATGTAAGTGAATTTCGGAAATTGGATGAGCCAATATCCGTATTCCTCGATCAATGCTTGTGCCTCTTTGGATATTCTTTGCTGCGTTCTCCGCTGAAGGGTCCTCGTGATGTGCATTGTGAATGCATCATTAGCCCGTTTGTAACTGGCAGGGTTAGGTTAGATGCAATTGTGTGCAGGCCTCATGGATTTTGAACTGATCAGGTGCACAGCCTATTGGCTCCTTGTATGTAATCCCTCGGTACTTGGTCATTCTTGCCAGCATATATATCACATATGAGCTCATGTAAAAGGTTTTCGTCCCCCTCAGGCTCCTGAACTGTTCATCTATGTTATCACTGATCATTCTTGCCTAGTCAACACACTCCTTTCCCTCCAAGATGATCTCGATGAAGTAGAACATCCAAGGCTCGAAGAAGTAGGCTTGTGCACTCCCATTTATTCGGCTTGGCATCATCATCAAGTCGCAGTATTTCTGTTTCACATCTTCGGCAATTATCTGCTTTGGGAGTTTAGTGCAAGGTGGCTTTGGCTTCTGCATCCAAACTCTGTTGATGACCGCAGCAATCCTCTCGAAGGAGGTGGAGTACATTTTATCCGCCCTCTCCTTTGATCTGTACAGCATCTTTTCGGCGATAGGAATCCCAAATGCCTCTCCGATGGCATCTGGCGTGAAGTTGGCAAGCAATTTGCCATCTGGAGAGACAATGGTTCTACACTCCGGCTTGTAGTAGTTCGCACACTCCATAATTAGCTTTGGGCACTGAATTGCTGGTGGAAAACCAGTGGTTGCATAGATACCACTCTTCATGATGTTATGTGCCGTGATTGACAGTTGATGGCCTCCCAGTCCATACATCCTAGACTTGAGTGCATTTAGATTAAACGACCCCAAGTTGGTGTCACTTAATCCTGCCAACTTTGAAACAATGGCCGATTTTGGAAGAAATGACTTGGCGAGCCTTTTGATCATTGCCTGCCGGGATGAGCTAGCCTTGCCCGTTTCAGTGTTTGCAGCTTTGCCTGCAGCTCTGCTTGTTCCTGCAACATCCTTTGCTCCAGCCATCTCAAACTGTATAAAAACTCCGAGCTTAAAAAGAAGCTTTCAGCAACTGCACTCTGACTGGCGAAGAAAATTACAGCAAACTAACAACTTTCAGCAATGTGGCTATTTTCTCAGTACAGAATAAATTAAATCTTTTGCTTCAACTTCTGTCAACCTTCAACTTTCAACTTCAGCAACTTGAAGAATGAAGAGATCACTGCTAGTG
Source organism: Sequoiadendron giganteum (assembly GCA_007115665.2). Lineage (NCBI taxonomy): Eukaryota > Viridiplantae > Streptophyta > Pinopsida > Cupressales > Cupressaceae > Sequoiadendron > Sequoiadendron giganteum. The sequence goes on along the minus strand of CM021101.1, from coordinate 155,920,414 downwards.
TGGAAATTCAAATTTCTTCTCAACTCCAACAACAACTAGCTTTCAGCAGCTCGAATAAATAAAATCTGCAGCAACCTCGAGAGTCTCTGCAACTTCGAAAATGATTTCAACAACCTTAACTCTCAACAGTTTGAAAATAAAATCTCCAACAACTTCGAGAACCTCTGCAACTTCAAAAATCTGTAGCAACTTCAACTTTCAGCAATCCAGAAATATCTCTCTAGCAACTACAGTATATGATTTCGAAATTTGCAGCAACACCCTCTCAGCTCTTCGAGAATTAAAATCTTTAGCAACTTCGCTCTTAGAAGAATAAAATCCAACCTCCCTCTCAGCAACTTCGAAAAAGATTTTGATCTCTCACAAAATTCTTCACTTCAGCAATTCCAAGCTCTTCGAAACGTGTGAAGAAATGAAAGAAATGAAGTTGTTTAAATAACTCTTCGCGAGGAATCCTGCTGAGTAGTGCTGGGCCTATTTTTAGTACCTTCATCAATTCTCCACTCTCTCCGTTTGGCATCTTCCATTTCAGGCGCAGTAGTGGGCTAGTCGTCAACCAGTCATTATGGCAGTTGCCATTAATGAAGATTCTTTCTTCTTCAAATTTCGAATTTCTTTTGCTAGTCTGCCAGTTAACTGCTGGTAATTAAACAACTCGCGAGAAAATCACTCTGATTTGTTTGAGAACTCCATTTAAAATTCTTGTCACGTTTGATTAAATTCAACTTGAAGATTTCATGGGAGATTTTAAAAAAAATATTTCCCTCTCACTTAAAATATCCATCATTTGAATTATCAAATTTGCCTTAGAAAATTTAAATCCCCCCTTCTAAAATAATTCGACTTGCTGACAAAAATCACTCGCTCGCTCCGATCAATTCATCCTCTGAGATTTAATTTCCGTTAGGAAAACGATCTAGTCAAAACGAATTTCCTCTGGAAATATTAAAATTTCCCTTAGGAAATCAATTTTTTAATTTTGTCAACCCATGGGTGCCTTTTGAACGGGTTCATTTGATTTTTCATTTAACCCATGAAAAATATTCAGTTGCTTCCGCCTTTGAAATAAAACTTTGTCATTGTGTCCACTTCATTTAAATGTCTCTGGAAATTTTTTTTTTAAAATTCATCAAGTCATCTTTCCATGCCAAGGGCGTGTTTCTCCCTAGTGAAATGTTATTTCACTTAGAAAATATTTAACACTTTCTACTTCTGGCATATTTGACCCTTGGTATTTTTTTTATTCTCATGACTTAGAAATTTTCTCAAGGCTCTAACACTTGATGGGCGCACTTTGCTTGTGTTACTCTCATTTTTGCCTTAGATGATTCTCACGCCTTAGAGTATTTTCCATTTGCAAGGTGGGTGCATTCTCATAGTTGTACTTTCAAGTTTCCACACCTTAGACAACTTCACACTTGAGGTGGGCGCGTTTGATATGCCAAGCTATTTTTTGCCTTTTAAATGCCTTAGTTTATGACCCTCTATTACTCATGGGCGCATTTCACACCTCTAGCTTTCATTTTCCCACGCCTCAAGAATACTTTGTCTTGCCTTGGAAAATTCTCCAGTCAACTCCTCCATGGTGAGCGCATTCAGCAAGGCAAGCTTTAGTCTTACAAGCTGGGCGCATTTTCATATGGGCTCTTCCATTTACTTCCTCAGTGTACTTTTATCTCCACTTCAGCTTGGGTGCATTTAGCTTTTTCAATTGAGATGGGCGCATTTAGATGGAGGAGCTTTCATATAAGGGCGCATTTTCACTAGCATGCTTCCATTTCTCCATACTTAGACGTTTTAAGCGACTCATCAAGGTGGGCGCATTTACACATGTGAGCTTTCATTTTCACCATGGGCGCATTTGGAAGGGGCTACTTTGATTTTATGACTTAGATACTTTTTGAAGTCTCTACCTTGGTGGGCGCATTTGCTAGGGTGAGCTTTTAATTTTGCCTTAGAAAATACTTTCATCATCTCCCCAACATGAGCGCATTTTAGCCTATGAGCTTTCATTTGTGCCTTAGCATATTTTGACGTCATTTCTCTTTGACTTGAGGGTGCATTTTAGAAGGGTAGCTTTCATGTAAGGGCGCATTTCAAACCTCATGCTTTCATTTCATACTTAGCCGCATTTTGAAGGTGACCCCTTGAAGTTTCCACGCCCTAGGAATTTTCATAGTCTCCCTCTTGAAGGTGGGCGCATTTTGACCCTTGTGCTTTTGTTTTACTAGGTGGGCGCATATCCACTAGGCCACTTTCATCTTCCAGACTTAGGAAATATTTGAAGTCTTCACAACATGACTTGAGGGCGCATTTAGCATAGTGAGGTTTCATGTGAGGGCGCATTTGAGGTAGGCAACTCTTACTTTCATACTTAGGCGTTTTGCTAGGCATCCTCCTCCTTGGGTGCATATTAGAGGCCTCACTTTCAATTTCATCATGGGCGCATATTGGGTATCAAGGTTTTGTTTCATGCCTTAGAAATTTTCCTAGCACCCCTTTTCTATTTTTAGCAGGTTATGCTATTTTTAGCAAGTTCTTTGATTTTCGACTTCCATAGCTCCATTTTGCCTGAAAATTTCACCATACAATCTTCTTTGCCTTGTGAACCTGTTTTGCCAGTTCCCTGCCCTGACCTGCTATTTATAGTAAGTTCCTGACTTTCTGACTTCAGTAGCTCCGTTTGACTTGAAACTTGCAACGCCTAATCCTGATAACTTGAGTGTCGTGCTGATGCCAACCTTGGGTGCAGACCTGCTATTTATAGCCGTGCCCTGACTTACTAAAAATAGTAAGTTCTCTGATTCCGCTCAAATTTTGCCAGCAAGTGCCTTGAAGTATGCTGTCATTGGTGGGGTACTTTGTTTTGGCGATTTCTGGATTTAACCCCCTATAAAAGTGGAAACCCTAATTTGACTTGCATGTGTCCCAAACGGTCTCCGTTGGACTTTGTTTCTTTTGCATGTCGCTTTGTATGTTGAACTGAAGTGTTGGGTGGCCGGGGTGAAATTGCTATTTATAGAAACTTCCTGAAAAGTGACTCATCCATTGCCGGATGATTTTGCATGTCATATCGCCTGTGGGATCTCAAGAAACCCAGAAAAACCCAGAAAACTGGTCTGCATGCATGCACTAGCTAAAAATAGTAAGTCCTTGAAACTTGATCTTCCCCGCTTGCATGTCAACTGTTGCGAAGCTCTTGAAAAACCCAGAAGGAATCTCCGGACATGCGTTGAAAAACTCCGCATGCAAACCCTAAAAATAGCCTCTGAAGGCTGAACTCTAAAAGTGATCGTCTCGGTTTGCATGTTATATCGTTGCGGGGGTCTTGAAAAACCTAGAAGGAATATCCGGACATGCATTTGAAAAGCACATGTGCAAACCCTAAAAATGGCTCCTGAAGCCTGAACTGCTAAAAATAGCAAGTTGTCTGATCTGGCTCAAAATTTACGTGCAAGCAACTTGATGTGCTCTGAATGTGTCGAAGCTGACAGAATTCCAAAATCCTGCTGAAACGGTCCCCGATTGAGTACTTACTATAAATAGTAAGTTGTCAGAATTCGATAAAAATTCAGTGGGACTTTGCCGGATGCCTTGTGATTGTTGTACTAAGCTCAGATTTCAATTTGATAACTTGGTTTGACCTTAAAAAGCCTAAGGGATAGAAAACCCTAATTTCACAGACTTGAACAATACTTCCACCTGAGTCAAACGGTGGGACATCCCCGGAAGGACAAAAGACTAGAGAGAGAGTGAACCAAAGCCAAAAGACCAAAATGGAGCAAAATTTAGGGGGTCCCCATCTTGGATGGGGTGATGTGTGAAAAAGGTCACAACAGTACATAACTCATAATTGATTATGCTTCTTGATTTTGGTTCCACCACGTGTGCCCATCACTATATAACTTTTATTTCAATCCACATGTCTTTCATAGCTACAATCAAGTGTGCACATCAATATTATACATTAATTTTTTAGATCTCAAAGGTTTGCTTATCAAAGGTATCCACCTCTTTACCATCTATTATGTTTGTTTCACATAGATCTCAAAGGTTTTCTTATCAAAGGCACCTCCTTACCATCTATTATGTTTGTTTCACATAGGAACGTGTTCTTGATAAGTACTTATCTTCTTTGGTTTTGAAAACAAGTTACCTTACTTCAATATCAAGTGCATGATTGGTTTTTAGAATTAACAAAAATCTTTAGCGACAACCTTATTTTCCTGCCAAGATGGATGACATCAAGATCTCCATTTCACAATCTTGCAAGCATTCAGGAAAGAGCCACAAAGACAACAAGACAAACAAATTGGACAAGGCTTGATCATGACTTGCACTTGGGAATATATGTTAGCTTCAAACTTGACACCATATGAAATTTTGTAAGGGTGCAACATGTAGAATGCGCAATAATTTGGTATGGCCACCTAGAAACTTGCAAAATGGATACAAAAAACAAAGGGAACAATAACACAATATTCTTAATTGAAATAAAGAGGCAATTTCAGAAATACAAAATTGAGAGTGATTTATTGAAATTGAAGAGGCAAAATCATGAGGTAACTAGTGTTTGGGACAAAATAATTGGTTAAGATTGCATAGGATCCTATTGAAATGGCTAGATCCCTATTTAAGCCTTTTGGCTTCCATGATTAGTTGATAGAATATTTGTGTGCGTGCTTAGCCTACTGTGTGTAATGCTAAGAGCTAAGTGACAATGTGTAATGTCCCTAATTGGGAATGCCTAAATCTGCCCTAATTTTTCTTGCTTGAATAAACAATGAGTTTAGAGAGTACCTTTCTTTTGAAGGTTGAGCCCTGCACATAGGTTAGAAATCATCACCATAATCATTTTGAGTAACAAAATGTAATCATCTATCACAATATCAATATTTTGTATTCAATCATATTTCAAGTAATGGTAGGGTAAGTGAAGTTGCAGCAGGTGTCCTGGTAGCCAACTCTTCTAGACCCAAGGGCAGCACCCATTGAGACAATGACAAGTACCCCCTTGGCCCATGTGGGCTCATCTTGTCCCCTCTTGGGTGGCATATCTAGAAGATGCCCTCTCACTGTACTCCCTCGGCAATCCTCGTAGGGTAAGTGAAGTCGCAGCGGGTGTCTTGGTAGCCAACTCTTCTAGACCCAAGGGCAGCACCCGTTGAGTCAACAACAAGTACCCCCCTTGGCCCATGTGGGCTCATCTTGTCCCCTCCTGGGTGGCGTATCTAGAAGATGCCCTCTCGTTGTACTCCCTCAGCAATCCTTGTAGGGTAAGTGAAGTTGTAGTGGGTGTCCTGGTAGCCAACTCTTCTAGACCCAAGGGCAGCACCCGTTGAGACAACAACAAGTACCCCCTTGGCCCATGTGGGCTCATCTTGTCCCCTCTTGGGTGGCGTATCTAGAAGATGCCCTCTCGCTGTACTCCCTCGACAATCCTTCCTTCCCTTATCCATGGTGTGGGTATGTACTAGTTTTACTAACTCACATTTAATTTGAAGCATCTATCAAACTCATTACACCATGATGGGAGGTTCAGAAGTTGCAAGAAGTTATCTTGGCGGCTCAACTCTTCTAGACCCAAAGGCAATACCTGTTGAGACAACGCCAATACCCCTTCGGTCCATGGGGACTCATCTTGTTCCCTCATTGGGTGGCGTATCTAGGAGAGAACCCCTTTTACTGTATCATCTTGGAAATTCCCCTTTGCCCCATCATAGTGAAGGCATAAACACAATGATGTAATTTCTAAATAAGCATATCATCAATTCTCTAAGAACTAGTAACATCACACGTGGATCAGTCCTTCTAAATAACATAAACGAATACTTAATATAAACAAGAATATATATATGACATTAAAATCTTCATCCCTAAATATCCATAAATTGTAACACTTGAAATGTTACCCATATAAGCAACATTAATAAGAACCTTACTATCAACAATATTACTATACATCCTAAATAATAATGACATTCTAAATAGCATTGTGTATAAAACATTATTGGATTACCCATGGTTCCCTATCATCATCTTTAATACACTTTACTAAATTAATTATTTAAATACAGAAAATACTTATCTTTATTTTGGTTCGATCTGTTGAAGCCTTCTTAATTCTCATAGCCACGATGATTTAGTGTTCAGCATATATATTCTTTTCTCTATTTTGCTGTTCTATTCTTAACTTTCTCTTTCTTTTTTCTGTCCTTGATCCGATTCCTTCCATGCCTTCCTTATTGGGGTTCCTTGCCTTATATATTATTGGTTCCCAAAAGCCGTGACTTTTCCAAGTCATCCACCTGTGCTTCCTAAAGGATCATGTCTTTTGTATGTACCGATCCATGTTTTGTCTTATTGTAAATAATGGTTTGCTGTTTTTTCCATCGCTGCTTGTTTGTTAGTAATATAACCGCTGCCTTATGTTGGTGTTAATAATTAGGATACCTTCTTGTTGCTTAGTTGATGGATATTAAAATATTTTTATTTTTATTTTTTTATTATCGTATTTATAATAAATAATATTTAATGGTTTTTATAATAAATGATATTAATGGTTCTTATGAGTGTGATAATGGTATGATAATTATAATAGTGTTTGAATTATATATATATATATATATTTGTTATTTTTATTATTATGATATTTATAATTACCAATGTTAATTATTCTGTTTCATACTATGATATTCATATTATAATGTTACCTATGATAATTATAATTTTAATATTTAAATTGCAATTTCTCATATTTATATCTTAATGCTCATTTGACTTTGTTATTTGTATTTTAATATTTCATATTCGAAGTCACAATTTCAGGGACATGACACAATGTCAGCAATATGAACAACAATAAATGAAATTTAATTCTATTATTGTGCTCGTGTATGGTAGTAAAACAAGTTGATGTATGATCCAAATGTGCCAACAACACAATATAATACAATAATAGTGAAAGGAATTGAATAGAGATAGTCTTATTACCTTTCCAAGAAGAGTGGAAAGTACAAGTCCAATATCCAAATATCACAATAATGATTAAAAGAAAAAAAAACTAGTAAACATGCAAGTGTAGAAATGGAAATAAGCTTTGAAGATAAACAATGCTAGATTTTATCCAAGGACAGTAGTGAGAAGAAGAATCTTGAATTCCCAACACTTGTAGCACAAGCTTGAGTAGAATAGACCAAGTGCTAAAAATGGTCAAAGCTGAATGCATAGAAGAAAATAGCTTGAGAGTATTACTAATTGTCAAAGGACATAGAATGCCAAGAATTTAGAAAGTAGAATGTTGTAGCTTCAAAAATGCCAAAAGCTTAGCATAAAGGATGGTGTAGAATTTTTTCATTCATCAAATTATGTAGAATATTAAAATTTAAAAGCATATGGAGCATAGAATGAAAAACTAGTCCCAAAAGAATCCCTTTCAAGACCCTTAAGAGCCTTTCAAATTTGAAATCATTACTTTGCTATTCAGGGAGAGGAATCATGGAAAACCAGTTGAGAAGGAAAAATAATTTGGACAATTTGCCATTACAATAGTTTTCTAGATAAAAGTCTACAATTTGGCCACTAGAAAATGATCATATGACTTTGGACTTTTGAAGACAAATTTGTGATCCCAGAGATATCTCCACAATGAAAAATTAGTTTGAGTAAGATAGGAAATGATAGAAGGTTACAAGGTATTAGAAACAAATCATAACACAAGAAAACCACAAAATTAAGTCAAATACATAAATAAACACAAAGTTCGAGCTATTACGTTTCCACAATCCATATTACTATCATTTGTTGTTTCTGGATTTGATTGTGTGTGAGGTTTTTGTATCAATGTTTCGGATCACACTACATGATCCATTATCAGGATAGAGAGCTTAAGGAGATGTGACTTCTAAATGGCTCCTAAAGCATGCTACAAGAATGGATGCCAAAATGAGTGCAATTTACAAAGTTGAAATTGCAAGGTATGCCATTTCCGACTACAAAAAAAAATGTCTTTTTGACTTTCGTTGGCTTGAGAGATTCTCTAAAAACTTGTTTTAAATTATAACATTTTTAATACAAAAGGCATGGATCCCCATTTCCACTTTTATGTACAAAAAAGAAAAAAATATTAAATATATTATATCATTGTTAATTATTATCTATACTAGAATATTTATTATTATTTATAGAATAATAATAATATTAAATATTATATTACAATTATATATTATTCACTCCTAATGGCATATATGTTTTGCTCAAAAACTAGTATTTCACTCCATGTGTTTGAAAACAAAATGAATGTTCTTTTAGGGTGTAAGAGATGATTTTAAGTGTGTTTTTTAACACTTATGTTTTTTTAATAGTTCTTTTTCAATTGTTTATCTACCCAACCACGACAAGTCTAACTTGTGAGACTCACTAGGTTCAACGAGTTTGGTAGACTTGGCGAGTCTCCGAAACTCACCAAGTATTCGAGTCTTGAGTTCCCAAGACTCCTTTAGTGCCACTTGCCTTGAGAGTTGCCAAGTCTTGGTAAGTTCAAGCGAGTCTTGTAACTATGATTATGATAAAATAAACAACAAATTTAAATTCATAAAATTAGAAATTAGAACAAAAATTCAAACTAAAAAGGAAGAATGTTACCTAGATACATTAAAGGGAATGCCTCAATATTATTTAAATCACCCATTGCACTCCTTTGCAATTTCAACCATTGATTCTATTTTTTTTCCAATCCATGCTTTTTGACAATGATTGGAGAATATTAGTAATGTGTGGTGTGCACCAACTCTTTGAATTATGATCTCTTAGCCTAATGCTACTAGAAATTGATCTAAGCATTGAATTAGGAACAAAAGAGGTAGCTATTTGTTGGTATTGCCTTACCCTTTGCTCTTTCTTGTACTAGAAGCTTGCAATTGAGCTGTACAACTTCCTTACAAACTTTGGCTGAACCTTTTGGCATGATGAAATGCCACATTTTAAGTATGTTGTAATGTCCCCTTTCTAGCCAGTGGTTTGGGAATCAGGGTTAGCCTATCACTATAGTTCTCGTAGGCTAGCGAGATGTGTAGGGGACCCTTTTGGGGGAGTTTCAGGCTCTTTAGCATACTTGTTGTTTCATTCTAGCATACTTGCTATCTATAGTAAGTAGTATCAGGCTCAATGACGACACACCTGCAATTGGTAATGGTGATAGGACACTCTCGGGAGTTTATTGCTAGACTTTTGCCAGGGGTTATTGGATTGTTAAGTCACGTTACTTTAATGATATTCTATTATTAAAGTGACTTATTAATTTAATATTATAAAGTTACTTTAATAAAGTACTTTATAACTTGGTCATTAATAAAGTAATAAAGACTTTATTAAAAGAATGCATTTTAAGCCACTTTATGAATATTTAGTGAAGAGGGTGCTTTCCAAGACAAAATTAATTTATTAACTTATTGCACAAGCTAAAGTTGGCATGGGGTTTCTTGAGAGCAATAATTGATATTTTATTATTAAAAGATTAAAACCCTAACTTGGGTGTGGAGTTTTGGAGAAGCATAAAGAGAGAAAAGATCATTCTCTTTATCCAAGTTTATCATTCAAAAACAAAAAACTGAGCACAAGGTTGCAAGTATGGAGTTTCAAGCTGATTTGAGGATGAAAACCCTCGATTAGGATAGGATCTACAGGTGTGAGAGACCGTCTAAGGGTTCTAGTATGGATGGCTTCACATAGAGACCATCAATTTGAGCATTTACTTTCAACATTTACCATTTACATCAGCAAGTTTGAATAAAACAAAGCCATATCTTGTATTGCACCAGGCCGTACCATTCTAGAGACACAAGGAGAGGGTTTGAGCTCGTATTTGACAAAATTTATTTTCCAAGTCAAGGCGTGCAAATCTGAAAAGGAGATGTGGTTTCAAACAGAAAAAAACAAGCATTTTAGTTGGCACGTGTGAGCTAGGAGGCCGTACAAGCTAGGTAGAGAGGTACGTGGGTGATTGGGAACCAAACACCTTGCTTTTGGGGTTGCAAATTCTTTGTTTGGAGGCATCAAATATCACTCATCAAACCAGCATCAAAACAAACATGAAAAACATGCAAACTGAAGCATGGCGTCCTTGCATTTGATTGTCGTGACTGTCGTGACCGCCGTGTAGAAATCCAAATTCCAAACTATTGCGTTTTGGCTTATGGGTATTATCTTATTATGTTCTGAATAAATAAAGATTGCTGGTTTTCAATTATTTACGCAATCTCTCTTCCGTTATTGTTTTATGCAATTTCTTGAAATTTTCGGCACTGTTGCCGACAACAAAAAATAAATAAATCAGAATTTAACAAAAAACTCAAAAGTCAGTTTTGAAACGTTGAGGGGACATCATATATGTGGACAAAGGTGGTATTTGAGACATCATATATGTGGACAAAGGTGGTATTAATGCCAATACAAAGAAACTCAATGCCATAATACTTGCAAAACACTTGTTCTTTCTTCATATCCAGATTGCCATGCCCCTAGGAATGTTTTTTCCTTTGCAGCTCTGAAATGTTAGAACTTAGAAGTTTAAAACCTATATTTTAGAGAGGTTTTAAAATGTAGTGGAATTAATAACCTAAGAGAGAAAAAACGACATAAAATGAAAGTTAAATTTAAAAAATGAGATAGGAAAGTGATAAAAACTTAGGATTTTTAATTTTGTTCCCTTCAAGATTTAAAATTTAGAATCTTTAAGCAGAAAATAACAGAATGAAGGAGAACGGGAATAAAGAATGAGAGAAACAAAGAGGGAAAGGACTAGAATTAAATCTACCTATCTCTTCTAAATGCTTGAAATTCTATTAAAGAGAAAGCCAACCCCTTATATCAACTCTTCCTATGCACATGATCCCTTATGCATGAACAATCATCTACATTCAAGCAGAAATGGAAAATTAGTATGAGTGGAAATGGAAAAATGAAATAGGAAAGTGAAAAGAGTGTTCAAAAGATAATTTGGATGGTTTAAAGCCCAAGTGGGATTTTAGTATTTACTTTAGTTCTTCGTTTAAAAGTTTGATAACTTATCTTTTTTGGTTGGGGGGATAGAAAGGACCTGGCAAGACTTGAGCTTGGACTAGGCAAGTCTGGAGCCTGGACATGCCAAGTCACAAAATTGAGACAAGAGCCTTACAAACCTCATCATTGACTTGGATTCAAGATTCTTAGCCTTGAATTGGTGAGTCACATTACATTTGTGTTAACCAATCTGAACCTACCAAGGATGAATTGGTGAGTCGCATTACATTTGTGTTAACCAATCCCACCATTGCATGACAGTGAACCTACCAAGGATTGAATTGGTGAGTCGCATTACATTTGTGTTAACCAATCCCACCATTGCATGACAGTGAACCTAATGTTAGTGTTTTATAGATCAGATAAACAACTGAAAGCACTCAAAAATTGCAACACATAAAACAATAAACACAGCAAGATACCCTGGGAAAACCCTCCTCCTGAGGGAGAAAAACCCAGCAAATATATCTCTTATATAGTGTAGGAATAAGAGCAGAAATCTGCTTACAACACAGGCCCAACACAAGGGCGAATTTGATACAATGAATATTAGAACCTCTCCTAGATGCAAAGATACATGAATATGTTTCTCCTTAAAATCGGTTTGCTGCTGCAGTATGATCTGCTGCTACTGTATGATTTGTTGCTACACAATGATGATCTGTTGCACAAGTGCGAACTTCTGCTAAGTGCGAATTATGCTTGATGAACTTGATGATGTCAAATGAGAAATCCGACCTTTTATATATACAAAATGTAATGTCTCCTCAATCAGGTCGGCCACTCGAAGATTACAAATAATTGCCAAGGGTCGGCCCAATACAAAATGAAGTATAAAAACACAAGGAGGGTCGGCCCTCAAGCTGAATTTATATTAACCTTTTGTGAAGCGCCCCTTCACATATATAAATAAATATTAATGATCTCAATATCAAATTAAATAGCGGATAGGCTATTATTTAATTTGGTTTATTCTCAAATTGTGTAAGCTAGAAGAAGCAGCCTGAAGCTGCTAATAACATCAACACTCCCTCTCAGCTAGGGATGATACTTCCAACTACACAAAGCATATCACCTCGTCGTGATAAGGAGTTTATCACCTCATCGTGAAAGAAAATAAGATATCACCTCATCGTGATATCAACCATCATGGCTACCTCCATAGATGGTATGTACAAGTGCTCATCACTCAATGTGATGTTGTCACCTCATCGTGACTTTCACCATGGCTCTCCCAGAGGGTGAAACACAAGTACAAGAAAATCATCACAGACTCCCTCACGTGATGCTATCATGGAGTCACACACATGACATCCACCATGGCTCTCCCAGAGGGTGGAACAAGGGCTTTCACCTCAAACTTCTCCTAAGAGAAGAATGCATTAACAAGGGATTTCACCTCGAACTTCTCCTAAGAGAAGAACTCATTATCAAGGGATTTCACCTCGAACTTCTCTCAAAGAAGAACTCATTAAAAGAAGGAACATTGATATTGATACTCCCTCTCAGCTAGGGTTTCATTCTCCACCATATCAAGCTTGTCTCGAAGGTACACAAACATTATCCTGAAGAGATGCTTGATGAGAATGACTGCCATCTGCTCATCAGTGTTGATATACCTCAACTAAATATCTTTCCTCAATACCATATCTCTGATATAGTGGTATGCTTAGTTTTGTTATGAAACACTTGGAAAGACATAAAGTTTCTCAAAGCTTTGATTAACACAATGGATGACAGTTGGCTTCGATGATTTTCCAACCAATCCTGCACGGAGCTTTCCAAGCCACACTACTTCTCGAGTTGCCACACAAGCTGTAATGTACTCGGCTTCTGCTATACTTAGTGCCACAGAAGACTGCTTCCTGCTATACCAGGATATCATTGCAGACCCCAACTAAAACAACATCCAAAGCAACACAACCATCTTCTTTAGGTTCAGTAGGCTCCCTCTGAATCTTCAATCACTTGCACCAACCACTTGACCTCATTGTCAAAGATTGCCTGCAATGCTTGCCTTAGAGAAATGGTTTCCAACGCACACCTCTGTAGAGATTCAGGGTTGTCCTCTTCGACCGCATCCCAGATCACTCTATTCTGAATAGGTTTGCGGAGCTACCAATGTTAAATCTAGGTTGACTTGACTTGAGCAATTCAAAACCCAATTGCTGAAGAGGTACTTCGATAATTTTGCATTTGGCCTTGCAACATTGCAACCCTTACTTATTCTCAGCGAGTCATAGAACTCCCTCTTAAGGTTAATTCTTCCTCTTCGAAAAGATGTCTTCAGCCATTCACTTAGTCTCATAGCTACAAGTAGAGTCTCCATTCTTCAACCTATAGGATGCATCAAGCTCTTCTTGAAAGAAATCTTTTACTCTTCTTGATTTATCCTGAAAGCATTAAGAAGAGATTACTAATAGGTCATGGGACACAACTATCTCAAATAGACATACCATAACTAGGAGCATACATGATTGACTATCTCAATGTTATAGCATGAATTAATAACTACAAAACAATTCATGAGCATTAATCAACCATGCAATACTTATCTCATAGAATTCAAAATCTCCTGAGTAATAGATAATTAATTCATCAATCATGACATTGTTGTGACCTTTTCACACATCACCCCATCCAAGATGGGGACCCCCCTAATTTTTGCTCCATTCTGGTCTTTTGGCTTTGGTTCTCTTTGTCTCTGATCTTTTGCCCTTTCGGGGATGTCCCGTTTGACCTCGGTTGAGTAATTGACAAATTTAGGGTTGCTATCCTTTAGACCCGTTCGAGGTCAAGATTGAGTTACTTAGGTGAAATCTAAGTGCAGCAACACATTCAGAAAACTCAAGGCAGAATCCCCCTGAAATCTCACTGAAATTCGACCACTTACTATTTTTAGTAAGTACCTAATTCGAGGCTTGTTCCTCAGGATTTTGGGATTCTAACTACTTCAGCACAATCAGACAGCTTCAAAGTGCCTACACGCGAAATTTGAACGGATTCAAACAACTGGCTA
>CM021101.1:155214728-155255569 GCA_007115665.2 Sequoiadendron giganteum | reverse complement strand
TTAAGGAATTAAGAGGGTATAGGGGTTAAGGGTTGAGGGATTAGGGTTTAAGGGTTAAGGGGGTATAGGGGTTGAGGTATTAGGGTTTAAGGGTTCAGGGATTAAGAGGGTATAGGGATTGAGGGATTAGGGTTAAAGGGTTGAGGGATTAAGAGGGTATAGGAGTTGAGGGATTAGGGTTTAAGGGTTGAGGGATTAGGGTTTAAGGGTTAAGGGGGTATAGGGGTTGAGGTATTATAGTTTAATGATTGAGGGTTGAGGGTTGAGGGTTGAGGGATTAAGAGGTTATAGGGGTTGAGGTATTAGGGTTTAAGGGTTGAGGGTTGAGGGATTAAGAGGGTATAGGGGTTGAGGGATTAGGGTTTAACTCTCTCCTTCTCCCTTTCTTCCACTGTCTCCTTCTCCCTCCCTTTCTATCTTCCACTCTCCCACTCTCCCCTCTCTCCCTCCCACTCTATCTCCCACTCTCTCCCTCTCTCTTTCTCCCACTCTCCCCCTCTCTCCCTCCACTCTATCTCCCACTCTCTCCCTCTCTCTTTCTTCCAATCTCTCCTTCTCCCTCCCTTTCCATCTTCCACTCTCCCCCTGTCTCACTCCCACTCTCTCAAAAACTCCTATACTCTAAAAAATACACTAAGAAAATGAAATTTCACATAACGCACTCGCGTTATAACGCGAGCGCATTTTGTAGTCCACTAAAACGGTAAAAAAATCTATATACCCGTGATTTGAAGGCCCACAGTCTGCATATTCCCCTAGTTTTGTGCATGCTCCGACAAAAAATATCTTTTTGATGATGTTGTGAAGTGTGCAAGCATCTTTTTCACATTCCATCACCTTTTCCATGATCTTTTTACCACCTTTGCATGAAATAGCAGAGTTTCCACATTGAAAGACATATAATATCAATTGAAGTTTGAATTCCATTGAAAGCTGATATACAATTGAAGTGTGGAAGGGAACAAGCTTTTGAACAAGTCAAATTGTTGTGGATTTTGAAGAAAGAAGAAGCTGAGGCTACATAATTGGGTTGAACTCCTCCATTTGAAAGTTTGGTTTTTAAGGTATGTGAAGTCTTTACAAATTTTCTTTCATTCTATTATGGCTTGCTTTCATTTTTTGTTTGTCAATGCACATTTTAAATTACCAAATTATATACACAATTAGTTACACTTGCCAATTATAGAAATTCAGAACAATTCACCAAAATTCATCCTTTAAGACAACTCCAAGCCTCTCCCATTCATCTGAAGGGTCCAAACACCTTCCAATACATCTGCATAAACTGATGCAGTACAAAGGAAGAAATCAACACCTTTCTTGACACACTTATTCAACTATATTTCCCTTCACAAAACATTTGATTCGTATACTCAAATTAGCATTAAGAGTTCCCAATTCCTTAAGGACCTTCAAAACACCTTCAAAAATCTTGAAAATAACTGATTACAATCAACTAGGTTCCTCAAAACATCAACCAATGATTATGTCATTCACAAGTTGTTTAGTTCTAGGTCTCAAAATAAGATAATTTCTAGGTCTTAGGACCTTACCCGCTCAACTAGGCTTCCAATACAAAAACCCCCATTTTTCAAAGAAAAGAGGGAGGGTTTATAGAAAATCCTATACTCGGGCCTTCCTAGACCATTCCAAAGCATCAAACATCTTCAAAATACCCTGCACAAGGTCAAAAGTTCATTACATTGACCACTCATTCAACAATTGATGGGGAGTCTTATCTTTCAAGAGAAATCTTGCTCTTCCCAAGACCTATTCTCTAGTATTCCTAGTGTATTCCTCCCTACCCTACTTAGGGATCCCTCCTAAACCCCTCTCACCTCATAAGACTCTCCACCAATTTCAAATTCTTCACCATTGCTCTCAATTCACCACTAAGCTTCCGTGGGCTCCACACTGACCCAAAGTGTCCTAACCACTCCAGGGGCTAGGAAAGGGTATTATCACTATCCCCTTGTTGATTTGACTCCTCACTAATCCATCTCATAGGATTCTTTCACCTTGTACCCATCGCTTTCTTGAAAAACCCAATTTTAGGCCTTGTAGCCTTTTGCCCAATTAAGCCTCCTAGAACCTGTTTTCTTGGATTTTCTCATAAACGGTCTTAAAAATCCCCAAATATTTTTATAGATTATTTCTAGTGGTACCCTAGGCTTCAAGATTTACCATATTTTTAGTCCCTTTGGTGTCCGTACATAGGACTATCCTCATACCCCCTATTTTCAAGGGTTTCTAGGGTTCTGGCTCCTTTTTCCAACTTTGAGGGCTTCAATGACCTCCTCAACTCTCCTCCTTGCACACATATGTCTGGAATACATCTTACCACACTCTCTTGCTCTTGATTAGCACAAACCAGTCCATTTAGCAACTTTCTTTACTCCTGTCCTCTCCAAGCCACTAGCCAAAATGCACTCGCACTCGCCTAGTTCTTAATGAATTCACCATCTCCCCTGCAAACCAAGACACCACACACCATATTTACACTTTAAAAATAGTCACCTACTTGATTCCAAGTGGCCATGGTATCCTTGCCACGGGAATTCAAGTGGGGATCATTATTTCCAAAAACTGGCCTTAACCAGCTATGAGACCAAAAACTCTAAAAACTTGCAAAACAGAAAGAAATTGAACTAAATGGTTAATATAATACTTCAAACACTAATTAAGTGACACAATTGAAAGACTTAAAGCATTAGACATGTCCTTTCAATCCATTCTTGACTGGATGAAGCCACAAAAACAGAAATTCAATGAAATTTGCACTCTTCCAACTCACAAATTCCCCTTCCAAAACTCCGAATCGTACAATAGATTTCCCACATGCTCAATTATGGTTTTTATAACCTTATATACCTTTCTCCCACATGCTAGGACCCTTCGGTCAGGCTTAGAGCATCATTAATGCCCTTTTCCCACTTTTAGGACAAATTGCCAAGTCTACATGGACTAATTTGCCTAATTTCATCATTCAAGCTTCTCCAAACTTCAAGGCTCTAGACTACCCTAAGTTTTCCTTAAATCACACATAAATGAAGCCCTAAATGACATATATTTTTCAATTATCTTGAATGGATACATTTTTTAGGAACTAATATTCGTTTCATTACCATGGTACAGAGAAAATTATTTGCCATGCCAAAGAAAAAGACAAAGAGGAAACTAACAGACAAAGAGAACGAAACCTTGAAAGAAAAGGAGAGAGTTCGGGTGGTGGCATATCGTGAAAAGAAGAAATTGGAAATGATTGATGAAAACAACTCGATTGTAGAGGAACCTCAACCGTCAAAAAGAGAACATGAATTGGCAGCACAAAAGGCACTAATGTGAAAGCATCGTCGTAAGACAGATTTGGATACCGTAGTTGGAGACACACCCTCTACAACAAGTGAATATGAAGGGACACCATTAAGTACAAGCGAATATGGAGGGAAACCATCTAGCACAAGTGAATATGGACAAACACCATCTACTGCAAGTGAATATGGAGGGACACCATTTACCGCAAGTGAATATTGTTGGACACCATCCAACACATTTCAAGTTGAGAGTACATCATCACTCGAAATTGGCAAAGAAGGTATGCCATCATTCCCATGTGAACCTCAAGGTATGTCTTCTTCTCCACCCTCAATTGAAGGTATGTAATCTAGCCCACCTCAATTAAATATTGACGAAATTCCTAATGTTGAGATGTATGTACCTAGGAGAACACCACCAAGAATTTTGCGTAGAAAGCCAAAGTATTTGATTAATATTGATGATGATATTTTGCAACACATGGAAGGTAAGATTTCAACACGCACTTGTAGAAGATATACTGATAATATTTGGGAACGATTCTTTGAAAGGCTAAATGAGACTGCAAGATGTTAACTATTTGTTGAAATAATGCGGGGTGTAAAGTATAGGAACATCATGAAGACTCTTGGGTTGAGAACATCAAATGCATCAAGTGAAGACACTATTGTGAAGAATCTAATGGATGATTATGAGAGTGTGGGTAAGACCTCATGCTCAAAGGATAGTAATGTCACCCGACGTGTCATTACATCGAATTTGGTAAGTTGTCAAAAAAAGAGAGCTCGCCTAATTAAAAAGACTAGTGAAAAAATGGGAATTAGTAGAAAGACTTTATCAAGAGCCATTCAAAGGCGGCAAAGAATTGAGGGCAATGATGCAAATGAATTATGGGAATTCTCAGGGAGACTCTCATTAAAAGATAAAGAAGTTGTCGAAGCCTTGAGAACACTAATTGAAGAGTATTGGAAGAATAACACAAGGCCATCTCCGAATCAAAGGGATGTGGTAAGAAGGAGCATCGATAGTCGGAATTGTGAGCCACATCCAAAGCATTTTTTGGATATGACTCAAACCCAATTTTTTCGAAAATTTGAAAATGATTATCCTCAAATTAGTATTTCTCAAAGATTTTTTGAACTGCTTAAACCTTTTTATGTCAAGATAAATCAAACATGCACTACTTGTTGTTGTAGACTACATATTGAATTTTCTAACCATTACGATGTTTATTGTTCTATATGTTTAGATTTGCATACTAACGATGTTTTGCATGATTGTGGCATAGAAGCCCCACCAAAATCTTCAAGAGAGTTCTTATCAAAAAATTTATGTGAAATAGAGGATGGCGAGATATTTTATAGGACAACATTCTTGGATGGTTCATACGAGCGTTGCGGTGGCTTCCAGCGTATGCCAGTATGTCAACATATGGAAAGCACATATGAGGTGGGCCAAAAACTAGTAGAGTTCGGGAAGTATAAAATAGTGGCATATGCTACAAAAGATGGGTCTCAAGCAAAAAGGTGTGATTTGGTTATTGAGAAGATTCCAGTGTACAAATTTATGACCACATTTCGTGATAGTTTATTGTCTGAGTATGTAATGCATACCCATAGAGCCCGATGGTTGGACACGCAGTTCAAGCTATGCAAGGACACCTTTCCAGTTGGAAGCATAGTATCCGTGGTTGACTTTGCAGAGAACTACACTCTACAGCCACAACATGAGGTGTAGTCATAGTATTACAACTCCACACAAGTTTTGATATTTGTGCACATAGCATTCATTCATGTATCTGATAGTACAGATGAGAAAAGGAAGGTATTGAGGGAGTACCACTTCTACATTAGTGATGATCACACACATTCTCCAGAGTTCGTGCAAGGTTGCTTCCAGATGTTCTACAGTGGTTTGGCTCAGAGGGGCATAGAACACGATCAACATATAATATGGTCTAATAACTGTGCAACACAGTTCAAGAACTCGCGCATGTTCTACTGGTTGTGCAGGATGCATGTCAGTATAGGTATTCAACATATGTGGAACTTTTGTGAGGCTGGACATGGAAAGGGGGAGCATGATGGTGCAGGAGCATGCGTGAAAAGAGCATTAGCACGTGAAGAGTTAAAGTATAAAGACAGTGAAAAGTTGACAGATGCAAAATCAATCGTCGAGTGGTGTAATGCTTTGATGGATCCAGGTAATGAAGGTACGTCTTCAGTTCATAGATTTTTTTGGTTGATGGATGATACTAACATTGCACCATATGAAGACTGTTGTACACTAATAGGATTGAGTGAGGTACACTCTTTCCTTAGCTCAAATATAGGTTCATGGAGTATCGATACATGAAAGATGGCATGCTTTTTTTCTTCATGTACAATGCAAGAATGGAATGATTGTGAGTCAGGGGAGTGGGTTGACAAATGGTTCACAAGTTATCTTAGCCCACTTCACACGTATCACCCTCCGACGACATTGGAACTGACACAGATAGAATCATCAGTGGACTTTGACCACATATCAGATCTAGTTCAACGGGGTGATATATCTACTTTCTTAGTTGTTGAAATTTCATATCGTTAGATCTTACTTTGTATTGTATTCGTAATGTTGAAAAATTTCAAGAGATTTTTTGCACATATCAATGCAGGGCATGTTTATGCAGTTATTGCAGATGAAGACAATGAAGAGGGAACAAACTATTACTTGTGTCATTGAGTTGAGAAAAAATAAAATTGGAGGCCCCAGTTATAGATGGAGAAAACATCGAATACCCTACAGGGTCAGTTGTGGTTACTGGAACATGGCTTAGAAGGTACCCACATTCAAGTGTTAAACATTGGCTATTTCAGGACTTTGACATGCATCGTAAGATTCTTCATTACTTGAACCTTGTCGTGGCATCCAATGTTCATTTGACCAAATATGGGGGTAGACCTTTGAACAAGACGTTATGGAAGGTCCATGAGTCTGACCATGAGGCAATACTTAACACAATAAAGAGTAGAGCAGACCCGGATGGTTCATTGGATTAATTTGTAAGTATATGCACATTGGTTCTTATTAATTTATACATTTATGCACATTAATTTGTTTGATACCAATGCTATCATCTTCTTTTATAGTGATTGGTGTTTCTTTTCACACCGAAACACGTATAATCACTCCGAGCTATGTTCCACCGGATTGATCCCTTAAGGGTCCAAAGTGCAAAATGGCTGCAAACTTCAGCATGCTATTACTCAGATACCGTGACACTTAGAAACTTCTCGCCTAATCTTACAGAAAGGTGTTGGGCCCCTCTAGAAAAACCTCTCTCGGTTTTGGCTATCTTGGAGTGGTTTTCATGGCGGCGGATTTTCACTTGATGGAAAAGTTAAAAGTCAATCATAAAGGTAAAGCTGCAGTGGAAAACTTTCACCAAACTGTGACCGCTGCGACCGTCTTAACATGTCTGAATAGGTATTTTTACGCTAGGCACAGTCCTCTTTCGTACCGAAACACGTGGAATCGCTCCAAGCTATGTTCCACCGGATCGATCCCTTAAGTGTCCAAAGTGCAAAATGGCTGAAAACTTCAGCATGCTAGTACTCGGATACTGTGACACTTAGAAACTTCTTGTCTGATCCTACAAAAAGGCATTGGGCCCCTCTAGAAAAACCTCTCTCGATTTTGGCTATCTGGGAGTGGTTTTCTCATGGTGGCGGATTTTCACTTGATGGAAAAGGTGTCAAATTCAAGCAGTGCAAAGTTGCAAAGTGGTGCAACTTTCGCTCTACAACTCGTGTGACCAAGTGGACTGTTCCAACATGTACGAATAGGTATTTTTACGCTAGGCATGGTCCTCTTTCATACTGAAACACGTGGAATCACTCCGAGCTATGTTCCACCGGATCGATCCCTTAAGGGTCCAAAGTGCAAAATGGCTGCAAACTTCAGCATGCTAGTACTTGGATACTGTGGCACTTAGAAACTTCTCGTCTAATCCTATAGAAAGGTGTTGAGCCCCTCTAGAAAAACCTCTCTCATTTTTGGCTATCTTGGAGTGGTTTTCTCATGGTGGCGGATTTTCACTTGATGGAAAAGGTGTCAAATTCAAGCAGTGCAAAGTTGCAAAGTGGTGCAACTTTCACTCTGCAACTCGTGTGATCGAGCAGACTATTCCAACACGTTTGAATAGGTATTTTTATGCTAGGCATGGTCCTATTTCATACCAAAACACGTGGAATCGCTCCAAGCTATGTTCCACTGGATTGATCCCTTAAGGGTCCAAAGTGCAAAATGGTTGCAAACCTCAGCATGCTAGTACTCAGATACTGTGACACTTAGAAACTTCTCGTCTAATCCTAAAAAAATGCATTGGGCCCCTCTAGAAAAACCTCTCTCGGTTTTGGCTATCTTGGAGTGGTTTTCTCATGGCGGCGAATTTTCACTTGATGGAAAAGGTGTCAAATTCAAGCAGTGCAAAGTTGCAAAGTGGTGCAACTTTCGCTCTGCAACTCGTGTGACCAAGCGGACTGTTCCAACACATCCGAATAGGTATTTTTACACTAGGAACGGTCCTCTTTCACACCGAAACACGTGGAATCACTCCGAGCTATGTTCCACCGGATCGATCCCTTAAGGGTCCAAAGTGCAAAATGGTTGCAAACTTCAGCATGCTAGTATTCAGATACCATGACACTTAGAAACTTTTCGTCTGATCCTACAGAAAGGTCTTGGGCCCCTCTAGAAAAACCTCTCTCAGTTTTGGCTATCTTGGAGTGGTTTTCTCATGGCGGCGGATTTTCACTTGATGGAAAAGGTGTCAAATTCAAGCAGTGCAAAGTTGCAAAGTGGTGCAACTTTCGCTCTGCAACTCATGTGACCAAGCAGACTATTCCAACACGTCCGAATAGGTATTTTTATGCTAGGAACGATCCTCTTTCACACTGAAACACATGGAATCGCTCTGAGCTATGTTCCACCGGATCGATCCCTTAAGGGTCCAAAGTGCAAAATGGGTGCAAACTTCAACATGCTATTACTCAGATGTTGTGACGCTTAGAAACTTCTCGTCTGATCCTAGGATCGTGTTGAGCTTATCTAAAAAAACCTCTCTCGGTTTTAGCTATCTCAGAGTGGTTTTCCAATGGTGGCGGATTTTCACTTGATGGAAAAAGCATCAAATGCAAGTAGTGGAAAGTTGCAGAGTGGTGCAACTTTCATTTTGCAACTTGTGTGACCAAACAGACTGTTCCAACACGTCCAAATAGATATTTTTACGCTAGGAATAGTCATCTTTTGCACCAAAACACGTGGAATCGCTTTGAGCTATGTTCCATCAGATCGATCCCTTAGGTTGGAGGAGTCTTAAGTTGCATATTTGTAAGTTGCTTAAGGCAACAAATTTGAAATGATATTGAATGGCCCACTTAGCACTCATTGCATCTAAGTGATGCTCATAGAGGTGATGCACTAGGCCTTCCCGGAGGTCACCCATTCCAGTATACTCTAGCTCAAGCACTTAACCACAAAGTTTTTTCCCCAAGAAGGCACAGTAGAAAAGGTAGAATCCACTGTAATTTTGATGAGTGGAAAGGAATTCCTAAGAGACATGAAGGAGGAAGAAGGAGTTGTCTATGCAATCATGTTCAAGCCAAAGGAGGAGGATTCACCTAGTCAGCTACCTATGACAACAGAGGTGAAGCAACTGTTGGATTAGTTCAGGGATATCATTTGTGAAGGCACACCAACTACACTACCACGTAAGAGGGAAATTAGTCATCAAATTGACTTTGTACTTGGAGCGACATTGCCTAACAAGGTTGCATACAAAATAACACTAGAGCAGAACAAGGAGATAGCAAGGCAAGATCAAGAACTTTTGGACCAAGGGTTGATCAGGAAAACCATTATTTTATGTGTTGTTCCAGTGGTGTTGGCACCTAAGAAGGGAGATAAGTGGAGAATGTGTACTGATTCTAGGGCCATAAATAGGATAACCATTAGATATAGGTTTCCTATTCCTAGGATAGAAGACTTAATGGACTGTTTAGGGGGTGCTAAGTACTACTCCAAGATTGATTTGAAAAGTGGCTACTATCAGATTAGGATGAAAGAGGGAGATGAATGGAAGTCATCTTTTAAAACCACAGAGGGGTTATATGAGTGGTTAGTAATGCTGCAGATGAAAAGGATAGGGCCATGCAAAGTGTTGGCTAAGTATGGATCCAATGCATACAAGGTAGAGTTACCCAAGCAAATGTCCATTTCGCCTATCTTCAATGTGAAGGACTTGGTAAAGTATAAAGGAACAAAAATGGATGAGGAACAGTATAGTGCTAAGGTGAGAAAGGATATGGATGAACTCAAGGTACCTGATCAGATCAGACCACAAGTGGACAAGATTCTAGACTCAAGGGTGAAAAAGAAGACTAGTCACAAGACATACATGGAGCACCTAGTGAAGTGGAGACATCAACTAGAGTCAGAGCTACTTGGATAGCAGAAAGTGACTTTAAGAAGCACGGAATTAGTGAGGAGCTCTTGACACCACAGGTTCCTTAACTTCTTTGTTGCAGGGGGGAGAATGGTGCAAGAGCACCTTAAGGTCTTTTGGAGAGATATTTGCAATTTTGGCTTGTAGGTGGTTCTAGCCAACCACCAAGGGAATAAGGACTATGATGTAAATTCCCAAGAGTGTTTTTGATGAGTGAATTGGAAATAGGTTTGTTAGGGGCTTGCAGTTTGGGTAAGTCTTGGACACTGTGAGCATTTTGAGCAATGTTGCCTTGGCTATTTGTCCTAAAAGTTGGAAAATGGCATTAATGATGCTCTATGCCCGACCCAAGGGTCCTAGCACATGGGAGAAAGGTATATAAGGTTAGAAAAACCCTAATACCTGGGTTGGAGGATTGTTTTCATGAATTGAGACTTGGAGAGTACATTTTTGTGATTGGAAGAGTGCAAATTTCATTGGATTTCTTTTTTTGTGCCTTCATCCAATCAATAATGGATTGAAAGGACTTATCTGATGCTTTGATTCTTCCATTTTTGTCACTTAATTACCTTGTGTAGCATTAGATTATTCATCTAGATTGACTGGTTATCTTTTTGCAAGTTTTTGGTGTTCTTGGTCTCATTGCCGGTTCAGGCCAGTTTTTTGAATAATGAGTCCCACTTGACTTCCCGTGGCTTTCCTCTCATGGAAAATTGGAATCAAGTTGGGGACTATGTAAATATTGTACATATAGGTTTTGGGGTCTTGTTTTGCAGGGAAGGTGATGAAATCATCAAGCACTAAGCGAGTGCAAGTGCATTCTCGCTAGTAGCTTGGAGAGGACAGCAGCAAGGAGAGTTGCTAGATGGATTGGTTTGTGCCAATCAAGAGTATGGGAGTGTAGGAACATGTATTTCAGTCATGTGTGTGCTGGAGGAGAGTTGATGAGGTCGTTGAAGCCGTCAAAGAAGGAAAAAGAGCCAAAAACCTTAGGAACCCTTGAAAATAGGGGGTTTGAGGACAATCATATGTACAGACACTTGTAGGACCTAAGGCCTAGTAAATATTGGAGCCTTGATTGTCAAAAGAAATAATCTACAAAAACATTTGGGGGTTGTTAAGACTATTTGTGAGAAAAGTCAAGAAAACGGGTTCTAGGAGGCCAAATTGGGGCAGAAGGCTACAAGGCCTAAAATTGAGTTTTTCAAGAAAGTGATGGGTAAAAAGTGAAAGAATCCAATAAGATGGATCAGTGAGGAGAAAAATCAAAAAAGGGACAACTAGGATACCCTTCCCTAGCCCCGGAGTGGTTAGGACACTTTGGGTCAGTGTGGAGCCCAAGGAAGCTTAGTGGTGGATTGGGAGTGATGGAGAAGAATTTGAAATTGGTGGAGACTCTTACATGGTGAGAGGGGTTTAGGAGTGATCCCTTAGTAGGGTAGAGAGGAATACCCTAGGAAGACCAGATAATAGGTCTTGGGAAGAGCAAGAGTGCTCTTGAGGGATAAATGGTTTGTTTGGAAACAAGGATGGGTTCTCTCTTCATCAACATATACATTATTCCTTGATGTGTTCACACTAGTGTTACAAGACTGTCAAACTCATTGAACCATGATTCATCAGTAGTGGTTCACAAGAACCCATCTCTCATGATAATGAATGGTTCATAAGGAGGAAGATAAATCTTCATACATTTCTTCTATCACAAATGAGATAAGTGCTTGGTTTTAGGAAGGTCATGAGACAACCATTAATGGGGAGTGGATACATGAAGAACTGATGGAGAATGATAATGGCTTTAGACCTGCTATAAAGGAATTTTTTTTCGTTTCAATGATGCAAGAGGTTTTTGGTTTCACTACCAAAATGAGCCTATGAAGAATGCATGTGAAACTCCTTTTGACCTTGAGGGTGTACTTACTCCATCTCAAGGATCATGCATTGAGGATGACATAGATCAATGCTAGGGCTAACCAATTAATAATTATACACGTGAATAAGTCAAACATGTACATGTGAATAAGGGAACTACAAGTACTCATAAACACATAAGCCTCAAAAAGTATACACACGAATACATAGTATACACAAATTAAAACAAAGTATATGCACGAATACAAGGTATATGCATGAAAACATGTAAGCCACAAAGTATACACGTAAGTTGTAAAGTATACACTTGAATATATGTAACTCATATCTATTGAACCATCAATTTAGAATGCAAATATAGACAGGCATCGAAAAAAGATATTTGTATTAACCAAATAGCCATGTAGGCATACATAAATATATGTCGATATAAGTATGAAATATATGTACAAAATAGCCATGTAGGCTTACGAGAATGCCATCTAGGCATACAATGTCAAATATGTCCAATAAAAAATATGTACAAAACTGCCATGCAGGCATACAATAAAGGACTCTGGAATCAAAAGTCATTGCTCTCCATGCCCAAGAAATAAAATCTTTCCCTTTCCTTTTCGCTCGGATGGCGATAGGTCTGTCACTCATTTTTGCTATGCTCGTGGAGTGCTCCTGCTACTCCTCCTAGGGTTTAGTTCATGGTGAAGTTTTAACTGTTACAATAAGAAGTAAAGACATGAATATATAGAAATTACATTATAAAAAATGATATATTTGACAAAATAATCACTTACAGCCATCTCACGATCTCTATCCACGAGGGAAATATCCTCATGCCCATGCTTAGGTGTGCTCAAGCCCTGTATAAACCATGCAAATAGACAAAAACTACGTGAATCAATAATGATTTGATTTCTCACTAACTAACATCTATAACAACAAATGTAAATTAAAATTTACTAATTTGCCTCATACCTCTTCTGTCAGAGCCATCGAGGATTGTATAGCAGATGTCACATCAATATCTATTGCCCTCGTCACATTCGGAGGTGTATCATCTCGCAACAACTGAAAATAAAACAACAAATTATTCAACGTAATCAACGATGTGAATGCATAAACTACACAAATCTATTAAGTAATTGATTCATTAGTTAAACTCTTTATTCTATTACCTGCGTGAAGGTTTGAGTAAATCCATTGCCACTGGGAAGTGTTCCATCAAAACCTCCAATATTAGTTTGTTCAACATCCAAAATTGCATATTAAATTACCATTCGTAAAACAATGCCATTAATATGCAATAAACTTATAATTGTTTACTAGTTACATACCCTAGCGATAGGTGTACTGCAAAAATAGGTTGGTGGGGGGGTGGTGTATCCAATCTCACACTGTGACCCTGCAATTTTATTAAAATCATAAAATATTTTTTGTTAATCTTGCATTTCAAAATCGAAATTTAATAAATTAAATTCAATGAACACATGCACTAACTTTTACTTGACTATCAATGCCATATGCGTCATGCAAAATTTCAGCTACCCTCTCCATCTCCATAGCTGCAGATGGATCCTGCGTACTAGTCTCCTGAGGGTCGGTGGGGTCATGTGAACAAGTAGCCCCACAAGATTGACACACATGTGTTTGAAGACCACCACTAGAAGACTCCCCTGGATGGCGTTGTAGAATAGGGCTAGTATGATGGATGACACTCTAGGTCAAAGTGTTGATTGCCTGCAATGTCTCTACGTCAGCACTTTCCTTCACGATGGAAGGCATAACAATGTGCTCATGAGGTGGCCTAGCAAGAGCTTGTCTACCTTGCCGCGTAGGATCCAACTGTGCACTAGGTCTATCCTGAGCTGACCCCCCACCTCTCCCCTGGAAATCCCTCATATCAAAATAATTTGGGATTTTGTTCAATATGAACTCACTATATAGTTTCCTAAGGAAATATTACGGGACCTCGCAATTGTTGCACGGTGGGTAATTGAAGACCATGTACCACCTATCATAAAACCGTTCCTTCATTTGTTGGTGGTGGCACCAATGGATAGGAAACCTCTTCGCATTGAGGGTAAGATTTTGATTTGTGCGTGGGTCGGTGAATAATGAACACAAATCACCTTTTGTTATTTTTAAATCTTTCACATCCTTGTATGATAGTTTGTTTGCATAATACTCCCTAGCTGCCTACCTCCTATCTTCCCATCCAGTTATTTGTTTGCTAATTGAATCTACATTTTTTAACATATCTTTCAATGAATTTGCTAGGGTTATTCTTTTTGTGGTTGAACCATTTGGATCACTCAACCTATTGATCAAATCCTCAATTTGTTTTTTGTTGTTCTCAATTTCACTCATTAAATTTTGTTGAGTGCCAGGAGGGGGTTGAGTGATTGGTGAAGGAGGTTGATGTTGTGGTTGATTTTGATCTTGAGGATTTGGTTGGTCCTCCTATTGAGGATTTTGAGGGTTTGTAGGTTGATTTGCATCTCCTAAAAATTCAAACAAATAGATATCAAATTCAACTTAAAACTAACAAATTCAACCTAAAACTAACAAATTCAAAACAAAAAGCATAAAATCCTTACCTCTTACAGCTCCTCGTCATCGTGGTGCCATCATTGTGAAGAAATTTAGATTCTTGGTGAAGAAATTCTTCTTCTAGAATGCGAGTGCAATATTTGGGGTTTTTGGCCGGGGGTGGAGCAAAAAAACAGTCGAAATGCAAATGAGAGATTTGCATTTGTTTTTTTGCTTTTAACAAAAGATAACAACGCGCTCGCGTTATGTCTTTGTATTTGTGGTTGAAGGGAACTTGCCTAGGTTTAACGAAAGCCATAACGCGAGCGCGTTATAACGTGCTCGCGTTATGGCTTTCAACTTTTTTTTTTTTTTTAGGGTGTCCACGGAATTGCTACCCATTTCCATGCACCCGCCCTAGGTAACTCATGTCAACCTTGGTAAATAGAAAAGGGAATAAGATATTCTCTCATTGTACACAACTGTTGAGTCTTTGAAGCTTAGATTAGTGAAGGAATATAAGTCAAAGAAGAAGTTGAAGTAATAATTACATTAAAGGTAAAAGATTTTATCAAAAGTCTGATCACTCTAGTTACTTCCCAAACAGGTATCTCAATGGAGGCACTAGTTTTGGTGATAAAAACTAAATTTGACACTCTCTAAGAGATGAAATAAAAAAGAAAGCAATACATAATTGGACAAATATTTTTTTCTTAAAGTGTGTACATAAATTTATTATAGGTGTAAATTTCACAAGTAGGTTTACTAGCTAGACCAAAAAGTGGGAAAATTCTTGAAACTCATGAGGAATGAAGATGTATGAAAAAATATTCCTTTGATAAAGAAATAAATAAAACTTATCCTCAGGAATTAGTGTCCAACAAAATTGTGTAGCTTGATAACTCATAATTTATTGAGAAGATAATAAAATTGATATACTTTAAGAGGGACTTGATTTTCTGGTATGTATGTATAATTCTTGAAGAATTAAAAATAAAGGCTGGAGAAATTTTTGAAGATTTAATAAGTTCAATAAGAAGCCTCAAGTTGGTTAATATAGAAAAGCATGAAGTCAAATCTACAAAGTAAATATAGGAAGTTGTGAAAGGTAGATTTGATGTTCAAATTGAGGAAAAAACCAAATGAGAATTTAGTAGATCAACTCATGGAACTTAGGTCAAATTTTTAAGGCTTTGATAAAGATTTAATGACTATGATTGACTAGCTAGATTTTTTCTAGAAAATGTATAAAGATTCTAAGTTCAAATTATATTTCTTACATGGTTATGATGGCGTAATTTTAGACAATATTTGAAATTTCAAGTAGAAGCGAAAGCTCAAATGAAAATTTAAAATTTCAATCATTTTTAGTGCTAAGCCAATATTTTTATTTTTAACATGTTGAGATAATTAATTATTTGACTTATTCTTTATTTTTAATTCAATAGACTTGATATAAAATGGGTTCCATGACTTATATTAAAGTGGTTCCTATATTTTACACATGGTCAAGTGGTAGCTTAGATTTATGCATGAACTTGTACAATGTGATGCATGGATTAACTTGCAAAGGCTATAGTTAAAGAACTATTTTTGAAAATTTAGAAATATTAGCATGAAACTCTTGACTACATATTGGATATTTTAAGCTCTTTTTTAATTCTATAAAAGGAGGCATCGTAGATTGTATAGGTGTTGGGTCTTTTGGTATTTGTTTTGTGAGACATTAATAGTTAGTAGATTTTTTTTTTTTAATAAATAGTTAGAGAAAGAACACTAGAGAAGAATATTAAAATTTTGGTTTAGTCAAGCTTGTTAAAATTAATAGTGTATCTTCTTTAATTACTTCTTGTCTATAGAATGGTAGAGCGCACTTATATGTTATTATTATTTGGAATATGCTGAATTGGAGATCACTAAGATTGAAAATGTGTCATTCAATTATTGATGTTTATATTATATTTGCATGTGGAATACAATAATCTAATGAATATAATTTTATTTCTCTAAAATCCTTTAAAGATTGCACTTGTTGTGTTGTTGATTGAACGATTTGTTGATCATAATATTGCGAGTTTTTAAAAGATAATTTCCTATATTTTTATGCATAAGAACTAAAATTTTAAGAAAAACATAAAATATTAACAACAAAAAAATCATTTGAGGAAAAATTTGTTCTAAAAGTTTATGAACTATCAAATACCCCTTAAACAAACATAGCACAATTTTCTACTAAGTGATCCAACACAATTGACAGCCAACTATAGATACCTTGAAGAGAATAAAATTTAGGTCTATTATCTTTTTAGGAGAGATAGGATAACTTATTCTACCTTTGTTTAACTATGTCAATTTGGCCAGCAATAATACATTTATAGAATTTATATATTGTGTTAATGGCTTTAGGAAAATTCACGGCCAACAATTCATTGTCGGAAAATTCAGTGTCAACAATTCACTACTAGAAAATTCACCACCATGACAAATTCACCTCATGGAAAATTCGCCAGTAGGAATTCACCGTGTGGATAATTCATCACATTAACATTGTTTAATATATATTTCCACAATTTATTGATAATTTTACAAATAATTATAATTGCAAGTACAATAATAGAGATGACTAATATTGTTGTGTAATTGGTTTACTAGAATAAAATAAAATATATTGAAAAATGTTTTCATTTTTATTATCATAAATCAATTTTTCTAATTATATATGTGATGAATTCTCCATGGTCGTGAATTGTTGGTGGAGAATTTTCCTAGAGGTTGTGTTAATATAAGGCAATGGAACCTTATACATATCATATTCCTTATAAAGAATATAATACTTAAATAATTAATAATATAATAAACTATTAGATTATTAATTATTTATAAATGGTAGTCTTGAATAGGTGTGAATAATACCTATTCAAGTATTTTTTCCATCTCTTTCCTATATTTTAGGAGTCTCTCTCATTGAAAGTTAGCATAATTTGGAGATAGTGGGGTGCACCAATTTGTGACACAATTTAGGTGCCAAATCAAAAAAACAATAAAAAAAACCCTGAAATAAGCCCTTTGGCGCACACCAAATCTGGCACACGCCAAATGACTAAAAATCCATTTGGCGCATGCCAAATGGCTAAAAAGACATTTGGCACACGCCAAATGTCTTTTTAGGCTTAAAAAGCCAAAATCGGGTTTGGAACCCTCATTTTGTCTTCAACCCGCGGCTTGAGGAAGAGGATTTCAGGTCTGCAACTCACGGTCGCCAAATCGCTTCCAGTGTTTGCATCCTTAGCTTGCCATTTTCCATGAAGATGCTGCCAACACGTTAGAGAGGTCGAAGATTGCAAAGAGGTGTGTATTTTTATTCTATTTATTGTGAATTTGATTTGGAATGCAAATTTAAATAGATTTTTATAATAAAACTTTGTTCTAATTCTCAGGGAATGAATCTCCACCTCAAAACATTGAGAATTAACAATCACCCCCTCATGAAGAGCCTCCTATACAAGAAAAACCCAAAACCCCTCCATCAATTCATAGGCATCCTCAAGGAACACAAGAAAATATTCAAAATCAAATTGAAAACAATAAAAGAGACATTCAACAATTAATTGCAAGATTAACCGAGCATGTCAAAACCCGCCCTTATAGGAGAGGGATTGTTGAATCATTGAAGTCAATTTTAACTCATGTAGGAGAAATGAGCGAGAAAATGAATTTTTGGTCAACTAAGAGACATGAGATGATACAATTTTATGCTAATGGTTTGTCATATGCAAATGTCAAAAAACTAAAAATTAGCAAAGCCGAGTTGTGTGCCCTATTTAAAGACCCAAAAACCAATGAACCTTTGTCCCATGCATGCAGGAGGTTCCCCATCCATTGGTACCACCATGATTTAATTAGAAACAAATTTTGGGAGCGGTGGTGGATGGTATTTGACCAACCTCCATGCAATAACCATGAGGTGCCGCAATACTTTTTGAGGAAACTCTATTGCGAGTTTGTCCTCAATAAAATGCCAAATGATTTTGACATCTTAAACTTTCAGGGTAGAGGTGGGGGCTCCACACACGATAGACCTATTGCACGACACAATCCACAGTTGGCACCGAGAGCCTTGGGCAGACCCATGGTGGAGCATGTCGTTGTTCCTTCCATTGTTAAGGATGGTGTAGAGGTGGAAACGATGAAGCCGATTGGCTCACTCACCCAGACCATTTTATAGCGTGCGAGTCCTCTAGTAGAGCCTAGTGTGGAGGAGACGTGTAGGCCTCGAGCTCCACCCCACCATTGTGGTGCTTGTGGTGTTGTTTGCACGTATGATTATCAGGGTGCTCATGATGTAGCTACACAACCTATGTCAGTTGCAGAGGCGATGGCTTTCATAGATGATATTCTGAATGATACATTCAACATTGACACTCAAGTAAAATTTAGCAAGTTATTTTAATGTTGTTTATTAAAATATATTTTGAAATTTAAGAATAACTAAATTAGTAGAATTTTGATATGATGAAATTTCAGGGTCACATTGTTCATGAGGGATGCTCTATTCCTACAAAACCTTATACATTCTCAACGATGAGTTCACGGGTATGCAACTAGTATTAAAGATATTATTATTGCATTTGAACAATTGAATGTTATGTTTGAATGTTTGTCTCATAACATGCTTTGGATTTCAAACAGTTTCCTAGTGCACCTTCTTCCTCCACACCTCGCAATTCATATCCTCAAACAACGTACACTCAGGTAGCCTTTATTCATTAATGGTGTTTTAAATCTATGTTAGCTAGTTTTTTCATAATTTTGCGTATATACAAATCTAAAAAATTGATGAGAAACACAAACATTGCATTCAAGTATTCCTTGATTGTGTCACGTTATGTTCTCCTATATCAACATGATACCTGAGATATTATTTCATTTGCAGTTGTTGACAAGAGATAGCCTTGGTGATGTTGGTGGCATGATGGACCATGGAGTTGCTGCAACAATAGCCAGTTCTGATCCATTGAGAGAGGTATGGAATAAATTATTCAATTTGACATTATATTTTCTCTTTTATGGTCTATTATAGAAAATTTTCATGATAATTTTATGTAGTTTAATTTATATCTTCATGGTTGCTACAGGTGGTTGTCACTCCAGATCGTGGACGTGGTGATGCTTTAAATGTGCATGATGACTATATGTATGTGGTAAGTGATTATATTTTGTTATATGTCATTCCATAATTCAATTTCTATGTTTTAACATCTTTACTTTTAATTGTATCAATTGAAGGTCCAGAGTGAAGAGAGGAGGAGTAGTGAGTATGTTCGAAAGACAAGACAAGCAACAGTCACTCCATCCAGTCAAATTTCGAAGCCAGCACAGGATCTATTTCCTTCCCCTAGAGGGAAATGACTATGTATTAGTGTTGTTTTTTGTATGCCTATGTGGCATTTTGGAACATATGTTTTGTACTATTGATATATATACGTGATATTTTATGTCCAAATGGCTCCTTTGTACTAAGCCTATATGGTTTTTTTGGATATATTTATATAATTTTATCAATATATATCATTGTATAGCCTTTTGGATTTTTGATTAAAGAAAATTTTATTTTGCTACTACCATTCTTGAATGATGTTATCATGCGTATCATGTAAGTTGTATGCTTGAATATTGTAGGCATGGATTTTGTTTACATCTAATGCTTAATTAATTACTGTTGAATCCTCAATAAGCCCCATTTAAAACGTATTGTATAAATAATCTCCATTCATGGTGGTTTGTATCCTTTGGAATGCTTCAATTACTTGTTCCTCACTGATGCAAAGGCAAGGAGGCTCAAACCCAATCAGTCTGACAACCTGCCTTCAAGGGGATCCTAACAAGATTAATACAACCTATTTTGAGCAATCTACACAACCTCAAAGCCCCATCAAACCAAACTCTTCATTCAACACCTTACCCAAAAATCCACCCTTGTAGCACTTTGATGCAGAGCCAAGGTGGAGAAGACTCACAACAATGGAAATGTCAATTCTCAATCAAGAACTCTTCTTCATAATGATTCAGCCTAATAGGCATCAACCCACCCTGAAGGGTCTCAACTCCTCAACCTTGCAAATGAACAACAAGAATCCACCAAGGCCCTAAAAATACCATCAAAATTCATACAATGACAATTGAATCAATTGAGAACAATCCCTAAGTCAGATTCATCAAGGTTTCCAAAACTCACATTTGTGACTGGTTATTCTTATGATACTCAAAACTTAGTTTTAGCCAGATTTCTCCCAAATTTTCCAAAACACTAGACAATTACAAGATGGATTGAGATACCCTTTTCAGGGCTACACAACATACCAAAGAATCAATGGTGACTCTTTTGGACCGACATAGAATTTCAACACACCTACTTTAATTTTGGCTTCACAATTAGCCCTTTTTTCCAAAGAGACCACCCTTCCAACTTTAGGTATCTACCAAAACGCCTTGGAAAGTCTTAGGTAATGGTTCCAAACCTCAAATTTTGTCATTAGTTTGTGTCTACAGAGCCTCTAACTCACTATCCCAAGAAACCCTCCTAAACCTTCATAAAATCAAGATTTTTAAAGAAACATACAACTCCAGACCTCTCTCAACACTTCCAAAGCCCCAAACACATCAAAATACTTTTTCACAAACTCAGTAGACCCTCATATAACCCTTACAAGAATTAATTCTTAAAAACCTCTCTTTGGTTCCTCACTTCCATGTTGGAAAACCCCTATTCAGTCTTAGAACAGTCACAAAAATGCCACATAATTATGACTCCTTATTCCAAAATGAGTTGAAACACTTATTATAACATGTTTTCAGTAAATCCACTGAGATACTATAGAAAATATCAGGTGGATTTATTGTTACATCACAAATTTCCCCTCAAACCCTTGATTCAGCAACACTGGGATAGTCACTATTTGTGTTGGTTCTCTCTACAAACAAAGAGTTAAGACACCAAATAAAAAAAAATGAATTAGAAAACATATAGAAACATCCTATGAAATTATTAGACCCATGAAGAACCGTTATGTTCCCGTACAACACTCAAAAAGATCAAGAAAATAGTACTTTTCTAGAAAATTGCTCAAAATTGTGGTGTTTATTGTGTAAAATTGTTACAAAATTCTTCCACTCTCTCATTCGAGCCTTGATAAGGCCTTTTAAAGAATTTTAAAACAACCATCTTCTCCCCAATGCCCATAACCAACCTTGGGATTATTTGGTCCCTTAATTACATTTGTTTGTGTTAAAGTTGCTTTGTCAACATTTAACAACTTATATGATTTCTAATTGACTTCTAAGACACAAAATACCCTTTATTTGCATTATTATTGATCTCTCAAAGCTTATTAGACAAAACAAACCTAAAGACACTAACATTTCCCTATTGATGTATTCAAATAAAAAAAATTTGATGATGTGGTGTAGGTGCTCCTGCACCAAACTCAAAACCCGGTCCAAGCCTAATTTCTCCCAACCTTTCGAAAACACTTGACCATTTAAAGGTGGATTAAGATACCCTTTTCAGGGTTACACAACATATTCCAAAACCAATATTAACTCTTTTGTACCAACATGAACTTTCAATACACCTCCCTCGCTCTAGGCTTCACAATTAGGCCTAATTTCCAAAGGAACCCCTTCACAAAATCACCTCCAAACCAAGGAAACTTGAAATAGTCTTAGGGATGCTCACCAAATTTAGGATTCTCCCATTTTAAGAGCCCCAAGAACTTTTTCTATTCCTCTACTCACAAACTGTCCTAAACCTTCACAAAAACAAGGGTTTTAAAGAAACTCATAACTCCAAACCTCCCCCAATCCTTCCAAAGGTCCAAAAACCCCACAATACCTCTGACCTAACTTAAAAGACACTCAAAATCCCATTCCTTTTAGTATTTCTCAGATTCACTAATTGAGTTCCTTACTTTCATGGTGGAAACACCCCCAAACAACATTGGAACTTCACACCCCATTGATTTTATTCATTCTCTCGGCCTCCAAAGTATTCACACTCAAAAATAATCATGGTATAGGCCAATCCACCAAGAAATTGGGTCAGAACAGTAGGTGGATTGGCTAATGTGTCATGGTGTTGCGCTCAAAACCCCTAACACAGAAAACAAGTAGTAACCAAGTTTGTTGATCCCACACACACCAACGGTAGATTTAAACCTTCAGAATAGATACAAAGAGAGTAAACACATATGTAATCAAGTATCCAAAGCCTCAAGTCATGATAGACTTGTATGGGCCTATGCAAGGAAAATAAAATTTAGGAAAACAAAGAAAACCAGTGATCAACGTTTTCAAAAGTATATTTTCTTATTAGAAACTGAACAAAATCAACCCTCAACTCGGGGTATTATAGAAATATATCTTGATACCACCTTCCAACTACCCCTTGAGCCGATCAACCATCATAACCACCCTTAGTTAGATTTCTAATATGGCAATTTGGCAATTTTGCTCTTAATTACCATTCATTCACAACTTGATTTTGCAAATACCACCTAATTGACCTATTAAGCCTTTTAAATACAATTTCAAGGTATTCCCATAGCATATAGAGATATAGAGAGAAAATACAATAAATATTTCAACTAATGAATTGTTAAAAATGAATTTTTGTAGTTTATATTCATGTCGTTGATTACATTGCATTGCACATCTTTCAAAGTCAAAGCATTACTTCACTTTGCATAACTAATAAGTATATGTCGATAGATGCCAAAAATTTAATTACAATATAGTTTGAACAAAGTCAACCTAAGCAGTTATGCAATTTCTTCACATTGCATAACTAATAACTAGGAGCAATTGCCAATTGCATTTTCTTATCATGGCATTCTATGAGACCAAATTTATTTGAGATATTTTTTCAAATAGTTCCCTACCTTGTCTATGTTACCACATTTTTCATACATGTCTACCAAAGCATCTTCTCAAACAATTCACTGCCTTGTTGCTATGGCTAAAATCCTAAAACAAGTGATTTTGAACAAGCTATGCATGCTTCAAAAAAATATATCAAAATCATAATAGTAAGCAATAGCATAGACAAGGCATTGAATTGTTTGAAAAAATGCATAAAAAAAATTGCTTTGAAATGATAAATTTAGTTGTGCTTTCACTCTTCTTTAAAATTGTATATCTACTCCTTTTTATAACAAGAGATAAAAAAATGTAAAAAATTGTATAACAAGAGATAAAAACTATCTTTTTTGAAATCGAAAGGAATTTCCATAGCATAGAGATATAGAGAGCAAATAAAATAAAGAGTTTAACTAATGAAATGTAGAAAATAGATTTTTGTAGTTTATATTCATGCATTGCACATCTTTCAAACTCAAAGCATCACTTCACATTGCATAACGAATAACTAGATGTTGATAGATGACAAAATTTCAATTACAATATAGCTTTTTACAAAGTCAACCTAAGAAGTTATGCAATTACTTCACATTGCATAACTAATAACTAGGAGCAACTTCTAATTGCTTTAGCTTGCCATGGCATTCCATGAGACCCCATTTCTTTGAGGCATTTTTTCAAATAGTTCATTCCCTTGTCTATGCTATGACATTTTTCATATATGTCTACCAAAGCATTTTATCAAATAGTTCATTGCCTTCTTGCTATGGCTAAAATCCTAAAATAGATTCTTTTGAACAAGCTATGGATGCTTGGAAAAAATCTATCAAAGCATAATAGTAAAGAATAGCATAGACAAACCATTAAACTTTTTGAAAAAATGCGTCAAAGAAAAGTGGTCTCATGGTGATGGAATGCCATGATAAGCCATAGACAAGGTAGTGAATTGTTTGAAAATATGCCTCAAATAAATGTGGTCTCATGGTCATGGAATGCCATGATGAATGCCTATGGTGATGGACTATCATCGCATTCCATCACCATGAGAACACATTTCTTTGAGGCATATTTTCAAACAATTTGTTGCATTGTCTATGGTATGAAATTTTCATACATATCTACCAGAGCATTTCATCAAATAGTTCACTGCCTTGCTGCTATGGCTAAAAGCCTAAAACAGGTGCTTTCGAACAAGCTATGGATGCTTGGAAAAAATCTATCAAAGCATAATAGTAAGCAATAGCATAGACAAGGTAGTGAATTGTTTGAAAAAATGCCTCAAAGAAATTTGGTTTCATGGTGATGGAAGGCCATGACAAGCCATAGACAAGGCAGTGAATTGTTTGAAAAAATGCCTCAAATAAATGCGGTCTCATGGTGATGGAATGCAATGACAATAATCACCATGAGACCACATTTCTTTCATGATTTTTTTCAAAAAATTTAGTACCTTATCTATGCTACCACATTTTTCATACATGTCTACCAAAGCATCTTCTCAAATAGTTCACTACCTTGCTGCTATGGCTAAAAGCCTAAAACAAGTGCTTTCGAACAAGCTATGGATGCTTAGAAAAAATCTGCCAAAGCATAATAGTAAGCAATATCATAGACAAGGTAGTGAAATTCTTGAAAAATGCATCAAAAAAATTGCTTTGAAATGATAAATTTAGTTGTGCTTTGATGCAGAGCCAAGGTGGAGAAGACTCACAACAATGGAAATGCCAATTCTCAGTCAAAGAACTCTTCTTCATAATGATTCAGCCTAATAGGCATCAACTCACTCTCAAGGTTTTCAAACCTTTAATCTTGCAAAATAACAACAAATCTCCACCAAGGCCCTACAAAGACTCTCAACATTCATATAATGGCAATTTGAAAAAAATCTCCAAGTCAGGTTCATTAAAATCTCCAAAAATCAACATTTTACCCATTTAACAACAAGTTGTCCTTGTACCCCTGTCATCAGTCCCAACACACTGCCACCATGCTTCTTCACTATTTTATCAGTGTTATCTATCTCTGTAGTTACAAACCTTGATTTCTTTACTCTCACATCTACAAGAACAGGACATTCTACGGTGCCCACCATAAGACTTTCACACAAACCCGGTGTCATTACCTCCTTTGCTACTACATCGATCCTTATATCCACTGCCCCTGTATTACTAGACCTGTAATGGTTCCCAAAACCATAATTTTTGATTTCCCTCACAACACTTATAGGCTCCTTGTTCCCACACATGATTACTTTATCTTTCTCTTTCACATCCTCTAGAAGTGGAGTCAAAACAAACGTATGGCTATCTTTCCTTATGGTATACTTATTTTCTTTCCCATCATGCATGGCACACCTATCATATAGACATGGTCTTCCAAGGAGTATGTGATAGCATTCCATTGGAAGAATGTCACAAATAACACTATCCACCAATATTTTCATCTTCATTTTTATGATGACCAGATCTTAAACTCAATTCAACAAACTTGTTTACTAAACCTTTCATCAATTTCTCTTCAAATTCACTTGATTTCTTCAATTCTATCAAACTCCAAGACAACATGTCAATTTCCCAAATCACCAAAATCGTATTCTAGACCATTATCAACATCTAATTGACTGATCTTAACAAAAAAACCTGATCAAAGGCATTGAACCAACCAATACTTCAATATTCACCTAAACCTCCTTGATACAACTCACACTCCCCAAGGCTAATAGACATACATTCTTACCTTCAAACTATTATTAGACTTACAAGAGCCTCATAATCATCATGCTTCTAATAGAAACAAACCAATAAAATATTCACATAACTCTGAGTTCTCAGATTTACTTATTTTCATAGTCATAACACCATTCTTCATCAAGATTCCACCCTAGTCTAAACATCAAATCAACAACCTTAACCTTTAACATTTTACCAAATCATTGAAATACCTTTGAAAACATTATTTAATAAGTTACATCACAAATCTAATCACAAATACCACTCGCCTCTGTTTTAACACTCATTTCATCAATTTCCTTGTAGGTTAGCAAAGCCCTAAATCGAGTGATACAACTCTACCATATTTGCATCAACACAAGCTTGATATAGTTTTGGAGACCCATTATAGAGTATTTAGACATATCACAAAAACATTGCCACTTGTTTTGAGAGAAACATCAGAAAACTGGTCTGATACACTGCTCCCAACCACAAATTAGGCCAAATTTGTTGACTACCAACAAATCATCTCCAAATCACTAACCAACCTTAAACAGTCTTTTGTCATACCTCCAAAATTAGAATTCCATCATTTTCAAGAGTTATTAGATCCACTAAAACATTTAAATATCAAAACCCTTGAATATAGGCTTTGCAAGCAAAATAATGAGGGTTTCTTGGAATATCACTTTCCACATCTTCTACCAACGTGCCATATCTTCCAACACCTTTAAATACACCTAAAAACATCATCTATACCCTTCTCAAGCCATGGAAAACTCTTTTTCTTCATTATGCATGACTGTAGCATCAAATTTTGTGTGGAAACCTTCAAAAACTGTGTGTAACAACTTCATCTAACCATTCTTGCATTCCCCTATACCTGTGCAATCATAAAAAACATTCAAAACACCCTAACATTAACCTACTCCACCAATCTACTTGGCCTACATTGGTGGAGTAGTGATGAAATGCTCTATTAGACTCTCAAACTCACTGTAAAAAGAACTACACCAGCCCCCTTTTTGCACGCCTTACAATGCCTTTTATAACTTTTTCCCTCTTAGCAATTTCCTTTTCTAACTTCTCATCGGTGCAACTACCCTTTTAACTCTTAATCTTCCTTGATTTATGCTCTCTCTTGTTGCATAATTACATCATGATTACTTTTTAACAACATTTTATTATTTGCATTTTTTATATTTTCACCTCCTAGTGACTTATTTT
Organism: Sequoiadendron giganteum; assembly: GCA_007115665.2. Lineage (NCBI taxonomy): Eukaryota > Viridiplantae > Streptophyta > Pinopsida > Cupressales > Cupressaceae > Sequoiadendron > Sequoiadendron giganteum. Next base: position 155,228,518 of record CM021101.1, on the reverse strand, counting down.
ATGACTTGATTACATTCAAATTAGCCATTACAAGGCCTTGACACATGATTTTGGCTTGAACATACAAATTAGACAAATTAGCCTTTTTAAGGCATTACAAGCCATAGACAAGGCAATGAATTGTTTAAAAAAATGCCTCAAATAAATGCGGTCTCATGGTGATGGAATGCAATGACAATAATCACCATGAGACCACATTTCTTTCAGGCATTTTTTCAAACAATTCACTGCCTTGTCTATGTTACCACATTTTTCATACATGTCTACCAAAGCATTTTGTCAAACAGTTCACTGCCTTGCTGCTATGGCTAAAAGCCTAAAACAAGTGCTTTCGAACAAGCTATGGATGCTTGGAAAAAATCTATTGAAGCATAATAGTAAGCAATAGCATAGACAAGGCAATGAACAGCTTGGAAAAATGCCTCGAAGAAATGTGGTCTCATGGTGATGGAATGCCATGACGAATGCCTATGGCTATGGATTTTCATGGCATTCCATCACCATGAGAGGGAATTTCTTTTAGGAATTTTTTCAAACAGTTCACTGCCTTGTCTATGCTACGACATTTTTCATACATGTCTACCAAAGCATTTTATCAAACAGTTCACTGCCTTGCTGCTATAGCTAAAAGCCTAAAATAGGTTCTTTTGAACAAGCTATGGATGCTTGGAAAAATTCTATCAAAGCATAATAGTAAGCAACAAGCTATGGTCTCATTGTTTTTTTTCACATGAAAATCAACATGATTTTATTCACATTTTTTTGCAGGTTTTAAAAGCATTTTTTGTCGATCAAATGAGAAATTTCTAAGCGTCATGGTGTTCGAATAATAGCATGCTAAGGTTTGCAACCATTTTGCACTTTGGACCCTTAAGGGATCGATCCGGTTGAACGTAGCTTGGAGCGATTTTGGGTGTTTGGGTGCAAAAGAGGACCATGCCTAGCATAAACGTACCCACCTGGATGTGTTAGAATAGTCTATTTGGTCAGACGAGCTATAGAATGAAAGTTGCACCACTTTGCAACTTTCAACTACTTGCATTTGACAACTTTTTCCCCGAGTGAAAATTCTCTAGCACGAGAAAATGCCTTCGAGATAGAAAAAACCAAGCGAGGTTATTGTAGATGGGACCAACATGATCTTGTAGGATCAGACGATAAGTTACTAAGAATCACGGTGTCCGAGTAATAGCATGCTGAATTTTGCAGCCATTTTGCACTTTGGACCCTTGAGGGATCAATCCGGTTGAACGTAGCTCAGAGTGATTCTACATGTTGTGGTGTGAAAGAGGACCATTCCTAGCATAAACGTACCCACCCGAATGCATTTGAACAGTCTGTTTGGTCAAACGATCTATAGAACGAAAGTTGCACCACTTTGCAACTTTCAACTACTTGCATTTGATAACTTTTTCCCCGAGTGAAAATTTGCTAGCATGGGAAAATTCCTCCGAGATAGTGAAAACCGAGTGAGGTTATTGTAGATGAGCCCAACATGATCTTGTAGGATTAGATGAGAATTTACTAAGCATCACAATGTTCGAGTCATAGCATGTTGAATTTCACAACCATTTTGCACTTTGGACCCTTAAGGGATCGATCTGGTTGAATGTAGCTCGGAGCGATTCCGTGTGTTTAGGTGTGAAAGAGGACCATTCCTAGCATAAACATACCCACCTGGATGCATTGGAACAATTTGTTTGGTCACATGAACTTTAGAACGAAAGTTGCACCACTTTGCAACTTTCAACTATTTGCATTTGACAATTTTTTCCTCGAGTAAAAATTCGCCAACATAGGAAAATGCCTCCAAGATAGCAAAAATAGAGAGAGGTTATTGTAGAGGGGCCCAACATGATCCCATAGGATTAGACAAGAAGTTTCTAAGCATCACGGTGTTCGAGTAATAACATGCTGAAGTTCACAACATTTTGCACTTTGGACCCTTAAGGGATCTATCTGGTTGAACGTAGTTTGGAGCGATTCCGTGTGTTTGGGAGTGAAAGAGGACCGTGCCTAGCGTTAAAGTATCCACCCAGAAGCATTGGAACAGTTTTTTGTGTCACATGAGCTACAAAACGAAAGTTGCACCACTTTGCGACTTTCAACTACTTGCATTTGACAACTTTTTCCCCGAGTGAACATTCACCAGCACAGGAAAATTCCTCCGAGATAACAAAAACCGAGCGAGGTTATTGTAGATGGGCCCAACATGATCTTCTAGGATCAGATGAGAAGTTTCTAAGCATCACGGTGTCCGAGTAATAGCATGTTGAATTTCACAACCATTTTGCACTTTGGACCCTTAAGGGATTGATCTAGTTGAACGTAGCTCAGAGTGATTTTGCGTGTTTGGGTGAGAAAGAGGACTGTGCCTAGCATAAATGTACCCACCCGGATGTGTTGGAATAGTTTTTTTGGTCAGACGAGCTATAGAACAAAAATTGCACAACTTTGCAACTTTCAACTACTTGCATTTGACAACGTTTTCCTCGAGTGAAAATTCGCTAGCATAGGAAAATGCCTCTAAGATAGCAAAAAACGAGCAAGGTTATTGTATATGGGCCCAACGTGATCTTGTAGGATCAGATGAAAAGTTACTAAACATCACGTTTTCTAAGTTATAGCATGCTGAATTTCGTAGCCATTTTGCACTTTGGACCCTTAAGAGATCGATTCGGTTGAACATAGCTCAGAGTGATTCTGCATGTTTAGGTGTGAAAGAGGACCATGAATAGTGTAAAAATACCCACCCAAACACATTGGAATAGTCCGTTTGGTCACATGAGCTGCGGAACAAAAGTTGCACCACTTTGCAACTTTCAACTACTTGCATTTGATAACTTTTTCCCCGAGTGAAAATTCGCCAGCACAGGAAAATGCCTTTGAGATAGCAAAAACTGAGAGAGGTTATTGTAGATGTTCCCAATGTGATATTGTAGGATCAGATGAGAAGTTACTAAGCATCACGGTGTCTGAGTAATAGCATGTTGAATTTCACAACCATTTTGCACTTTGGACCCTTAAGAGATCGATCCGGTTGAACGTAGCTCAGAGTGATTCTGCGTGTTTGGGTGTGAAATAGGACCATGCCTAGCATAAACGTACCCACCCGAACCCATTGGAATAGTTTTTTTGGTCACACAAGTTGCAGAATGAAAGTTACACCACTCTGCAACTTTCAACTACTTGCATTTGACAACTCTTTCCTCGAGTGAAAATTCGCCACCACAGGAAAATGCCTCTGAGATAGCAAGAACCGAGAGAGGTTATTGTAGAGGGGTCCAATGTGATCTCGTAGGTTCAAAAAAATATTTCATGATCACCATGGTTTACAAGTAATACCCTGTCAAATATTGTTGCCCTTTTGCACTTTGCACCCTTAAGGGATCAAGTCGGTTGAACGATAGTAGTTGTTTTGTTGAATGTCACACCCTAAGGTATGTTAGAGATGACCTAGGTTGCATCGATTTCTATGAGGCATATGCTTCCCCTACCTTGTCAACCCTGAGCAATATGATTTTAGGGGTACTCTCGATGTTAGGAGTAACCTATAATGAACCATACCCAAGCCCTTGATATTTTTGTCATTTCTCTAGAAAAATGGGTTATCTTATTCCTTGTTGATGTAGACCAAGGCTACCATGTCAAGTGAATCCCCCATGTTCTTAATAAATTAGAAACCCTTACCAAATTGATCTATTGGTAGGGTTGCTTTCTCTTTCTCATATTGGTACAACAATTTGGAGGTGTCTTCCTCTATAACCTCTTTGTTTAGCTCTCCCCACTTGGGGAAAACCATGGGTTCAAATTTGATGATAGAAGAGGATTTTTTCTATGTGTTATGGTTTTCCATATGTCTTAGGAGAAGATGGGAGCTATCCTACATAAAAATACCCTTTAAGATCATAGTCTCTACAACCCTTGTCTTGTCTTGTATTTGGACCTTGATATTTGGAAAGGATTTATGTGAGGTGGACGATGAGGCTAAAGTGGATGGATCAATATAGGATGATGAATGTGACGCAATATCATTGTTAGGAACTTGGAGTAGTTTTTGATATTTTTCTTCAAAGTTATGATAATAATGGAAAGGCCAAAGGTGAAGGGCACACAATCAACTGAGAGGGGGGATGAATTGGTAGATCCAAACAATTACAATTGTTAGTCTATGTTCAATCTTTTAGTGTCAAAACAACCTTTTCTTTTAAAATTTGTAAGAGGTTAGTCTCTAATGCCTTGAATGAGTCAAATTCACATGCATGAGTAGGTTGTTTTGTTATGATTGAATTTAATAAATACTGAGTTGAGATGTTAGGGTTTTGTTACCTTTTACGTCTCTTCTACCAATTTTTTGAGATTTCATGGCAGTCAAATGTGCTACAAGCTTTAAAATGGAAGACTACAAAGAAGTTAATGTCAATTCTCACACTTCTACATTTAATTTATATCATCAAAAGGGGTATTGCAATGTCCACACTCATTGCTTTCCAGTTTAAATGCCTTAGAAATATTGTTGTAGGGCAGTTTCATGTGGAAATGCATATATGATGAGTAAAGGAAGTATGGGAAAGCTTATGCAGCCCTAGAGATCATCATTTTTAGTAAATGCAAGGACATGCACGTAGAGGTGATTTTGACAGGTCTGGTGTTTTGCTTATTGTAAGAACCCTTATATCTTTTATAAGGAGATACTACAACCACCATGCTTATGTTGCTAATAGTATTGCTTTCCAAATATTTTAAAGAGGGAATGTATACATTAATAGAGAAAATCAATAACAAATATAAAAGGATACCATACAGAGCTTAGAGTTGATAAAATTTCAAATGTCTTGTTTTCTTTCACTGATTTGGGAATGTCAGGTAAGAAAGTTGAGGCTTTCAACTTTAATAATTTTAGGTCACTATGAAGAATTTTGTGTCCCAAAACTTGAGATTGCAAAAATACCAGACAAGTGAAGGATTTAGTTGTCCCAAATGAACAAAATACTGCTAAGGGAGTATGCTTTGATAATTTGAACAATAGTGACAATTGTGTCAAAAAGAGAATATAAGGGCAAGGACAATGTCTAATAGGTAGAGATCAAAAGGGACTCTGCCAATAAACTCAAAGGAGTAGATTTGATACTGAAAAGGAGTGAAGTGATGGCATATGACAGTTAATTGGAAAAAGATAGCAGCAACATATCAAATCATCAAGAGATAACATATATTGAAGAAACCCTAGATGTTAAGATAGAGGGACCATTCAGGATTTCAAGGAAGATCACAGCTAATAGTTGGTTATGGTATTTGAAAGTCCATCGAAAGGTTTTGTTAATGAGGTTAGACAATCTTTAGATGAATATAATATTTTCTTTTGTGGCTTTTGGGTTAGATAAGGATCATGAATGTATGAACACAAGGGAACTGTGAAATATGCCGGCCAATTTTTTCATTTTATTACACAGCTAAATGCACCCATTAGAATTAGTGTAAATATAAACCAGCTGAATGTAACCCTCTCCTCTGATCAACCCAGATCCCAATGCGGGCAAGGTTGAGAGCATACATGAAAGGGGATCATTAGTAAACTGAAGCTTACTAAAGTAAAGGTAAGAAAATACAATTACTCAACGACTTATTCAGCGGGAGGACTGAAATGAAAGAACAATGTTGAAAGTAAAATGCAACTCAACCACTTCTTTAGCATGAGTAGATTGACGGCTCAGTCGATCAACATAATGAGATAATGCAATTACATAAAGTAATAGGTGGCAAGCCGGTCTCTTCCACTTGTTCAACTGGTGATACGGGAAATAGAAACTAACTAAGACTGAATCATGGCCAGTCTCTTCCATAGTCATGGGAATTACAAGAATCAGATTAGAGTAGAAGAAATGCTGACAGTACTACTGTTCAGCTTACAATTTGTTATAGAGCCTGCCAAGCACACATGATTAGAAATTGGTCAATGCTGTGATAGTGGTAAATGACTCTTCTCTACTCTACAAGACCTCCTGGACTCAACCCCCACCCTTATGAAGAACATCAGTAAAACTGATATGACTGATCAGCTGACTGAAATAACACAGAACAACAACTTGTTTCTCACTAAAATGCTCATGAAGTACTCAAATCTTCACCAAAAGTCATGGGGACAAATGCTAAAGACTCCTAGAGGTGTAGCACCCACATCCCAATGAAGAAACTAATGCAAACAAGCCTAAATATTTTATGCATGAATCCCAATGCAACTCAGGAAAGTACAACCCTTAAGGAAGTACGATTTTGCAATATAAAATCCAACTCTTCATTAAAAAATCTGAAACTCAACACAAAGGGTCGCCCCTAGCAAGGAAACACATTGAGTCAATACCTAGAATAATATGATTTTTATTCCCAAACATATGAGTAAAAACATGAATCAACTATGACATAACAACAATTGCAAAAATTGACTTAAATGATAGAAAACCAACTAGAATGCAAAATAGCTCAACTGAAATCAACCTCTCAACTAGTTGCTATCTTTCAAGCAAGAAGCTAAGCCAGCTAGGAGGTATGCATCCGTCGAAGCAAGTCTGATACCATTCCGGCAGCATAACAATACTATAAAACATAAGATGCTGAATGAAGACCCAAAACCTCCTTTTTATAACTTTGCCAAGCACCTCTAGAACCTTCCAGAAGGTGCGCTCCACTCAAGAGTTGCCCTAATTCCTTGTTGACCTTGGACTCTCAAGATGGTGTCCCTTTTTCCAAGGTAATTTCCACAATTTTAACTTATTACACTCTTCCTCATGTTGGTGTAGCTTTCCCCCAAGTTAACATTAATAAACAAAGATACAAATTTCACTTAATCTTTGATGAGGTGCCTACCCATAAAAATACCCTTTTTAAAATTGACTTAAGTTGTAAAGCTAGACCAAGGGGGTTATAATTAAAATAAAACATTATTTTAATTAAAACAACTTATCTCTCCAGAAACTGCATCTAGGCGCTAAGTCTGATACTGCCAACCGAATCGACTGATGGGGCAAGCCAAAAGCACTGAAGCCAACAGGACCATTGCCATAAATAGAATTTACTAGAAATAGTAAATCCTGGAAGTAACTCAGATCATCATGCCAGATATACCATCGCAAAGCTCTCTGAAAACCTAGAAAGGAGTTGCCAACGAAACACCAAGATTCCAGAAGTACACTCCAACAAAAGCTGAAACATCCTCCTAGAAGATAGGGAACCCTAATTTTTGCTTCCAAGTAGTCGACAGGTCACCAGGATAGACTAATGACCAACTGTCAGATCACTGTCGAGAAGGGAACATTACAAACTGTGAAGGGTCACTGTACATGGCAATGTGCAAATGAAAAGGATATATTATAAATGAGTAGTGATCAATTGTTAAGTACAGTGAGTGTATGATTATAAAGTGATTAGCAATCAAATTCATTCACCACAGTCAATGTCCTATGACTGTCAAGTCCATGTCAGACAGTGTCTCAAGACTCCAAGAGCTATGGTAGTTTATGCAACAATATGCATAAGTCCTTATGAATGTTGAGTCTTCAATTAACTCTTTAAATGTAAAACATGAAGCATTACAACTACTTTTAAATGTAATATACACATTTGATTGAGGCATATATTAAGGAATATACACATTTGCATGTATTAATTTCTCATGATTTTAATATATCAAAAAATACACTAAGTCAATGACAAATATTACAATAGTGATGGAAGAACATCTTGAAAATCTTCCCATTTGTCAATCTTGTAGCAATACATGCAAGAAAATAATCCTCCCATTTCCAGCACAGATCATGAAATATATTGTACTTGAGAAAGGACAAAAGGAGTTGTTGCCCAGTTTCGTTTTTCCATTCCACCTCATTTGGCCCAATTATTTGCATTCCAAAATGGTTCAAAACATGTACATCCCCTGCTCCCTAAAAAATACATGGGTAGTAGCCTCTTTTTGGTTGTGTGGTATCAAAGGAATTTGGTCCACAAAAAACCTACAAAAGCCTCTCAATCTTAGACATAGACTCACATAAAAATCATTAAAAGAGCAATAACTAAATAATGTCAGTCATACAGCTGATGAGACCTACTATCACCTTCATGCATGCTAAATAAGGAGTTCGATTGAAGGTCCTACAATGGTGATGTGCCCCTTCGCTACTTTATCATCTCTCGATGACCCTACATATAAATTTCAAATATATCACCGAGAGGCTTAACATAAAACGTGTAGCATATAAGAATCTGATAAATCTAGGAACTGGAAAAGAAAGAGAAGATTGACAACCGGAAAATGCACCAGCAACCAATGTTTCTCATACCACTGAACACTTGCACCAGCAATCAATGTTGTTTTTTTCTTATATACTTTGACAAACTTCAGTATTACCTACAGTCACAATCAAAAAAGGATCAATGACAATCGTAAATGTATATGACATCAAAGAGTAATGGTGAAAAAGCCTTATTGCAAGGTGTTGGTCCATAAGAGTGATCAATAACATGGATTTAAAAATTCAATGTGCATACTTACAAATCAATCCAGGGAACCATCTGGGTCTGCTCTACTCTTTATTGTGTCGAGTATTGCCTTGTGGTCAGACTCACACACTTTTCACAAGTTCTTGTTCACAAGTCTACCCTTATATTTGATCAACCGAACGTTGGTGGCGACGACAAGGTTCGAATAGTGAAGAATTTTTTGATGCGTGTCGAAGTCCTCAAACAACCAAACTACAACATTCTTAACTGGATACCTTCGAATCCATGTTCCAGTAACAACCACCGAACCTGTAGGATATTCTATGTTTTCTCCGTATATAATTGGGGACTCTAATTTCTTTTTGGCCTCGATATAATGATACAGGTAATAATTTGTACCCTCTTAATTGTCTTCATCTGCAATCACCACATAAACCTGCCCTGCATTGGTATGTTCATCTTGTTAGATTTATTTACTGAGCAACATAATAAAACTTGTAAGTAAGATATATTACTTGGTTCTAGTAGGTTTGATACATGATCAAAGTCAATGGATGATTGCATCTTCATGATTTGTAGATCGGTCGGGAGCTGGTAAGTGTCAAGTGGGGTAAGACTTCTTATAGACCATTCGTCAACCCACTCTGTTGACTCACAATCATTCCATGATCGAAGTGAACATGCATAACAAAAGCATGCCATCTTCCTTGTATGGATAGTCCATATACCTGCATTGGAGCTTCTAAAAGAGTGTAGCTCACTCAATCCTGTTAGTGTACAACAATCCTCATATTTTTCAATGTTAGTATCATCTACTAAATGAAAAAATCTACGAACTAAAGAATTACCTTCACTACTTGGACCCATTGAACCATTGCACCACTGGACAATTGATCTTGCATCTGTCAAATTTACACTATTTGTATACTTTAACTCTTCTCATGCTAGGGCTCTTTTGATACATGCACCTGCTCCATCATGCTCCCCCTTTCCATGCCCGGCGTCTGAGAAGTTCCACATATGTTGAACACCACTAATCCTATGCATCCTGCTCAACCAGTAAAACATTCTGGCATTCTTGAATTGTGATGTACAATTATCTGACCATATGATATGCTAACTAAATGATATGCCCCTGCTAGCCAGATCAACATAGAACATATGAAAGCAACCTTGAACAAACTTTGTAGAATGTGTGCGATCATCACTGATGTAAAAGTGATACTCCCTCAATACTTTCCTATTTTCCTCTGTACTATCATTTGCATGAATGAATGCTATATGTACAAATATAGTAACCTAGACGAAGTTTTAGTACTATGATTGCACCTCATTCTATGGTTGTAGTGTGTAGTTCTTAGCAAAGTCGACAACTGAAACGATATGACGAAGTGGAAATGTGTCCTTGCATAACTTGAACTATGAGTCCAACCATTGTGCTTTGTGTGTATGCATTGCATAATCATAAACCACCTGATCATGAAAAATTCCCATAAACTGATACACTAGAATCTTATCACTGACCAATTCACACTTCTTTGCTTCTTTCCCATCTTTTAGACTGTATGCCACTATCTTATATTTGCCAAATTCCATAATTTTGTCTCCAATTGTGTGTGTACTAGCCATGTGTTGGCAAATTGGAAAATGTTGCATGCCACCACAATGATCACATGTGCCATCCAAACATGATTTTTTGTAAAAAAATTGACCATCCTCTCTTTCACATAAAATGGAAGAAAAAACTTTCCTTGACGATTTAGGTGGAGGCATTATGTTACATTCCTACAAAATATTGTCAGTATGCATATCTACACATATACGTCGATAAACACCATAATGGTTAGAAAACTCAATATGAAACCTACAACAAAAAGTAGTGCGTGTGTGATTTATTTTGACATAAAAAGGCTTTAGCATTTCAAAATACCTTTGACATATTTTAATTTCAGGAAACTTCTGTACAAAATCAACAAAAAATTTGGTTTGAGTGGTATCCAAATAATGCATTGGATGTGGCTCACGGTTTTTACTACCAATTCTCCTTCTTACAACATCTCTTTGATTAGGAGAGGTCTTTGTGTTATCCTTCCAGTAATTCACAATTAAAGATCTCAAGCCTTGATCAATTCTTATGTCTTTCCATGGCACTCTACCCAAAAATTCCCATAACTCATTGCTATTTGGATCCTCCACTCTTTCACGCCTTCCTTTGGCTCTCATTAGAGATGATCTACTTCTTTGTAAGGTTCACCTTGTTCCTTTTTTGACTACTTAATAGTGTTGTTGTCATCACATGTCGTGTGGTACAACTATCCTTCGTGCATGAGGTGGAACCCACGCTCTCGTATGGACTCATCAAGTTCTTTACAATGGAATTTTCACTCGAGTCATTCAAAACTCTTAGCCCAAGAGCCTTCATGGTGGGCCTAAGTTTGAGTTGCCTCATCATTTCAAAAAATAGTTGGCATCTTCCACCCTCACTTAGCTTCACAAAAAATAAACTCCATATCCTTTTTGCATATCTTTGACATGTACGTTTATGAATCTTATTAGGCATCCATTTCAAAACATTGGAATCAATAACAATAAAAAATGTAGGTTTTCTATGTAAAAATCTAGGAGGAGTTCTCAAATGTAAATTTGTGTCAATATTGGGAAGGTCAACAACATCGGGGATAGATCGTGTACCTTCAATTGGAGGTGCAATTGATGACATACCTTGAGATTGACATGTAAACTATGTTGTGCCTCCAACTTGAGATGTCGTTTGTGGAGTTCCTTCAAATAGAGATGTGTTTGCTGATGTACTTTCAAAACACAATGTTTTTGACGGTGTGTCTTCAATTAGAGATGTGATTTCCGATGTACCTAGAAAACCACATGTTATTGTCAATGTGTCTTCAACTAGAGATGTGCATTGAGATTCACCTATGGTTGATGATTTTCCCCCAACTTCTGTATCCATTCTTGTCCTTCCACGAACTTTCCTCATTCATTCCCTTTGTTTTTCCAATTTGACATCTCTCTTAGATTGCACGGGAATTTGTGGTTGTATGGGCTGCAATTCCTTTGCTTCACAAGCTACATTTTTTTATTCTCTTCTCCTTGCATTTTTAACTGCACGCTCTTCTGGTGTTAGAGGCTTCGTTCGTTTCCTCGGCATGACCTTGAATGCTACATGTCCACAAACACACATAGAACAAAAGTAAGTAATGCATTTTACAAAAATATTGATGCAGAGAGGGGTGGAAACCATTCAATACAACAAATCAATGAGAATCACAAACCTAGGGTATAAATTTCTGCCACTTAAATGAAAACTAGAGACTCTTGTGTTTATTTTTCTCAAAACCAAATTTTTGATTGTCAACAAAGTGATGAAGAATATGGATTTAAAGACGGGTTTGTGATGCTATATATTATAATTATTCACTATTTCTTTGGCAATGAGGTAACTTAGAAAGACAATAAGCATTCTCAACTATGTCAACTCACTTGAATTTATCTAAGCACATGTGATGAAGCTGAATTTTTTATGGAACAAAAAAAATAATGGACACTTGCATTAACATTGATGAAAGCTATTAGGTTTTCCAAATTAGATGAAAATAAAAGTTTTCCAAATTAGTTGAAAAAAGAATGAAATACAGTGAATTCCACTAGCCATGCTGGAAATGGAATACTATAAGCAATGCAAATAGAATCCATAAGTAAATTTATGTTAAGTAAATGTCATGTTTTTATTTTTTTGTTCTTCAAACTCATAAAAATTGAACTTTTTTATGCAAATCTAAAAATTAAACTTTTTTATGCAAATCCCATCTAATTCAATGTTGAATTCTAAGTCCAATTGTTATGATTAATAAAATCATTATGGAAATTTAGTTTGTATTGTCAAAAAAAAAAAAAACAAATATACTAAATGCAAACATTTCAATTTACTAAAATGAATATATTACCTCAGATAATGTAAAATGATGTAGAAACTTCAAAATATCTTCTTCTACGTTATCTACCATGCAGATTGGTGGTAAAAAGGTGATGGATCAAGCATAGAGACTTCAGAGAGAGGGAGAGACACAAAGTGGGAGAGAGATGAGGGTGGGAGGGAGAGACTTGAGAGAGAGAGAGGGGGAGGGAGAGGGCGTGGGAGGGAGAAACCTAAGAGAGAGAGGGGGAGAGAGGCTGGGAGGGAGACACCTAAGAGAAGGAGAGGGAGTCAAAGTGGAGAGAGGGTGGGAAGGAGATACCTAAGAAAGTAGGGTGGGAGGTAGGTGAGGCTTGACAAAGAGGGATTGTGAGATAAGTGAGGCCTAATCCCTCAACCCCTATACCCTGTCAACCCTCAACCCTTAACCCTCAACCTTTAAACCCTAATCCCTCAACCCCTATAACCTCTTAATCCCTCAACCCTCAACCCTTAACCATTAAACCCTAATCCCTCAACCCCCATACCCTCTTAATCCCTCAACCCCTCAACCCTGAACCCTTAAACCCTAATCCCTCAACCCCCATACCCTCTTAATCCCTCAACCCTCAACCCTCAACACTTAAACCATAATCCCTCAACCCCCATACCCTCTTAATACCTCAACCCTCAACCCTTAACCCTTAATCCCTCAACCCCTATACCCTCTTAATCCCTCAACCCTCAACCCTTAACCCTTATACCCTAATCCCTCAACCCCCATACCCTCTTAATCCCTCAACCCTCAACCCTCAACCCTCAACCCTTAACCCTTAATCCCTAAACCCTCTACTTGAGATAGAGAGAAGGAGAGGTGGTGGGAGGGACATGCTTGAGAGTGAGGGATAGAGAGAGAGAGAGAGAGAGAGAGAGAGAGAGAGGGAGGGAGTCACTGTGAGATGGAGAGGGTGTAGAAGGGGGAGAATTGACCCTCAACCCTCAACCCTTAAACCCTAACCCCTCAACCCTTTTACCCTCTTAATACCTCAACCATTAAACCCTAATCCCTCAACCCCTATACCCTCTTAATTCCTCAACCCTCAACCCTTAACCCTTAAACCCTAATCCCTCAACCCCCATACCCTCTTAATCCCTCAACCCTCAACTATTAACCCTTAAACCCTAATCCCTCAACCCCTATACCCTCAATCCTTAAACCCTAATCCCTCAACCCTCAACCCTTAACCCTTAAACCCTAATCCCACAACCCCCATACCCTCTTAATCCCTCAACCCTCAACCCTCAACCCCCATAACCTCTTAATCCCTCAACCCTCAACCCTTCAACCCTAATCCCTCGACCCCTATACCCTCTTAATCCCTCAACC
>CM021101.1:155098911-155213624 GCA_007115665.2 Sequoiadendron giganteum | reverse complement strand
GAGAGAGGGAGAGAGAGAGAGGGAGTGAGAGAGAGGATGTGGGAGAGAGAGGATGTGGGAGAGAGATAGATGGAGTGAGTGAGAGAGACAAAGAGAGGCCTGAAAGAGGGAAAGGGGGTAGAAGGGAGAGACTTGAGAGATAAAGAGGGAGGGAGAGTGGGTGGTAGGGAGAGAATTGAGAGAGAGAGAGTGGGAGAGAGATAGAGGCCATGAGAGGGAGAGGGACTTGAGAGGGAGATACTTGAGAGAGATGGAGAGGTAGACGAAGACAAATAGAGGGAGTGAGACAGGGAGGGAGTGGAAGAGAGATTGAGTGAGTGACTGTGAGAGGGAGACGGGGTAGGAGGGGGAGAATTGACAAAGAGAGAGAGGGAGAGGGAGAGGGGGTGGGAGGGAGGGAGAGACCTGAGAGAGAGGGAGAGAGAGGGGGGATGGAGATACCCGAGAGAGAGTGAGAGAGAGGGAGAGAGATAGAGTGAGTGAGAGAGAGGGAATGGGAGAGAGATAGAAGGAGTGAGTGAGTGACAAACCTAAGAGAGGGAGAGGGTGTAGGAGGGAGAGACTTGAGAGAGAGAGACAAAGAGAGAAAGATAAAAACCTAAGAGAGGGAGATGGAGTGAGAGAGATAAAAAGACCAAAGAGGGAGAGTGAGAAAGGGGGTTGGAGTGAGATATATTTATTTAGGTACCTATGTGGGAGGGAAAGATACCTAACAGAGGGGATTGGACTGAGAGAGTAGTCTAGGTTGCGTGGGAGGGAGTGAGACCTAAGAGATAAAGACTTCAGAGGGATAAAGAGTTATCCAGTTACGGTAACGAGTTAGAGAAGGTATGAAAGGTAAAACCTCAACTATCCATCTACGATCATAAACTGTGCACTCTAAGCATTATAAAAGTTGTTCACCAAAGAGGGGAAATTCTAGTTCTGTGCAAAGTAGGCCATTTGGCGCTCGCCAAATGACCTGCTTTGGATGTGTTATTTAACAGGATTTGCAAAATTTTCTCATATTTTACTCTGTGCTCCCCGTCTCATTTGCACGTCTTTTAATTGTAGTTTATGAAAAAATCATGAGAATGCTAACCTCTCTCTTAGCTATCTAAATATATAATTCTTTTTTCATTTTGATTTAGTTAAGGTTTTGATCCATGGCTTCTATTGTAAATGCCTTCGTTTTTGGTCAGAAACCAACATGTGCTAGGTTTAGGGTAGATTTTTACATGTTCATTGAAATGTGAAACAAATTACATTTTTTGAAACTAGACTCCATTCTACACATGATGAAAAAAAGTCAATTTTTGATTAGTTTGCAAAAAATTTGGGGGGCAGCATTCTCAAATTTCAATTTTTCAGGATGTGTCCACTTTGAAAATTCATAAAATATTATATATTTATTAAAAAAATTAAATGAAAGAAGGAGGATAAACTAAATGGTGTTAGCTAATTTCTCACTATTGGGATTTTTGAAATTCTCAAAAAAAGTTAATCAAAATGGGGGGAACCCTCTAGCGCTATGCTATTTTTTTTTTATAAAAACAGGACTTGTTTTGGGCCCCCCCTTTTTGAGACCCTTAATATTCATTAAGTTCAAAAAAAAATAGTAGCTTAGAAACTAGACTCGGAGCACTTCAACTTTTATTCTTTCCGCATCTTGAAATTTTGAGCGTAATTATCTTCATTTTCTCGTGCAAATCAGATTTTGCTGATTTCAGAAATAAAAAGTGGCATCTTAAGAGCCAAAAGTGTGTCACAGATTGGTGCACTTACCCAGTGATTCTATCACTATGTGTGAAGAGTGAAACTCTTTAAATTAAACATCGAAAAATACTTTAAATAAAATCATTTATATTCAAAATAAAGTCGACAACTCATTCATTAGACATGATTAAAATTCGGTCGATTCCAAAACAATGACATAAAGTCGATAAGATAGATTCATATACAATTCCAATCTAAAACATACATGTTTCATATTACACAATTTTGATTATAAATATAATAGATGATAATAATATCAGTTACAATTCGAGACTTAGGCATTCAGTCGCATTAAGCTCTTCATTACATATCTCAAGAATAAATAAAACATAAAAGAAGATGACATCCTTTGATCTTCAATCCAATAGCTAATCTTCATAAGGAAGATGAGAACAAGGATCAGGTGCTTTTTCCGCCCAACCTCGAAGCTTACGCTTCCCTGAAATTCTTAAATCATTCAAAGAATACTTGACCTTGCACGAATCGCTTAGCAAAAAGTAGTCTACGAGCAAGATGGAATCTAGTGCGTGCCTATTATAACTAGTAAAACCATAAGCATTTTCATTTTTCTAAATAATTTAAGAAACAAGCAAGTTAAATACTAGGATATGGTAGAGAGTTCAATAATTCCATCTATTTCAATGGTCCTTAAGTTACTTGGCCAAGTAAAATGTCATGCACGACAAATAAAGCAGTTTTGGAAAAGAAAAACCACACTCTCTAATAACCCATATTCGACACCCGTCCCGGAAGGTAACTTTCCCAAAAACATAACATGCACATTCATTTATCAAGCATGCATGGTTCCAATTAGTCAAATACAATCTTTTAAAAACAGTTTAAAATATTGTTCTTTCAACATTTTTAACCAAAGATATTAAATTCATATTTAAAAATTGAATAATTAATTAAACAAAAATAAGAAGGTGTATCTCCAGTATGCAAATTAAATATATATAAAAACAGTCATAAAAGAGCACACGTTCTTTTGTTCTTGTACTCATCTGTTTAATACTATTCAAGTTCATTTTTGATTCTAAGTAAATCGTATTTTAATTTAAATGGTTTATTTTCTGTTTTACACACTTTTAGAAAATAAATAACTTTTTTAAACAAAATTAAAATAACTCATTTTGTCTTTGTTTTGACAGTTTTGTTTGCAATTTTTGCTAAGTTTAATCTCTATCTTGAAATTTCATTTAAAATTTAAAGGAGATTTTTATCAAAAATATTTTGTTTGGAACATTTTTAAAGTGCTTTTAAATCCAAATAAAACAATCATTTTTTGTTTAAGATCTTTTAAAATCTAAATGTAAATGATGTTTTCTGGTTTTGCATCTCCTCCTAAATTTAATTGGTTGTTTCTCAGTGTTTTTAAATCAAATTTCTTCCTAGAATTGTTTGTTTCTAATTTCAATATTCTGGAAATTGAATAAAAATATTCACAATTTGATATTTAAAGGTTTAATATAATTTCAAAGTAACAGAAAATTCTTTAAATAGTTTTCAAAATCCACAAATAAATAACGTTGCATTCAAATTTAAATCTACTAGTAATTTGCTTATTTATTTCAAGATCCTACCTGGTAAAATTCTCAGTTCTGGAGATTGTAGAATGTGTGCTTCCTCTGTATATTGTTGCTCTACTTGATGTCTTCTTGTCTTCTATTGTTGAGACTGTAATTTACCTTTTATTTGGTTACCTATTTTCCTGTGTTGGCACACTTATCTTTTTCCTGAGATCTCTGTATTTTCCTAAGACCTCTTGCTACCTGGGCATGTGTGGAGAGGGTGATCTCCTAGCATAAGCCGCACCTTATTCCTTGCTTTCCCCTATTGTAAATGCGTGGAAAATCTTAGTGGATGCAGTCGCGTCCCCTCAAGCCACTTTATCTGGCTGCGTAGGGAGTATGAAATTGTGGTTTCCCCCTGCACATGCTC
This sequence comes from Sequoiadendron giganteum, assembly GCA_007115665.2. Taxonomy (NCBI): domain Eukaryota; kingdom Viridiplantae; phylum Streptophyta; class Pinopsida; order Cupressales; family Cupressaceae; genus Sequoiadendron; species Sequoiadendron giganteum. The sequence continues at coordinate 155,209,928 of CM021101.1, read as the reverse complement.
CTTTACTGGCCACACCCTGCCTTTCTTTGTGTGTGGGTCTGGTCCCTTCAGCTACATAGGGTATGAGTGGAGGTTTACCACAATCTAAAACAAAATAAACTCTCCCTTGGCTGCGTGGAAGAGTGGAGAGTGGGGGTGCGATCCTTCTCTGTGAGAAGTTTTCCTCCTTCCCTAAATTCAATCATACACTAAAATTTTTGGTCTCAGAATTCCTCTGGAGCATGGTAAAAACTGAGACTTCTCCCCTGTGTTTTATTTTCAAAATCTCAAAACGGATTTTCACCCAATGTTCAATTTCAAAATTCTCTAGTATGATCTTTTTCATGCATTGATTTTAACAAGAAAAATGAGATCCACAAAATATGATTGATCTGTAGATCAATTCTTTAACTCCCAGTTTCAAATTTGATTGCTTCTCATCTTGATTGAAGATATTTCTTCAATTTGTTAACTGAAGTTTCCTTTGAATACAAATTCAATTTTGCACGTGAATCTTTTTTTCAATAAGTCTATTTAAGATTTTTTTGTTCAATTTCTAATTTTAAATCTTTTCTTCTTTCATATTTTCAATTAAAACCAATTTAAATTTATAAAACACTTTATTCATTTAAATTTTATTAAATCCTGAAATAAAAAGCCAATTCAATTTAAATTTCGAAATACAAGCATCTTATTTTCAAACAATGATAAAATATATATAAACAAGAAATCCAATCATTTAATTTAAATCAATTTCCTCAAATTTAACCAAATCGTCATTTTAAATCAACATGTATATATATATATTTTTTCACAAATTTTTGAGAAATTAAATTAAACTCAATTTTTAAATTTGCAAACACAGAATCACAAAATGCATTAAAGTATTATCTAAGTGAGTGTATGATTCCATCATACTCATAAACGTCTAATGGCTAAACGACTCTAACTGATTGTTGTTCTCGCCTTCAATCACGTTCACTTGTTCCTGCGTTCACTTGCACTCGAGTTTACATTAGTAATGAAAAACCCCAAATTTAAATAAAAATACATTTCGAATCATTGTAATTGCATTTCAATTTCAATTTAACTTCAATTTAAATAAACAATTAACTTCAATTTAAGTAATGATATCATGATTAATAATTGCATTTAATTAATCCATATAATTTGTACATGACATCCCCCCCCTCTTGGAAGAGACATCATCTTGATGTCTTATTAACCATTCAATAAACATAACATCACCATCCATAAAACATACTATCTTAATCAGTAAACATAGTATCTCGATCATAATGAAATAGTAACTAACAACATAGTTCTCAAACATAAGCATAAACAAATAATAGTAGCATCCATGCTATCAAAGTTCACAACATGTGAATCAAAAACTAGATTATCAAGTATCTCCGCATAAAAAAAATGCTAATCTATGAACGAAAATGAGGAAAATGACAGTCTATCATCTCATAATCCTCCCATGTAGCACTATCCTCAATATACTGGTCCAATTGGACTTTGTACTAAGTACTATCTCTGTTACACAACTTAATGCTACACTTGTCTAGGATTTAGATGGGCTCCACTAGCACCACCCCTGGATCCCGTACCTGTAATGAACACCAATCAAGAATATGAGATTCATCATGATGATATGGTTTCAACAAAGAAACATGGAAAACATTATGGAGTCGAGCTAGAGTAGGTGGTAATGCTAGTCTATATGCAACTGGATTAATAACTTCCAGTACATCAAATGGTCCCACAAATCTCGGTGCCAACTTTGATGATTTCCCAAATGAGATAGAGCTCTTATGAGGCTTAACCCTAAAAAATACTTTATCTCCTGCAGGAAACTATCTAAAATTCCTATTCCTATCAGCATAGCTCTTCTATCTATCAGTTGCTTCCTTCAACCTACCTTTGATCAACTTCATTTTCTCATCCATTTCCTTGAGCATATCTGGACCAATGATGATCCTGTCTTCCATCCTGTCCCAACTGATGGGTGTGCGACATTTCCATCCATAAAGTGCCTCAAAAGGTGCCATACCTAGAGATGCATGACATGAGTTATTGTAGGCAAACTCAACCAATGGAAAATATTCCTGCCACTTGTATTGTTGATCTATGTAGTACATCCTCAGTAAGTCCTCCACAATCTAATTAACCCTTTCAGTTTGGCCATTGGTTTGTTGGTGATATGTAGAACTAAAATCCAATTTAGTTCCCAAATCTGTATTTAGTGTAGTCTAGAACCTAGATTTTATCTTGGTATCTCTATCATAAATAATGGTCTTTGGTACACCATGTAATCTAAATATCTCTTGCACAAATTTCCTCACAAGAGTTAATGATCCATCCTTCAAATTTCTAGGTATGAAATGTGAAACCTTTGTCAACTTATCAACAACTACTAATATGGTATCATGCCTATTCCTGCTCAAATGTAATCCTTGGATGAAATCCATACTGATTACTTGCCACTTATACTCAAGTATATCGTGGGGATACAAAAGTCTTGTTGGATGCACATGCTCAGCCTTGAATCACTAGCATTCCAAACATATAGCCATGTACTCCATGACATCTTTCTTGAGCTTAGGCCAAAAATACAAAGCCTTCAACTCTGCTACCATCTTCGTAACTCCTGGATGCCCTGAAAAAGGTGCACCGTGTACTTCCTTGAGAATCAACTTCCTCAAATCTCCAACCTCAGGAATATACATCCTTCCCTAATATTTGACAATACCATCATTCTCCATCACATATCCATAAAATCTATGATATGAAGGATCCGCCTCTAAGGCTTGCCTAACCCTATCGTAATGCTCATCTCTTGGAAGATACTTCAACACTTGTCTCAAATTTGTCCTTGTGGTCAACATAGCAGAGAGATGTCTTCTCCTACTAAGAGCATCAACAACTCTATTTTCCTTACCCTTGATATACTCAATATCAAAATCATACTCACTTAGGAACTCAAGCCACCTCCTCTGTCTCGCATTGAGGTTCGGTTGTGTGAAGATGTACTTAAGTCCTAAATGAAAGCTCAAATGGTTTACCTAGGAGATAATATCTCCACATCTGTAATGCATGAACAATAGCTGTAAGCTCAAGATCATGTGGCAAATAATTCAACTCATACTGTTTCAGTTTCCTGGACTCATATATGCAACCACTTTCCCTTCCTGCATTAGCATAGCTCCTACACCTTCACCTGATGCATCTGTAATCACTATGAAGTGCCCATTAGGATCTGGTATAGTCAACACTGGTGCCAATGTCAACTTTTATTTAAGAATTTGAAAGGCTTCCTCGCACTTCTCAATCCACTCATATTTCTTTCCCGTCTTCTGAAGAGAAGTAATAGGTGTTGCAATCCTAGAAAACCCTTCCACATATTTCTTGTAGTATCCTGCAAGTCCCATGAAACTACAAACTTTTGTAACACTTTGTGGTGTTGGCCAATCTGCAATTGCCTCTATCTTCGCAGGATCAAATGAGATTCCCTCAGCAGATATGACATGCCCCAAATAGTGAACCTTCTTCTGAAAGAAAGTACACTTCAAAAACTTACCAAAAAGCTTTCAATCTCTTAGTCGTTGCAAGACTATTCTCAAGTGCTTCTCATGTTCCTCTTTTGTTTTAGAGTAAATCAGAATGTCATCAATGAATATAAGCACGAAATCATCTAAAAATTCTCTAAAGATACTATTCATAAGGTTCATAAATGCCGCTAGAGCATTCGTTAAGCCAAAAGGTACCATGGTGAACTCGTAGTGTCCATACCAAGTTCTGAAAGTTGTCTTCAGAATATCCTCATCCTTAATCCTCAACTGGTGGTAACTTGATCTAAGATCAATCTTAGAAAACATTGTCGCCCCCTTCATCTAATCAAAAAAATCATCTATGCTAGGTAAAGGATACCTATTCTTAATGGTAACCTTGTTCAACATCCTGTAATCAATACACAGTCACAAGGTTCCATCCTTCTTCTTAACGAAGATTACCAGTGCTCCCCATGGAGATACACTCGGTCTAATAAATCCTTGTTTCAACAACTCCTACAATTGAACCTTCAGTTCATACAACTTAGTAGTAGTCATTCCATAAGGAGCTTTGGGTTGAGGCTCTGTTCTAGGTATCAGTTCAATCGAGAAATCAAATTCTCTCTTCGGTGGTAATTCAGTAAGTTCTTCAAGAAAGATATCCAAGAACTCTTTGAGAACTAGATAGCCCTCTGGACTATGTTGGGAATTATCCATGTCACTCACCAATATACAATAAATGGAACATCCTTTCTGATGTGCTTTATTTAGCTGCATAGCTGAGATATGTCTCAACTCTAGAGGCTCTCGAGATCCTAAAATCTCTACTGGATGTCCAAAATCATCCAAACAACTCACAACCTTATCCTCACTGTTCACTATGGCTTTATGCTCAACTAATCAATTGATCCCTAAGATCACATCATAAGAACCAAACGGTGCTACATAAAGGTTAACTTGGGTTTGGAAATTAGGTAGCTATAAATCGTTGCATGATAAACATGAATCCACCCTCTTCTCTGCTCGATTTCCATACTTCACCATCCATGAATGTGAGATAAAATCAAGTCTAATAGGTAATTTAGCAACTAATTTAGGATCAATAAAGCATTCAGTAGCTCTTGTATCTATCAAAATAGAAACAGATTGACCAAAAATCTTACCCGACATATGAATAGGTGAAGCCTGAAAGTGTGCTTGACGATTGTCAACTGTGGCATGGATCTGGTGTTGCGGTGCTCGCCGATCATTACCACCTTGCTGACCTCCTGTACGTTGAGTGCAATTGGAGGCATAGAGATCTCCTCCACAATTATAGCATCCACCTCGTGGCCCTGGGTGACCACCTGTCCTGTTCTTGATATTGGAGAAGTTGGTGTTATTATTGTTCACTTTCTTGTTTCCACCAAAGCTACCTTCTCCTTTATCCCGAGTGTTTATTCCTCTCTTCAAATTCCCGATCTGTTGATTATTATTGTTACCCCTCTGGTTATTGTTGTTATTGTTTTGGAACTTCTTGTTTCCAAAACCAGATTTAGCATTCACACTCTTCCTGTAGTTTGCCACCAGTTGCAACTTTTGTTCCTATTTTATGGCCTTCTCAAAGACCTCATCCATTGTCAATGGATTATGAATATCCACATTAGCTCCAATCTATGGCCTCAATACTAGGATGAATTTCCAAATACAGAATCGTTCATCCATCTGATACTGTGGTACGTACTTCAGGAGATTGGTGAACCTCTCCTAGTACTGAATAACTATCAGACCACCCTGTGTTAGATTTTGGAACTCTGTCATCTTCCTACCAAAGAATAGTTGTGGAAGCCACCTCTTCCTAAAAAGTTGCAAGAACACTTTCCATGTAGTCCCACGTGGTAGTAACTTCTTCTTAGTCTTCTCATTATCCCACCAAGTAGCAGCTTCTCCAGTAAGCTGGTATGCAGCCCAAACTGCCTTGGTCTCATTGGACATATTCCTAAGCTCAATTTATTTTTCCATCTCAATAACCTAGGCTTCAGCTCCATCACCTATTGTCTTTCCCTCAAACTTGGGTGGTGCTACCCTTTTCAAATATTTAGCCAACTCCCCTTCAATCCTTGCTTGAGGATTTGGTACTTCAACCTTGGGATTGCCATTATTAGGTTGCTCCTCATTTTGGGGAATTTCAACTCGAGGGTTTTTTCCTTCTCTGACACCTCAAACTTCCTATTCTAGATTATCCATTCTAGAACCCTGCTGATTCAAGAGACTAAGAATTTGATCCAACTTGTCATTCTCATTACTTGTAGCAACTCCTTTACCTCTTGTACCCATTATGTATCACAATTCCTGCATCAAGGAATGCTTGTTTAGCGTAATGGAAAAAGGACCCTAGTGTTCAAACCTAGTGCTCTGATACCAAAATGTAAAGAGCAGAACTCTTTAAATCAAACATCGACAAATAATTTAGATAAAATCATTTATATTCAAAATAAAGTTGACAACTCATTTATTAGACATCATTAAAATAAGGTCGATTCCAAAACAATGACATAAAGTTGATAAGATAGATTCATATACAATTCTAGTCTAAAAATTACATGTGTCATATTACACAATTTCGATTATAAATACAATAGATGATAATAATATCAGTTACAATTCGAGACCTAGGCATTCAGTCGCCTTAAGCTCTTCATTACATATCTCAAGAATAAATAAAACATAAAAGAAGATGACATCCTTTGATCTTCAATCCAATATCTAATCTTCATAAGGAAGACGAGAACAAGGATCAGGCGCTTTTTTCGCCCAACCTCAAAGCTTACGCTTCCCTGAAATTATTAAATCATTCAAAGAATACCCAACCCTACACAAATCGCTTAGAAAAAAGCAGTCTACGAGAAAGATGGAATCTAGTGCTTGCATAGTATAACTAGTAAAACCACAAACATCTTCATTTTTCTAAATCATTTAAGAAACAAGCAAGTTCGATACTAGGATATGGGTGAACCCACAAAGCTAGTTTACAATTTCTAAGAGGAACTGATTTTTGCTGAAATCACATATTTTTAGAAAATATAATGATTTAAGCCTTTAAAAGTTCCATTTTAAGGATTCCAATTGAAGAGGGTTTGATCAAACCACCTTAGATCAAACCCCCTTGGATAGAACCTCGCTAGTTTTAAACCATACCTATAAATGAGTCTCCTTTACACCTATCAAAATACTGATAAAAAATCACTTTTGATTTACCTTTTGGGGGATCAAATGAATTCATTTAAAATTTATTTCAAATGATTACAGTATTCCTTGAAATAGCTATCCCATGAATATAATTTTAATATGTTTTGGTTTTATTATGTATGTGCTTTTTTAGTTTTATTAAACATACATTTTTCACTGAAAATCAAGCTCTATGTTTTGTACATGTGGAAAAATAGAAAATTATCAAAATAATTTAAAAAAAAATATGTTCGTGTTGGGTATTGATGTCCTTGATCCATTAACAAAATAAATTTGAATTTCGATAGATACAAAAAAATCTATGTTGTATACAGTTCGCCTATGTCTGAATTGCAATTGGTTTGACTTCAAAACTCTATTAAGGAAAAAATATTCAATAAAAAACTATGATACCAAATGAAAATGCTAGATATCATAGTTATAAATATAAATTCGAAAAAATTATAATTTTATCCTTCATACAAATTTTTTTATGTTGTATACGGTGAGCGTCACTTTTTAAAAATGTTGTTTTATGAAAAAAACCAGTTTTCGTGGGAGATGGAAAAAGAAGTGCAATCTTATTCCAAAAAATTTGAAAAAAATATTTTCAAAATCTATAGACAAAATATGATGAGACTCTAGTTTGCATCATCTTCAAATTCCTCATGGTTTAGCCACTATAGGTGCTCGAATGTGAAGATTTAGTTACAAATAATACTTTCAGTGTCCAGTTTGGCCAAAAATTGTAAACCACTATTGTGGGATCACCCATATGGTAGAGAGTTAAATAATTCCATCTATTTCAATAGTCCTTAAGTTACTTGGCTAAGTAAAATGTCATGCACGAAAAATAAAGCAGTTTTGGAAAAGAAAAACCACATTCTCTAATAACCCATATTCGGCACCCGTCCCGAAAGGTAACTTTCCCAAAAACATAACATGCATGTTCATTTATCAAGCATGCATGATTCCAATCAGTCAAATACAATCTTTCACAAACAATTTATCGAAAGTCATGATTCAATCAAAAACAGTTTAAAATATTGTTCTTTCATCATTTTTAACCAAAGATATTAAATTCACATTTAAAAATTGAATAATTAATTAATCAAAAATAAGAAGGTGTATCTCCAGAATGCAAATTAAATAAACAATCATAAAAGAGCACACGTTCTTTTGTTCTTGTACTCATCTATTTAATATTGTTCAAGTTCATTTTTGATTCTAAGTAAATCATATTTTAATTTAAATGGTTTATTTTATGTTTTACACACTTTCAGAAAATAAATAACTTTTTCAAACAGAATTAAAATAACTCATTTTGTCTCTGTTTTGATAGTTTTGTTTGTAATTTTTGCTGAGTTTAATCTCTATCTTGAAATTTCGTTTAAAATTTAAGGGAGATTTTTATCAAAAATATTTTGTTTGGAACATTTTTAAAGTGCTTTAAAATCCAAATAAAACAATCGTTTTCTGTTTAAGACATTTTAAAATCTAAATGTAAATGATGTTTTCTGGTTTTGCATCTCTTCCTAAATTTAATCGGTTGTTTCTCAATGTTTTTAAATCAAATTTCTTCCTAGAATTTTTTGTTTCTAATTTCAATAGTATTCTGGAAATTGAATAAAAATATTCACAGTTTGATATTTAAAGGTTTAACATAATTTCAAAGTAACAAAAAAATCATTAAATAGTTTTCAAAATCCACAAATAAATAACGTTGCATTCAAATTTAAATCTATTAATAATTTGCTTATTTATTTCAAGATCCAACCTGGTAAAATTCTCAGTTCTGGAGATTGTAGAATGTGTGCTTCCTCTATATATTGTTGCTCTACCTAATGTCTTCCTGTCTTCTGTTGTTGAGACTATAATTTACCATTTATTTGGTTACCTATTTTCCTGTGTTGGCACACTTATCTTTTTCCTGAGATCTTTGTATTTTCCTAAGACCTCTTGCTGCCTGGGCGCGTGTGGAGAGGGTGATCTCCTTGCATAGGTCGTGCCTTATTCCTTGCTTTCCCCTATTGTAACTGCGTGGAAGATCTTAGTGGATGCAACCATGTCCCCTCAAGCCACTTTATCTAGCTGCGTAGGGAGTATGAAATTGTGGTTTCCCCCTGTGCATGCTCCTTTACTGGCCACAGCCTTCCTTTCTCTATGTGTTGGTCTGATCCCTTCAACTACATAGGGTGTGAGTGGGCGTTTACCACAGTCTATAACAAAATAAACTCTCCCTTGGTTGCATGGAAGAGTGGAGTGTGGGGGTGCGTACCTTCTCTGTGAGCAGTTTGCCTCCCCTAAATTCAATCAGACACTAAAATTTTTGGTCTCAGAATTCCGCTTGAGCATGGTAAAAACTGAGACTTTTCCCTTGTGTTTTATTTTCAAAATCTCAAAATGGATTTTCACCCAATGTTCAATTTCGAAATTCTCCAGTATGATCTCCTCTTCCATGCATTGATTTTAACAAGAAAAATGAGATCCACAAAATATGATTGATCTATAGATCAATTCTTTAACTCCTAGTTTCAAATTTGATTGCTTCTCATCTTGATTGAAGATATTTCTTCAATTTGTTAATTGAAGTTTCATTTGAATACAAATTCAATTTTGCACGTGAATTTGTTTTTCAATAAGCTATTTAAGATTTTTTTGTTCAATTTCTAATTTTAAATCTTTTCTTCTTTCATATTTTCAATTAAAACCAATTTAAATTTATAAAACACTTTATTCATTTAAATTTTATTAAATTCCAAAATAAAAAGCCAATTCAATTTAAAATTTGAAATACAAGCATCTTATTTTCAAACAATGATAAAATATATATAAACAAGAAATCCAATCATTTAATTTAAATCAATTTCCTCAAATTTAACCAAACCGTCATTTTAAATCAACATGTATATATATATTTTTTCATAAATTTTTGAGAAATTAAATTAAACTCAATTTTTAGATTTGCAAACACAGAATCACAAAATGCATTAAAATATTATCTAAGTGAGTGTGTGATTCTATCATACTCATAAACATCTAACGGCTAAACGACTCTACCTGATCGTTGTTCTCGCCTTCAATCATGTTCACTTGTTCCTGCGTTCGCTTGCACTTGAGTTTACATTAGCAATGACAAACCCCAAATTTAAATAAAAATACATTTCGAATCATTGTAATTGCATTTCAATTTGAATTTGAATTTAACTTCGATTTAAATAAACAATTAACTTCAATTTAAGTAACGATATCATGATTAATAATTGTATTTAATTAATCCATAAAATCTATACGTGACACTATGCACAAGAGGTATTATTGACCATGTGAAATTAAGAAGTGTTTACCCAAACTTGATCTATATGTAATAATAGATCACTTGCTAATATTTTATAATAGAATGATACATTTTACAAAAAAAAATTACTTGAAAGGGTTTTGTCATATCTATATTGTATAATGTGTTGAATATGTCTATCTTATAATTCTCATTTTATTTATCTTATATTTATTTGTGATAATTAGTAACCTATGATACTAATTTTTAACATGATATTAGAGCTAGTAAGACTATGCTAATCATTCTTACAAAAGAATTAAATCTCTCCATGTTTTATTATTATATATAAAATTACATGGGCATGATCCAATGACTTCTTATGTCTACGATAAATATATATCTATGAAATAGTATACGTAACAAGATATAAGCCCAAATATACATAGTAGATACGAGCTTAAGTATCCATAATGGACAAAAACCTAAGTATACAACATTTACAATCTCCTTTTAATTTGATGTATTTAACAAACTTATCATAATTAACAAATTTTTACTTGTCCAAAACCATTAATTATTTCGTTATTAACTAAATCACAATATTTTCTAAAAGATATCACAGGACCTTGTACAAGATCTTTAACTTAAAAAGAAAACAAGCCACAATTAATGTAACCTTTGGATGCACCTTATATTTAATTATGATTTTATTATTTTTATAAATATATAGTCGTTGTATTGATTTTATTCTACTAAGTACTTCCTGTCGACGTTTCATTTTCACTTTCTCGTGATGATCACTCTGGAACGCCATGTCCTCAGTTGTGTATAGCCGTTATACTAAGAGTGTCTATGGTGTGCAATGGTAAATCGTTGCTAATCGTAGCAAAGTAATGATTAGGTTTCAGAGATTATCAAAGTGACCAGTTATCATGTTATTTCCTCGTTGGGTCCATGCACGTGTATATGCAGCAGTGATATGATCGTAGTGTGTTCATGCAAAGTGAAAGAAAAGCATGTTATAACTGAGAATTATTATTTTATGTCAGTAATGAAGTAGCCCTCTTATGAAATGGAGTTGTATGCATAAGAATAAATGAAAGGTCATTTGTTGGGAAAAGTTCATGCTGATCCATACAGATCACCAACCATTTAACCTCTCTCATTTAGCTTCCAGTAGCCTTGTCACTTCCAATGGAACCTTTAACTTCCAGAGCCTTGTCACTTCTAATGGATTGGTTCCTTCCAACAGTTTAGATTGCTGATTTTGCTGCTTATCATGAATATTACACCACAACCCATTGAACCAAAATTGACTTCATAAGAGAATGATAAATGACTTGATAAGATAATGATCACAAATCACCTTAGTTTTCTTATTGGTCTAAGACTTATCATGGAAACTATTAATGCCTTCTAAACATTTGGAGAATGGCATCATACATGCTTAAGCATTGTTTCTTCATAGGTTATGGGCAGTTTCACCCTTTGGATTTACAAGCTAAATGGTGTGTAAATGGATTTCTGTCAGATTTTCTCATCCATTACATCTAAATTTTAGAGTGCAACACTTTAGCGACTTCAAATATTTATAGCAGTTAGTATAACTCAAAATATGTGTAGTATTTTTTATAGATGCTTGTACCTATTAATAAGTTCAATAGATTACCTACTTCTTTCAATTTGTATGTCATACATTTCCCTTCTATTTTGAAGTTGTTTAGTCTATTAGAAAAGCTGAGCAACATTGAACAAACCACATATCTGCTACAAACCAATATTGAAAGTTGAATTATATTCTTGTGAGTGTTATTTATACACATTTACATACAATTGTTTTAAACAACTTTTGATTAGTAAGTTAAAAAGTAGAGGAAAAGGGTCAAAGCCTTTCACATGTCTAATTAAACCATATATCATTTTAATCACATTAGGGGTAGTAGCTGAAGAAACATTGATGCTTCGTTCAATAGTTTTCAAAAAGCACTCCCAAAATTCCATCTCTGGTCTTTGACATAATAAATTATGTTTCATTAATTCTCCTAACAGAATTATACCAGTAGGATAATAATGAGTATATTGTGAATTAAGAAAATAAAATTGTTAGGTATTTAGTGATTTTGAGTAGGAAAGGGAATAAAAAATATTAGGAAAATAAATTATGAGTTGCCAGCCAGCATTTAGTATAACGACAAGGTTGTTGTTGTTGTAAGGATCTAAAAGGTCCCGAGTTCAAGCATCCAAAATATAAGAAAAAAAACTACTATGAGTTTTGTGAATCTCCTTCTTATAAAAGATGAAAACAAAATTGTTGTGTTGTATTAAGGGTGAAACATGGAGTTCACAAAGTAGAGAATATCTTAAATTTTCTTAAGGAATTTAATGAATATCTTGGGTACACATTTCTTGTGATTGAAGGCCCTTTTCTTGTTATGACTTAACTAATAATTCTTACGCAAAGTAAACTACTTAGTTGTGGACATGCCTTTCTTTTTGCATTCCTTGTTGCTCTCATTGCTTCAACTAAAATAGCTTTGTCAAATATTATTTGTTTCCTTCTACCTTTAACACAAATTATGCAATGGTGAGAGCTTGGGTCCTATATATTTAAGAAGCCGGTAGAGCTGAAATCTCCAAAACAAAGCATTGAATTTACTAGAGCAAGTTATGGATGTCTTTGATTAAAGGAGAGGACTAAAGCTAATCTTTATGATAAATAAATAAGGTTCTTAGGTTGGATTTTCCATTGTCTATTTTCCTCTATATATAGATTGTCTAATGGCTTCCATTTTATGGAAGCTTCCCTACTTGATTTAATTTGACAATAAATAAAAGATTCATCATTTAGTTAACATTGCACATGGTAGAGATCAAGGGATCCCACCTACACATGGTGTGGGCAACAAAGTATTGACAAGTTTTGAGTAAAAAAGGGTAGCGATCCCATTATCAACAAGGGAAAATGAATAATGTTGAGTTGCATACATGTTTATATCCCTAGTTCACCTTTTCTATGCTTTCAAAATTATTCGTCCTAGTAGTCTATATTTTGATGGATATGATATTCATTAAGATCAAAATTTATTTTATTTCATTGATCATATTGGTCTCTAATTTTATATGAAATTTAGAAATAGTCCTTTTTTAGTTTAGTATGTTTTTGATTAATAAAAAAACAATTTTTGAAGGGACCCCAAAACCCTATACAATGAGAACAAGCTACAAAAGAAAGACATAAGAAAAGAAAGAAAACATTAACCAAAAAAGTTGTCAAAGAATTAACAAAGACAAACCGACAACAAACCTTAAGCTAACAATCAACAAAAAAGAAACCCAAAAACGTAAACTATTATAAATTATTTAAAATCCTAACTGCTAATTCTAAATTATTGGAGATGGAATTCTCATGCATCTCCATCACATCTTCCAACTCCCAAGCAAGAATGAAAACACCCTTCTTGGTCTTATTTCTAGTTATGACCTGCATCTAAACTCTTCTCCATCAAAACTTTCTAATCATCTTCTTTAACCTCCTGCACATTCCCCCCAACTATAAGTGGTTTACCAAACCAATTACAAGCTTTCTCATTCAGAACAATCAACCCTTGTGCATTGGAATGGAGAGGCTTGTTGCTGACATGCACAACAGTACTTAGGTCCTCATAGATTTTAGTGAATTTTTCCTCAAGGAAAACCAATATAGACTCATGATCCTTACCCAAATTAGCAACATCCTTCACTGCCTTATCGACCACAATATTCACCATTTTAGCCCTATTGAACATTGTCATTTCCATTTTGCTAATATTGGGCATTAAGCTCAACCAATGAATTCAACTTAATGTTAATTTCCTTCACCTCCAAAAGAATCCATTTGAAAAAATTGAAGAGGTTTCTTGTACCATCCTTAGCCATTCTAAAAGCATCATCCAAATCAAGCTTCTCCCAATTGAAAAGTTCCTCCTTAAGACAAGTTGACCCCTCAGACTGATCATTAGACACCTGAGCTTTGCTTAGCGACTCAAAACTAGTGGGAGAACCATCCAAATCAACCACCTTAGTCTCAACCCTTTTCTTTTAAGCAATAGTGTCATCCAACAACTCTTGTTGACCCTTCTCACCTTCAACATCACCCTATTCTTTATCCATGCCAACAAAAGTTGCCACCCCAAAAAAGCTAGGAAGAGTAGTATTCCCCTTAACCTCTTTATCACCATCCCCAACCAGGATTCTACCTTTCACTTTCTCTTTAGGATCTTTACTCCCTTTCTTTCCCTTAGCTAGTTTCTTAGCAAAATCAGAAGGAGGCTCCTCAATTTTCATATTAGTGTGTGACCCCCCTGACCAAGATCGAGGAGCCTCAGTCTTAGGTTTTTTCTTAGGCTACTTACCACATTCTTCCATAGAGGTCAAAATCTCTTGAGAAGACCCCACCTCATCATCCCTTACCTCCTCATCACTAGAAACACTTGTGTCATAGCCAGACTAGGCACCCTTTAGCTTGTGACCTCTAGGAGCCTTAAGAACTTCATGAACAAAATTGACTTTAACATGCTCCATGATCATAAGCATAATTACCTCATGCAGAATGGGCTTAGAGGGGTCCTTTCTATACTCTAAGATCCCATTTTCTAATGAAAGAAACAAATAACAAGGAAAAAAACCAACTTATTGTTGGAATGCCATGCCCTTTGGACTCAAGAATGCAGGAGCAACATATCAGCGAGCTATGACAACAATCTTTCATTACATGATGCATACTTTGATGGAAGATTATGTAGACGACCTATTAGCCAAATCATTGACCCAAGGTGACCAAATTGAAATTTTTACACAAGATTCTCAAGAGATTGGAAGAATATAAAGTCAAATTGAATCCTAAAAAGTGTGTGTTTGAAGTTGCATCAAGAATTTTTTTGGGTTATATAGTTTCCAGACAAGGCATTGAAGTAGACCCAGTGAAAGTCAAAGCAATAATGGGCATGCCTCCACCAACCAATATAATTCAACTCCAAACACTTCAAGGATGCCTCTAATCCATCAGATGATTCATAACACAGTTGGTTGACAAGATTTATCCTTTTCAACACTTACTCAGAAAAGAGGTACCATTTATATGGACAAAAAAGTGTCAGGAAGATTTTTAACAAATCAAGGATTATCTACTAACACCACCAGTATTAATGCCACCCGTTGATGGGAGACCTCTCATCCTATAAATTTCAACAACAACATCCGCATTGGGGGCATTACTTCCACATAATGATGATGAATGTCATGAGCAAGCCATATACTACATCAGTTGCACCTTGGTTGGGTATGAACTAAACTATAGTCCAATAGAATGTGTTTATCTTGTGGTAGTATTTGCTACTCAACGACTAAGAAACTATATGCTAAACCACCAAACAAATTTGGTCACAAAGATAGATCCCTTGAAGTATCTTCTCAATAAAGCAACACTAACAGGACAATTGGCTAAGTGTGTCATGATACTCAGTGAATATGATATCCAATATGTCGAAAGAAAATCCTTAAAAGGATAGGTTATTTCCGACCAACTTGCAGATGCACCAACCAAGGCAGATCATCCACTCATTTTTTATTTTCCAGATGAATCTATCTTCACTTTGGACACAAAAGTGACATGGAAATTGTACTTTGATGGATCACACACTAATCATGGTTCAAGAGCAGACATACTATTTGTCACCTCTCAAGGTGATACTATTCCCAAGTCATTCATAATTGCCTTTCCATTTACAAACAATATATCATAATATGAAGCCCTTCTTGTAGGACTTCAAAGGGCAATCAAATGGAAGATCAAGCATTTGCAAGTGCATGGTGATTCTCAATTGGTAATCAGACAAGTTAATGATGACTATGACATCAAGGACAAAAATTGCATGCCCTATAATCGAATGGTAGCCAACTTTAGACAATATTTTGACATAATAATTTTTCATCAGGTACCCCATGTTCAGAATAAAGTAATAGATGCTATGACTACAATTGGCTCTCTCTTGGACATACCAAACAATGTGCCTCAATTTGAGTTTTTGGTAGAACAATTGTTGGTCCCTTCATTTGACATCCCAGAATTTGAGATGGTTTGTGAAATCATGGGTCCCAATTCCCCATGGTACCAATACACATATGACTACCTCCATGACCACATCCTCCCCTCGACCTTTCCACCAATCAATGTAAGACATTCATCCACAAAGCTTCCAAATATGCCATCATCAGTGATACCCTTTATAGAATGCCCTAGATAATACCCTGTTGTGATGTATCAATATTGAAGAAGCATAAACAACCTTGCGTGAGGTGCATGAAGGTATATGTGGAGCCCACTCTAGCGGTCCAAACTTAGCTCAAAAGATCACGAGACTTGGTTACTATTGGCCTACAATGGAATGAGACTTATCATTTTGTCAAGAAATGTCGACAATATCAAATCCATGGAGACTTGATACATGTGCCAACACAAGAACTTTGTCCAATAACATCGCCATGACCCTTTTCCCAATGGGGACTTGAATTTGTGCGTAAGATTCATCCCACATCTTCTAATGGCCATAAATTCACCATCACCGCGACCAAGTACTTCACTAAATGGATCGAAGCCATCCCGATGGCATACATTACCAACAAACATATTTCCAAGTTTATCCTTAATTTTATCATTTTCCAATATGGTGTTCCTTGTTGGAATGCTGGATACACAGGTTGCCTTGATGAAGCTGTAGACTTCAATGGAGGACCTTTGCCAAGAAGAAATATTCACCCACACAGAAAGTATGATAATGACATTCAAAATAGAGATTCTATTATGATGATCTGGATTCTTAATTACAAAGAGTACATATGCCTGATTATATAGGCAAGAGCAAAACCTAAAATGCATAAGATGTTGCCAAGTGTACAAATCACACTTCATGTGACAACATGAAACCCTAACCTAGGGAATGATAACAAGATGGAGATAACTTCTAGAAAAGACAACTCATCTTCTAGAAGGGAATCTTATCTCAACACCATTATTAAATGATAAAAAGTAACCTAGGACTAATATGATTAATTAATACCTAAGTTAACTTATGCAGTGTAATAATTAATTAATTAATTACACTAACACCCCCCCATAAGTGCAACTTAGGGAGGAAATGAAAATGCAATGATTATGCATGATGATGATGATGATGGGTCCCGGCTGATGGCCATTTTAGGTACCCATGTACATAGGATGAAAATGCAACAAATCTCCCACAAATAGAGAAAAAGGGAAAAACCCAGTGGGGAGAAAACCCCTCTCCAAAAAAGGAGATGAAATGCAGAAAAGTGATGATTGGAGGACTCAACATCATCCCCCCAAGGACAACAATCATCACAAGGATACAATATAAAGAAAATTCCCCCATAGGAGGAAAATAGAGAGACAATATAGCCCCCCCAAAAAATGTGATCACCTGCAAGAAAGGTAAGTGGATGTAGACAAAACATGATCCAATGTCGACAAACAACTCGTCTCCCTTTCGGAAGAAACAAAACCAGGTGCAAGTGTAGAGATGCTTCCCATTCCGGATAGGAAGTGAAGGAAGGAAAGGAATAGATGGAGACTTGATTGCCCCCCCATAATGAAGTGTCCTCAAAACCACTGAAAGAAGACCGAATCCAATCCAATGGTAGATGCTGAAGGAACTCCGATGAAGATGGAGGAAGTCTCATATATGAAATATCTGAATAGAGGAGTGATATCCCCTCAAGAATATCCTCCAAACCTGTAGAAGTAGCCAAGTCAGTGATACCTGAAACAAAGCCATCTCATGATGTCAAGTCTGGAAAACAGAATGTGTCCTGATGAATGATGATGATGGAAGCCTCAATCAATGACTCTGGACAAGGAATCATTGAATGTGAAGGGATACCAACTGTCTCGGATGGAGAAGAAGAATCATCTGAAGCAACCTTGTCAACCTCTTCGGAAGAGTCAAGGCAATCCAAACAAACAACCTCCTGCATAGCAATATCATCATGGGGTACTTGATCTGAAACCTGACATTCTGAATCATGACCATCAAGGAAGGGTGGAGTATCTGAATCTCCATATATCTCCCAAATCTTAGTCCAAAGGATGTGAGGACTATCACAATGATCAATAGATTCCAAAATATCACAATCAACATGCATTGCAATCACTGCTAAAACATTATATCTGCTGTAACTCCAAGCAAATTTTTGAATACCTTGACCTGGATGGGGAACTCTACCATACAAATGTGGCAATAATTCAAGTGATTGGAGATGGTGGATGATCCCATCTCGCCATTGTTTATAGTTTCCCGTGTGCAACATAGTCAAAGAAGGATAATATGCAAGCCCCATAATGTACAAACAAATTTCTCCAAAATTACAAAAATAATGAGCTTCAACAGCAAATAGAAACTTCCAAAACTGATATGCAACTGAAGTGATGCAACCCAAATAAAAATTATTTTCCCAAGCTTCAGGATATCCAAGTTATTGAACAAATGCACGAAGTTGAACAAAACAAATGCAAGAGTACCTGGAGCTGAAACTGATCAAAGTGACTGGACTGATGAAAAAGATCTCTGAATTACCTTCCTGATGCCACTAGAATCACTGAATTTCGATCAACGGTTGTGAAGATATGAGCCTTTGAGTCCAAATTAGGGTTTTGACTTCAGTTGACTGTATATTTTTCTGACAGAAGAATTCTACAAAAATGACTACACTACTGAATAGTGCTCTGAAATCTCTTTCCGACGGTATCTCGTTTGGCGAATTTCGACACCGTGGCGCGAAGATATGGCGATTTGAAAAAAACTGCCCTATTAGGGCCTGCAGGCTAAATAGGTGCAAAACTTAAGCACCGCTGGGCAAAAAAAATTCGGCCCTCGGTCGCTGATATGAACACAGGGCATAAAGCTGGCAAAGAAAAAGGGCTCCCCTCCTGGGAGCGGCGGCGGGGCTGAGTAGCCTGGGCGGAGCGGAGATTTATGGGTGGCGCCGCTTGGATCTTGCGGGGCCCTTGGTTCCAAAGGGAAGCGACGGCGGGGGCTTCAATGTCCACAGACCGATGATAAACAACCGGCGTTGATGGAGGTGGCCGGAAGCGGAGGGCACCGGCAACGAGATCTCCAGACGGACGACGGGAAGAATGTGGAGCCGATGGATGTGACGGCAGGCAGGACGAGACCACCGGCGAACAGGATGTTGTCGGCGGCGACCGGTAGATGGGACAGGCCTTCCGGACAGCGATGTGACGGGCCCAAAAGGCCAACAAGAGTACCGTCCCCTCTGCCAAAAATAATCAATGCGGCTGACCGAAAACTTGCTGCAAATTTTTTTAAAACCCTAAATATATATTTTTGAATAATGCCATTATGGCAACTCAAAAAAAAAAAAACAAAATGCCGAATTTTTGTAAAACCTGTAGAAATAATAATGCCGACCAAACCAAAAGGCTATAGTCCACGGAAAATATTTATGCCGACTGGTAAATAAAATACCAGGTCGCCCGCAGAATTGATTTTTGCTCAAACTATAGAAAATTTTGCCCGAATGGAAAAATAAAAAATGCCCAATGACGTAAAAAAATTTTGCCATGATGGAGGACTGAAAGGGAGGATATTTTTTTCTGCAAACGTGTACGGATAGTACAAAATGCAAAAACCCTAGATATACCTCAAATGGCTGAATATGTCCAAATCGGAGCCAAACTTTCTTGATCCTAGGATGAACCTTCACTGGAACAACTCTGATACCATGTTGGAATGCTGGATACACAGGTTGCCTTGATGAAGCTGCAGACTTCAATGGAGGACCTTTGCCAAGAAGAAATATTCACCCACACAGAAAGTATGATAATGACATTCAAAATAGAGATTCTATTATGATGATCTAGATTCTTAATTACAAAGAGTACATATGCCTGATTATATAGGCAAGAGAAAAACCTAAAATGCATAAGATGTTGCCAAGTGTACAAACCACACTTCATGTGACAACATGAAACCCTAACCTAGGGAATGATAACAAGATGGAGATAACTTCTAGAAAAGACAACTCATCTTCTAGAAGGGAATCTTATCTCAACACCATTATTTAAATGATAAAAAGTAACCTAGGACTAATATGATTAATTAATACCTAAGTTAACTTATGCAAGTGTAATAATTAATTAATTAATTACACTAACATTCCTCAGTCCATCACTACTGATAATGGTAACCCATTCAAAAACCAAGAAGTCTACCAACTTTGCGAGAAATTCCACATCCAACACTATTTCTCCACTTGATATTACCCACAAGGTAACAACCAAGCTAAGGCATCTAACAAAAAAATCCTTAGAATCCTTAAAAATACCATCAATGCCACTGGTCGTGACTAGAACCTCCATCTTAACCTCGCCTTATGGGCCTACCACACTAGAATTCACACTCCCACTTGTGCCACTCCATATTCTCTAGTCTTCGGTTCGAAAGCTATCCTACCTATTGAGGTCGAACTTCCTTCCCTACGGGTATCCATGAAAGAGCATATTGATGATGAAGAATATCGATTCTCATGGCTACATGAGTTGGAACTTTTAGATGAACGAAGACAAAGAGCATTGGATCATCTTCAAGTATATCAAAATTTTCTTCGTTGAAGTTACAATAAGAAAATCTTGAATCAACATTTTGACATTGATGACCTGGTCTTAATGGAAAATCCTAAGAATGAAGCAGAACGAGACAAGTCTGGGAAGTTTGAGTTGAATTGGTTGGATCCCTATATTGTCATGACAATCTTTGGATCAGGAGCATATCAACTCTCAACTCCTAAAGGGGAACCCTTGTTAGAACCAATCAATAGTCTGCATCTGAAGAGGTTCTACACATAGCTTCCAAAAGTCATATCTTAATCAGAAACAAAATATACAATTTTTTTTGAAAAAATCAAAAAAATCGTTACCCTAAAGAAAACCTAGCAAACATGCATCTTGGTAACACCAATTTTTATTTTTTTTAAATGAAAGAAAATAGTATTAAAGAAAAAAATTCATCTAATAGTGAAAACCACTTCGATGGCACTTTGGATAAGTACTATGGTGAAAATCTGACAAACAAGCGCCATGTGTCGTTGAATTTTCTCTGTCGTCTACCATCATTCCAATATGACTTTTCTCTATCATTTGCCCAACCCATACCACCCATAATAATAGGTTGTCTTTTCCATAGCCTGGAACAATTGACATCATGTGTCCTTTTTGCCTTCCATAACACTCATCTCATTCCATTCCACCCCTAATAAATTGGTCTTATACTCGACTGGAGGCACGTACTTGACCTATATCATTTGATCTATCAATGGTCACTATATCAAAAAGCCAAAAAAATCATAAAACTATCAAAAAGACAAAAAAATCAAATATTCCCAAGAAGAAAAAATATCATGTAAAACCGCAAAAAAATAAAAATAAATCAAAACATGTCAAAAAAAAATAAAATTCGAATAACTTTCAAAAATCCCAAAAACAGAGTCAAAATTAGTCATGTCAGTCCAAGTCCAGTCGAACTATGTTGCCTTTGTGACTAAACGTAGGCAAGGCCATTTGTCAATGTTCCTCTGAGGCATTAGGTCAATCTTCTTAGGTTTGGTCAAATAAAATCATGACTCAGTCCTTTTTCAATAAAACAAAGTCATGGGATGTTGAACTACGCGGTCTCTACGTATTGTTACATAGGCAAGGCTATTTGTCGATGAGCTTCTGAGGCCACCTAGGTTGGTCCTTTAGGGTTTGATGCATCAGTCATGATAAATTAGACATGGACACAAACAATCATCAAAACATCAGACAAATCACGCATCAACAAGACAACAAGTCAACAAAGTCACTTAGTCCAATCAATTTTTTTATCAAAATAGTCAACAATGTTAAACCAACCTATGACATCAAACCAATCAACTTATGTCTTATACAGGATGTGTCCTTCCTAAAACTAGACATTTTCATTAATCAATTTTTTGTCATTTGCCTTATATAGGTGGTCACATGATTGAAACGATACTTGACGTCTTATAGGACATGTTTCCTCTCTTGAAACCAGGCTCAGTCAACCAAACACCTAGTCAATCACCTGGTCAACTAAACGTCAAACAATCATATTTTGACAAACACATTAAATGGTTGTTGACCTTGTGGCTTGTTTTGTCTTATCTTATTTTATTTATCTTTGAGTCAAGTTACTAGCTTCCTCGAGGATGTCCCATGAAGGATTTAGAGGAGGGATGATGTCTCATGACTCTTTTCTTTGATTTTTGTTTGTGGATTGTCTTGGCAAAAAGATTGGGGCAACTTAGCCCTTAGTATGAGTCAGGACATTCCTTGTCTGCAACTATCTATTTTGCAAGTGGAGGACCTTGCATACTCTGATCCATCTCATGTACCTTGATGTTTTTTGTCCATTTGTTTCATTTTACTACCCAATGATGATTAAATGCAAGGCCTATTATGTATTTGACAAAATATTGAAGTTCTTCTTCTATACTAACTTCCATATCCTTCATGCTAACATTTCTTCTATCCTTCATCATCTAGTCTTCTCATCCATTTTGAGAGAACACTCATGTTTTTTGAACCCGCATGTCCTCTTGAGGGGGCATATCATTACCTCATTGTCATCTGTCATCATCTTATTCACATTGGGGCATATTTTTGACTAAATTTCTTTGACACAACGCAATAAATTGCATTGTATCAAAGAGGGGCAAAATGTAGACACTAAAAAATGTTATAGGCCTGTGACTTCTAATTTCTCCATCCTTTCCCATTTTATTCTTCATAATTAAATAATTTTTAGTTATTTAATTATTTTCTAATGTCATAAGTCTTCTATTAATTAAATAATTTTAGTTATTTAATTAATTCATTTTTTATTTTTATTCATCCTTGATTAATTACGTCACTAATTAAGTCTCTCTTCTTTATAAAATTAAATAAATTCTTATTTATTTACCACTTTCTATTATAATTAAATAATTATTTTAATTATTTAATTATTCATTAGTCTCTTCTCTCATGTAAATTAAATAAATTTTATTTATTTGATTGGTCCACTCTCTTGAATTTTGAATTAAATCATTATTTAATTTAAAAGATTCCCCTTGTCACATTCTTCTATAATTAAATAATTATTTAATTATTCATTGGCCACCTACATTATATAATTTTTATTATTTAATTCCTTTTTTCCATTCCAATCTTATCTTCCACATCAAGTCTTTATCTATCCATGTCTCTATTAGCCTCCACCCAAGTGATTAAATTATAATCTTGACCATCAATCCTTATCATTTGCCTTAATTTAACCCTAACCCTATTTCATACTTCATCTTTCATTCTTGACCATTTATTATTGACATTCAATCTTAGCCTTTCGTTCAAAATTGGCTTTCCTATAAAAAACCTTGTCATTGTCATTTCTATCATCTAGAGTTTACATGAGCTTATGCTATCTTGTAATCAAGTCTATCAACATCAAGTCAAGTGCATCTGGATAGTCATATAAAATCTTCAATATTTTGCTTAGTCATTGTCATAGGCCTATTTTCATACTCAAAAATTTGATGGCAATTATTATATTCAAACAAAATGGAGAAGTGCAATGGAGATGAATCAATGGTGACATGAAGCTTTGGTAATATTGTTTTATGTTTGGTGTCATTATGCTCATTTGTGCTTCATTGTTTATTAGAGTTTTATTTATGTGCTTTATTGCCTAGATGAATACTAATGACATATTGAACAATTTTATACATTAAGACATAGCAACATGTCACACAAAATATATACTAATTAGACTCATAACTACTACTAAAAAAATTAATAAATTTTTTGAATTTGAATATTTTGATTTGAGATTCATTCTCATGCATAATGAAATCAATTGTAAATATTATAAAAATATATTTAAATAAAAAATGATAATCATAAAATAAAATGAAATATGTCAAAATAAATGTGAATGAGATATAATACAGAACTAACACTTGCACTAGGGGGGTGCAAGAGTTACATCGATAGGAAAATATATAGAAGTGAGTACATGGAGAATAACTGTTGTGTAAAATATATACAATTTTGTTTGAATTATATACAAAATGTTTTAATATATAGAGAAAACCTTTGTCATGTTTTGCATACTCCCAATATATTTACAATCTTGTTTGAATTATATACAAAATGTTTGTAATATATAGAAAACAACTTTGACATGTTTTATATACTCCCTTATTTTATGAAAAAAATATTTGTATGTGTAAGCTGAGATGGCATAATCTTCTAAATAAAGATTCCAACTGAATACCATTCCATCTCCTCTATAAAGATTTATTTGTTGCTTGCCTCCAATCTGTGCTACAACTGAGTATGATATGATAGAATTTTTTTTTATCTGACCCAAATGGAGCGTAACAAAGAAAAAGTGAAAGGGAATTACCAATCATAAAACATCATATTTAAGTCATTTTCCAAAAAATGGGGACAAGCAGGAAAAATTTGCAACCAAGTCCGCATTAGAGTTCCAAAGATCCCTCTTTGGAGTGGGTGATGTAGGCTCCGCCATTGACGAACTCTTCATAGTTATAACCATCTTTGCCTCTAGGAAATTTGGGACAAAAGAATGTAGCAGAGTGTGCGAGGGAAATCAATGGTACTTCTATTCGCCTATTATGTGGTAGCAGGTTTAGGATTACATTTTGTTGATTAAAAGATTGGATTATATCAAACATTTCCAGTACAGTTTTGGTAGTGGAGTAGCAACAATTAGCAGAACCACCATGATTGCATATTAGTTTGTACTCGCTGGTTTATC
Organism: Sequoiadendron giganteum; assembly: GCA_007115665.2. Classification (NCBI taxonomy): domain Eukaryota; kingdom Viridiplantae; phylum Streptophyta; class Pinopsida; order Cupressales; family Cupressaceae; genus Sequoiadendron; species Sequoiadendron giganteum. The sequence continues at coordinate 155,185,017 of CM021101.1, read as the reverse complement.
AAAATGGCAATCTTTATGTTGTTTTTTAATAGCATTGGAACTTCATAAACTGCAGATTGTTCTTTGAGCATGTTTGGGACAATTTTGCGCTAAATATCATTTCAAACTATGATTCATGCTCTTTGTGTCACTTTTTCTGATTATTGTGTAAGCTTCTAAGTTGTTAGTTGTGCTTTTTCATCCATAAATTTCTAGTTAGACTGAGACTGTTAATCCCATTGTAGTCAATCCTTTGCATTTCTGATAAAAATAAATGCATATCATTCCAACCAAGCTAGAACCAAGCTACTCATGTTTTTACAGGGCATTCTCCTTTCAAATTTTGTTATGGCTTCAGTCCTTTGGCACCAGATTCCAATTGCTTTTCCAACAGTAGACATGTCTCACCAAAGCAAGGCAAAACTTCTACAATGTTGCAAAATTTGGCGAAGCTTCATATAAAAATTCAAAACTTCTCTAGCAAATCAAAGCTAAACTGAATCTTGTTCATGATTGACATCGAGTTCCTCAGACCAATTAATTGTTTTTGTTTTAAAAGAAAAAATGTAAGTTCACTGCTTATCACAGATAGCAAAATAATCCTGACTTGAATAGGAGGACATTAACCATAATATTAAGTTACGAACCTTCTCTAAGACTTATATCATGGACAAAAGCAACAAAACAAAATTATAATCATGCAGTATTCAAAAGTAAATCTTCATTAAATGATAACAACACTATTTGGTATGTGTTGTTGGAGACAATTCAATAAAGACAGATAAATGTGTGGATGCTTATAGAGGATAAAATCAGGGGAGAGAATGAAAATAAGCAGATAAAGATTATGGATAGGTGGCTTACCGTGACCAGGTTGAATAACAACTATGGTATGAAATACTAACAAAATTGAAAGAATGACGAGATGAGCATTGCCTCTTCCATTTGAAGATTCCAATATATGATGAGTTAATACACAAACCTATATTCCGCAGGAAAATTGATCTGTCCATTCAGAGGATGTTGCACGAAATACAATCACACTCAATGCTTCATAAAAAAGCTACAACTATCCTTTAAATAATCACATGAAACACTGTATTAAATTCTACAACAATTGCATGGTATAAAAACGCTAAAGCTAAGGTCCTATGAATAACAATAGAAGTATACCGACCCTTCTCCATAATTTAAAGATGAATTGACATTATTCTCAGTGCTTTTCTAACTGGGTCATCCACGTCTAGGTCCTCTAAATAGAAAAGCGTAGAAGATTTCACCATTTTTCTATGACATTGCCATTAAATAGGTTGTAGCTTTAAAGCCTTAAAAGTTGCTCTGCTCAGATCTGAAACACCTCTGTGATATTAAAAAACGGTTCATATAAATCTGCACGTTCATACACCCTCCATGAATCTCGTTGATAAGTAAATGCAAATAATCTAAAAAAAATTGGGGACACACATCTGTTATGCGAGTTTATTGTTTGCACATATGTCTCATGAACAAATCTCCAAAGCTTTGTAATGTGATGGGATCCATCACCTGCAGAAGCGAGCATGTTGGCCAACATGCATCCCAAGAAAGTACGAAATATAAGGGAAAAATTGGCATCTGTGTTGGCCAACATGCATCCTAGGAAAGCATGAAATATAAGGGAAAAATTGGCATCCGAGGACAACACGAAATATACAGGAAAAATTGGCATCCCACGAAAGCACGTATATTTAAAACATATTTATCAAAAAGATTTGTATACCGGCAAGGGACAAAAGTTGTATATTGATGAAATGAGTTGTATACCGGTAATGGACGGGAGCTGTAAATGATGAAAAAAAGTTGTATACCGACGTGAGACAGGTTTCGGTTGAATGTTCACTCTATATATTAATAAAAAATATATATTTAAATAAAAAATGATAATCATAAAATAAAATGAAATATGTCAAGATAAATGTGAATGAGATATAATACAGAAAAATTGAATGAGAATCTATTAAAAAGTATAAATAATAAAAAATGATAATCATAAAATAAAATGAAATATGCAAAAATAAATGTGACTGAGATATAATACAGAAAAATTGAATGAGAATACATTAAAAAGTATAAATAAAAATAAATAGAACAAATAAAGATCAGAGCATATGTATGTTCATTCATTTTAAGCAATAATTATACTCATAAATTCCATTTTTAAGCATTAATTGTACTCATAAATTCCTCTAGAAATGATAAGATGTCTGTCCATTATTAAGCATTAATTTTACTCGTAAATTCCTCTGCGTTTCTCGCAACTTGGCTCTCCAGGAATGATAAAATGTCTGTCCATTTTTATTCATTTTTAAGCATTTAATTGCTTCTTCTTTTTTTATCCATTTTTAAGCATTCAACCGCTATCTTTTTGGTTTCGTTCCTGAGCTAAGTTGCGAGTAACGCAGAGGAATTTACGAGTAAAATTAATGCTTAAAAATTATTCGCTAGGTTCCTGGAAATTCAATGTGGTAACTTGCAAGAAAATGAAAGACCAACACCATCATTTTTAAACAGAACGTGGCATTTAATCTTTTAATCTTTTAAATTAGAAGATTTTCTTTTGATCTCACATACCTACATTTTTCAGAAGCGGCGCAGTCGAAAAGTTTCTTGTTCTCTGAAGCATTGCAGTTGAGGATTTTCTTTTTCCGAAGCTTTGAAGTTGAAGATATTCTTTATCTGAAGTTGAAGCCTGCAGTATTCTCTCTCCCATGCAATAATACTACAGAAGAAATAACTATGCCTTATGTTCCGCCGCACAGGAGAGCACAGTCGTCGTCTAAGCCTGAAACCCCTCCGCTCTCTGTTCACAGACAGAATGATAAATCCAAATACGTAAAGCCGGAAATTAACATAAAATATGCCAATTCTAGCATTCGCATGTGGTTTGCCGTTGACGCAAATGTCAATTCGCCGGCTCATTTGCAGCTCGAGTTCGCACCCTTCGCAGGCGAATCATTTCCTCATCTGCGAGAGCAGAAGCTATACAGCATCTCTGTAAAGCCCCATCCTGTAGACGGTAATAACCTTCAAACCTTTAACTAGTCTTTGATAGATTTGCATTTTACTTGTATACAGAGTACTGCGTTTAGAACTACGATTTTCCAACTTTAGAGGCCTCTTTGTTGAGTTTAACAGTATCCGAATTGACATAGCCTGTGTCTTTTTCTTGACTTTTAATATATTTTAAAAAATGTAGCAGCTATCTTAGTGGGAGACAAATCTTTTCGGGCTACTGGTATGCCAGTCATTTCTAAAATTGTTGTAGTCTCGATCTTTTTCTTGATTTTTAAGTTGTTTTCATAAGATTGCCTCTGGAATCAACTGTGTGTTTTTATCCCTGTACACTCCGATTACACTCCGAAATCCATCAGTGTGAAAAAAATCTTTCAAGACTATTTTAATGACAATTATTTATAAAATTGTTGTAGCTTCCTTTTTCTTGGTTTTCTTTTTATTTGAAAAATTGAGCATCTGTTTTCTGTGAAATAAATCTTTGAGGGCTACTTCGATGGCAGTCTTAAAATTGTTGGAGCTTCTGTTTTTTTCCTTGATTTTCAAATTGGTTTTAAAATTCAGTAAAAATATCAGTGGGAAGCAAATCTACAATGGTAATTAATTATTAAATTGTTCTTCTCAAATTTTTTCTCTTGCTTTTTAAGTAGTTTTAAAACTTAATAGCTACAAGCCAACAACAATAACAATTTAGGATTTACTTCTGATTGATATAGGCTCGTTATTTTTCTTTATTTTTAATTTGTTTAAGAAAACCTAGCAGCTATGTCAGTATGAAAGAAATATTTCAGGACTAAATTAATGGCAATCAATTCTTGAAATTGTTAGATCTCTTTTTGGCATTTTGGATTATTTGAGGGTAACTAGGAACATCACCTGTCTAGACTGGTTCTGCAAGGAATAGCCTCCGTCCTGCACCGATTATATGTCGTCCACAATATGGGTTGTCTCATTGCGGTGTGGTTATTTGAGGTCAGGTTGCTTTCTTAATGGATGCACGTTTTACCACTACACCACAACCCTTTGGATTCCTCTGTTCTTTTTCTTGATTTTCAGATTATTTAGAAATTTAGTAGCTATTTCAGCGTGAAGAAAATCTTTTGGGGCTACTTCAATAGTAATTAAATTCAAAATGTTATAGCCTCCGTTTGTCTCACTTGATTTTTAATAATAATAAAAAAACGTTTAGCAACCTTGATGGTGTAATATAAATATTTCAGGGTTTCTTCGATGGCCATTACTTCTAAAATTGGTATAAGTTTTTTCCTTGACATTCAGTTTTTTGAAAAAATCATGTATTTGTTTTGATTGTAAGTTTAAGGGTTAGTGCTGAAAAGAGGTTTCATATTTCAGAGCTGTAATGGAGAAATTAAGTTCTGAATAAAAATCTTATAGGGCTATTTGAGTGGCAAGTTTTATTTTAATTTAATATTTTGCTCTCTTGGAATTTTGATTGTAATGACCTTAAAATTTTTTTTACCCATAACATTTGATGTGTATTGAAATTTTTCTGTTCAGGATTACCAAGTTCATATTTTTTTTTCAACAGAAAATTTTAGTGCTGAAAAAGAGGTTTCGTTTTTCAGAATTGTAATGAAAAATTAGATTCCACAATTCAAGATTCTAACAGCCTCTTTTTTTTCTATAAATTTTCCTCAATTCTTTTTCTTTTTGGGCAACTCAATGGCAACCTTTATTTTGCTTTAATTTCTTTCTTTCTTTTTTGAGTTAGATGTGGAAAATGATATGAGATCCTTAATAATCAACGAAACTCATCCATGGAGGTACACATGGGAGAAGATAAAGGGAATTGTAATGAAAAATTAGATTCCAAAATTCAAGATTCTAAGAGCCTCTTTTTTTTCTATAAATTTTCCTCATTCTTTATCTTTTTGGGCAACTCAATGGCAACCTTTATTTTGCTTTAATTTCTTTCTTTCTTTTTTGAGTTAGATGTGGAAAATGATATGAGATCCTTAATAATCAACGAAACTCATCCATGGAGGTACACATCGGAGAAGATAAAGGGTGATTTAAGAGAAGCTTTTGACAATGTTGAGAGTTATGTCAAAATGTCAAAGCCTTCATTCTCAGCTCGATTTGGGAAAATACTATTTCATGGGTACGCATTTTTTTCTCTTCACTAGAATTTTGCTAGTGTTTAGCATTCTTTTGCATAAACATCCTTCAATTTTGAAATGGTGCTTTCATTTGTTTTGCAGATGTTGCTTTCCTTTCCAATTAGACAGAGAATTTTTAAGGCTTGCCTAAAATATAAATTTACTTTGAAGGGCAAGATATTAGGTTTTTACCTTATAAAGGGTTACTAAGATCCTTTCTTATTTTAAGAACTTCTGAATAGAATTCACTCTTAAAAAGAATAGTAAAATAATGTTGAGTGACCTATTTGTAAATTCTTAAGAAGAAAGAAATTCTTTTCATGCGTACTGTTGACGTGTGTTTTATGACAACGCCAGCATAGAATAAAATGTCCAACGGCCACTCTATTCTCTCTTGATCAAAGTGTTCCGCATGCTAAGATTGCGTGAAAGTTCATGCGTTCGACTCCAAGGTTCCTTTAATGCGAATAGACTCAGTTGGTTGATGTGAATATGCTGGGTATTCCAAGGGGACTTATGTAATCGTTCGATTTTTATTGGCTCAAGCAAATGAAAGGATTTGGCTATGATGCTCTGATATTTGGATGGACCGAGAAATACTGAATTTAAAGGAGGTAGGGGTAGGAATTCTACTATCTATTTCTAAGGGTGGAATGCAAAGACTAGCTTTAACAACCTTCAAACCAAACTTTGTTTCGTCTCCCCTTTGGACAACTCTGACAAAGCTGGTGCAATCTTCAAAGGATAGATAGGATGTTCAAATTGAGATTCAACATGTGCACTCCTTCACAACGAAGCAGTGGGCACACTAATCGCAATCGAAGTTAAGCACTGAGATTCCAGTTGACCACGCAAGGGGCGGGCTTACCGTCAGCAAGTCCGCCAGTGGTATGGATATGGGAAGATATGCTCAAACCAATGTCACATTCCACAATTAACACTACTTTGCATGAAAACAAAATCTATTTTACTCTACTCTATTCGAATTGGAAAGACGAAAAGATCTCGTCAACTGCCCACAACACAAAATGAAGTCACCAATCAATGAAATCTTTATATCATGAGAGTCTTACACAACAATCTTTTGCAAAAACTTTCAAAGGGAAAGTCTTTCTTTCCTTTCCAACTAAGCTACCTCCTAGCTCTACTTTAGCACAACTCTATCTCTGTTTTTTGTCTACTCTGATATCTTCTAACTATATTACAAATGAGGGGGGATACCCCTTTTATATCTAGCCCAGTCCAATGGACGGCTTAGATCAAAATACAATGGACGGCTCAGATCGAGCCACCTAAGCCCTGATTAGGGTTTTAGCCCTAAAAACTGCCATTGAAAGGAGTGGGGCAATGAATGCGCCCTCCACTCCTCATCAATGAACCACCAACCGCCATCAATGCATGTCGTCTCCCTCCAGAAGGTCATTGTCTAGAAGGGCGTTTCCTTTCTCCTTCTCGCTGGCTGCAAATCTGATGAATCTGGCCAAGACTGCCTCAACTTCTTGATCGGAGATGGGAGGAATGTGATCCAACTGAAACTCTAAAACTGTAACTGTTTGTCCATGCCGGGCACATGATTTCTTCCAGGCAACAAGGGCGTCCTGGGTGTTCTGTATGATACTGGAGAACGTAGCAGTGTTCTCGAAATCATCCTGTGTGAAGGTTTTCACCTCAGAGAAGAATGGCGTCAATCTGTTCTTCAATCCTTCTGCAGTTATCTCTTCAGAAGTCAATCTCTTGGCAAAAATTGCCTCCAATGTGTTGAGAGTTCCACCTAGGATGTTCGTCATGGCCTTCCTGACTTTGACAGAATCTGTCTGTGATGCATCGTAGAATCCCCGGCCTGTGACCACTAAAGAGTACCATCCGGTGAAGTCATATCTATCCCCCTGCTGAATAACACCTCCCTCAACCAAAGTCTGTTGAGGTATGCCCATCAAAGCCCCTAAACGGAGGACAACTCTTGTTTGATAGATGCGCGCCTCACCCCAAGCATGGTTAACTGCATCCGTCCTTTCCATAATATCGGAGGCTTGTTGATAGGCATGTGCAAGATCCTCCATAAACTTCCTTGTTTCTGCATGAACGCTGGCAACCCATTTGTTTGCCTGTTGTGCCATTCTCTTCAAATCCTCTAGGCTACTGATAGACTCCCTGGAAAATTCAGCTGGTAGCTGAATTGCCAGATTCTCTTTCCCACAAGGACGGGACAAGTGCTGCACGTAGCCAATCAGTGTCTTGCGCTCTACCTTCAATTTCTTGTATTTTCCCTCAACATAGGACAATCTATCCTTGAGTGCTCAATAGGAATTATCGTACTCCTCTACTACTTGTGCTCCAGTAGGGTGGCCAAGTTCCATTGTTGTAACAACATAATTTTCGGGAACGGCCTCGTCTCGATCACACTCCACCCGAGGCACTGCCATATGTAAAGTTCGAGACCCATCCTCATTTGTGGATATTTTGGAGAACTTCCTGGCCTTTTTCTTTGTTGGAGGTGCGCTGATCCTCTGTAATAATTCCTCCATCTTAGCTGCGGGATCGGTCTCATCCACAAGATCACGCCTCATTCTATCCCTTAGCCATTCTGGCACCTCCTGTCGTGTGTCTGATATAAGAAAAGGCTGTTCTACCTCGGCTTCTACCTCGTGAACTTCATTTCTGCCTTCGCTTCTGCGAGGCTCATCATTATCAATGGGCTCAGTGTCTCCTGAGCTCTGGGCATCTTGATCGGAAAGGGCATCATCCTCGAGAGCTGCCTCAATCTCCTGTTGAAACTGAGTATCCGTGGCAGTCCCCTCATCTGTCTCTTGCTGATTTCCTTGCTGATTATCTCCTTGGGGCATGTTGATGCTTTGGCCCACTGATTTTCTACGGGGCGGCTGACTTGCCACTTGCACAACCTGTTTTGCCTGTAATCTCTCCCTCTGATCAACAAACAGTGATACCTCTTGTAGACTTGGAGAATGTGCCCGAGATGGCGTACGCAAGGACTCCTCAATTCTCAAAGGCTCGGGTCGAACTGGCTCCTTTCTTCTAGGCTCTGGAGTTGGATTACTCCGTCTCCTCTGATTAGTAGTCAGTAATCTGCTGTCTCCCATCAAATTGTATGTGAGGGGAATTGACCTTCCCTTGAGTCGGCTGACATGCCTCTCTATCCAACTCCGCGTAAATGTCAAGACTGGATACAAAGTGTATCCAAGTCAGTGATCTCCGGCTCCGACCAATCTGTGAGTGGTAGGGGCTTATCTCTCACTGTTTCGTAGTCAGCCTGTACTACGTTTATGTCTTCCTCAATCTGATCTGGTACTGGGATAATCTCGCACTCTCTAACCATCACCAATGGTATCCGAGAGAACATTCTTTTTCTGACTTCGATCTCATCCACTGCACTTGCCCAAAAGTTTTCGATCTGCACCTTGTGCCTGAATTCTTCTGTCAATATCCATTTGATGTTTCGGTGGGGACCGTAGTAGTGCCTGCTGGTGTGATAGGAAAGGTGAAAGAATTGGAGTTCTGCTTCCGCCTCCCTTGCTGCTTGCAGCGATGGGTAGATTTCATTTGAGTTCCCCATGGTGATTGGGAATCCGAGTCCACCTTTCTTCTTCTTTTTTTGAATCTTATCATAGGCAATCAATTGCCTAGATACTTCCAGCATCACTATCTTGTTTGTGGGATACCGAGGCAATCTGTATGGATAGGAGGAAAATCCTTGCAGCCTTATGTAGGTGAATTTTGGAAATTGGATGAACCAACATCTGAATTTCTCAATCATTTCTTGTGCTTCCCTGGATATTCTGTGATGGGTTCTTTGTTGCAAGGTCCTCGTTATGTGCATAGTAAAGGCATCATTGACCCTTTTGTAATTAGTTGTGCTTGTCAAATGCAACTGTGGGCAAGCCTCATATATTTTAAACTAATGGGAACCGCAACCGATTGGTTCCTTGTAAGAGATCCCTCTGTATCTCGTCATGCAAGCCAGCATATAGACAAGGTAGGAGCCCATATAAAATGTCTTTGTTCTCCTCACGCCACGAAGCTGCTCATGTATGTTATCACTGATCATCAGTGCCCAATCCATGTAATCCTTTCCCTCTAACACCAAGTTGACAAAATAAAACATCCAAGGTTCAAAGATGAACGCTTGGGGGCATCCTCCAACTCTGCTTAACATCATGATCAGATCACCAAACTCCTGCCTCAAATCCTCTGAGACTATCTGCTTGGGTAATTTTGTGCGAGTTGGCTTGGGTTTAATCATCCACCTGGTATTTATCAAATCAACATACCGATCTATGGTGGATGAGTACATCTTTCCAGCTCTCTCTTTCGTCTTGTAGATCATCTTCTCATGGACTGGAATCCCGAATGCCTCTCCGATTGCTTCAGGTGTCAGGTTGGCCAATACCTTGCCATCTGGCGAAGTGACTGTCCTCTGTTCTGCATTGTAGTGGTGGGCGCATTCCATGATGAGCTCTGGGCATCGTATAGTCGGTGGAAAATTGGCAGCAGCATACAGTCCACTTCTGACAATACTGTGCGAAGTCACTGATGGGTGATGGCCTCCAATTCCCATTATCCTCCTTCTGAATGCCTCTAGGTTGAATGAGCCCAAGTTCGTGTCAGCTAGCTTGCCGATCTTTGATGAAAATTTTGACTCCGACAGGAAGGACTTGCCCAGTTTCTTGATCAACGCTTGTCTAGACTCGGTGTGGTTGTTTTTGCCCGCAGCTCTTTTGCTTGATTCAGCCATTCTCAACTGTCTTGTTGACTTCAGCTGTGAAATTTCTATATTTGCAGCAGCTCTTGAGACCTCTCTCAAATTCGTATTTCTCTTCTAAAAAAAACGTACTTTTAGCAACTTTGTAAATGTTTTCACAAATTCGAACTTTCAGCCAACTTGTGAACTTGAACTGCAGCACTTCAAATCGTATCTCCTTAGCAACTGCAAGACCTCAGCAAGCTGAATCGTACCCTTCACTTTTAGCCACTGGAATGAAACCTCTTCACAAAGTCGTACCTTCTCAGCAACTGCAGCAACTGGCAACTGGGAAATTCGCACCTCTTCAGCAAATGCAGTCTCAGCAAGCTAAGTCGTACCTCTTCAGCAACTTCAACTTCTTCAAATTTGTACTCCAACAACCTCCAGCTATCTCACAATTTCTAACTCTTCAGCAACTTCAGCCTCTTCAAGAATTCGTACTTTTCACTTTAGCAACCTTTTTTGCTCTTAGCAACTGGTGAGAGGAATGAAGAGGACTTCAAAAACTTATAGCCAGGTTGAATTCCTGCAGAGGCTATACTTAGCAAATTTTTGAATTCGTTTTCCCTCTCTTTTCCCAGTTGCAACACTTGTCATCTGAGGCATCGGAATCTCAAACTTCTAGAATTATGAATTTTACCATTTCTGCATAGGCCTGCCTCGTCGCATTTGATTTTTTAAAATATTAAATCACTCATTCCGTTGAACAACTTCGAATTGTTTAGCTAAGCCATTTGGTCTCTCCTTCGTTTTGGCAAAATTATCCAGCTCGAACTTCTAACGAAGTGCGTCTCATTCATTTTATTTGTTTGCCTTAGAGAAATTCCTCAAATTTGCCTTAGGAATTTTATTCAAAATAGGCAATGGGAAAAATATCCATCGGAACGATATGGACATGGCTTGGAGTAAGTTTGAATCACCTCTGAATTGCAAACTTTTAATACCCAGAAGAAAAAAACTTTCCAGAATCCATCGTTTTCATGTGTATCCAGACGAAGGGGTACTTTTAATTTTTATTATTTAAAAATAATAAAAATGGCTAATGTTTATTTCTTCTTCACATCCGGATGTCTTCCACTCCTGCAATTTTGAGTTTCTCTGCCTTGGCAAATTTTCTTGATTTCTCTGTGAAGAATTTTCCCTCTTGAAGATTTTTTCATTCTGGAAATTCTAGCATCACCTGTAGGCGTATTACCCATTTTCTCTTTTTAGAAAATGCCTTAGGAACTATTTTTTTAAATTATTTTTTAAAAATTTAAATTTCATCATCTACCCTCTGAAGGGTGCATTTCACATGTCATGCATCCATTTCATTCCTTAGGCAATTCTACGCCTAGACTTTTCTTTTCATACTTACCAATTTTCATCTCTCAAGTTCCACTATCCTAGGCGCATTTCACATGGTGAGGAGGAAAAATATTAACCCTTAGTCTCTTAAAATCATGCCACCCTTAGCATTTCTTTCCCTCTTGGCGCATGGTGACCCTTCACCTTCCTTGAGCGCACTTCACATGGTGGACTTCCTTACCTTGGCGCTTTCACACTCACCACTCAACGTTTCAACTTTCACCCTTTTACCTTTTACCTTAGGCGCATTTCACATGGAGAAGAGGAACTTGAGGGCGCAAATGAAGGTGTTAGAAGGAATCCCCACGCCTTGGGTGACTCTTCACCTCCCCTTGGCGCATTTTGGCATGTTGACTTCCATGTTTGAGCGCATTTCAACCTAGCAAAGGAAAGCGCCATCATCTTGTGACCCTTCATCTCCCTTGGGCACATTTAGCCCATGCAACTTCCATTCTTGGGCGCATATGCTAGTGAACAAGGAATTCTGCCCATGAGGTGGCTCTTCATCTCCCCTTGTTGCATTTTGGCTAGGCAACTTCCTTGCCTTAGGTGCATTTGCTATGGTGAGAGGGAAAACATTACGCCTAAGGTGACTCTTCATCTCCCCTTGGCGCATTTAGCCTATGTTGCTTCCAAGTTGGGCGCATATTGAGGTGTGTGAGGAAATTTCCATGCCCTAGGTGACTCTTCACCTTCCCTAGGCGCATATAAGCATGTTGACTTCCTTCTTTGAGCGCATTTGAGGATGCCTTAGGAATTTTTTTGCCTTAATGAATATTTTCATGCTTTGGGTGACCTTTCACCTTCTTTGAGCGCATATCATGTGTTTCTACGCCAGTTGCCTCTTATGAATTTCCAACGCCTTTTGTGCTCTGGCTTTCTATTTTTAGTAAACCCGGAGAAGTTAGGGTTTCTTCGTATTTCATCCTGTTCTGAGCTGGAGGTGGCGTGGCTGTGCCTCCACTTGGTTTTGCTATCCTGTTCACACCTTATCCGGCACAGTACATTCTATTTTTAGCCATTTGCTATTTTTAGCAAACCCTAAAATTGGTCAATTTCTGTATCTCCGTTTGCTCTGAAATTTGTTCCATTTGTTCCTGATGCTGTAAGTGATCTGTTCACCCCTGCCTTAGGCACAGTCTTGCTATTTATAGCCGTGCCCTGACTTACTAAAAATAGTAAGTTCTCCGATTTCACTCAAATTTTGCCAGTAGGTAGCCTGAAAGATGCTGATCTCGGTGGCGTGCTTCGTTTTGACATCTCTGCATTTTGCTTCATCTATTTTTAGACATAGCAGGGGAACCCTAATCCGATTTGCATGTATCCCGGATGGTCTCCGTTTGGCTTTGTTTCTTTTGCATGTCGCTTTGTACGTTGAACCGAAGTGGTGGGTAGTCGCTGGGCTGAAGCTGCTATTTATAGTAAGTGTCCAAAAAGTGGTTCATCGGACGTCAGATGAGTTTGCATGTCACAGTGCTCGTGGGATCTCAAAAAACCTAGAAAAACCCAAAAAACTGGTCAACGTTCTGGCACTGGCTAAAAATAGTAAGTCCCTTAAAACTGACTCATTCCGTTCGCATGTCATACTACTGTGAAGCTCTCGCAAAACCCACATGGAATATTTGGACATGCGCTGAAAATCACTGCATACAAACCCTAAAAATAGCCTCTGAAGGCTGTACTCTGAAAGTCCTCAACTCGGTTTGCATGTTATACCATTGCGAAGGTCTTGAAAAACCCAGATCCATTCTCCAGTCATGCGTTGGAGAATTGTATGTTTGAATCCCGAAAATGGCATCTGAAGGCTGAACTGCTAAAAATAGCCAGTTGTCTGAATCTGTTCAAATTTCACGTGTGGATGCTCTGAAGTTGCCTGAATGTGCTGAAGTAGTTAGAATCCTGAAATCCTAAGGAAAAGACCTTAGATTAGGTACTTACTAAAAATAGTTTGTCAGATTTCAATAAGATTTCAGTGGGATCTTACCTCGAGCTTCTTGATTGCACTGTTGCACTTAGATTTCACCTTGATAACTCAACTTTGACCTGAAACAAGCCTAAAGGATGGAAACCCTGACTTCGTAGACTTGGCAATCATTTTAACCTAGGTCAAAAGGCGGGACATCCCCAGAAGGACAAAAGATCAGAGATAGAGAGACGCAAAGCTAAAAGACCAGAATGGAGCAAAAATTAGGGGGTCCCCGTCTTGGATGGGGTGATGTGTGAAAAGGTCACAACACATACTAGTGACCAAAATGGGCCAATAGGAATCCAAAAGACACCTAGTTACAGTACCAAAGACTTAGGGTAGAGAAAATCCTAAGAGAAAAACTGAATGTAAGACAAACCAATGAACCATCTAAAATAGAGGACATCAATCAAGATTATAAAGTTAAAAGAATCAATGGAAGCCTAGGTTGAAGATCTAGAGTGGGGATCGGTGCAATCAAACATCACAACCAAATATTGGAGTAGAGGGCTTGCCATCCTCATGTGGAACAAAAGGGCTGGTAACATCATCATCTATCGTTGTGAAGAGGCCAATCCATGATATGATAATGCCTAAAGGTAAATAGACAGAACTGAGAACTCCTGGTTGGATAATCCTAGGAGGGACAAAACTAGTGATAGATGTTCATCCTAATTGGCTGGGTTGGATGAAGGGAACTAATATGTGCTTGAAGTTAAGTAGAGGTAGATTCCAGATTCCTGGTACGAGCAACTCACATCGGAGGATGTTGTTGCACATATTCCTCTGTTAACCAACTGCATCAAATGGGTGTGTGATACTGTTGATACTAGTAATAGGCTTATAGAAGGAACTGGCCAATGTAGTAGCTAAATATGTTCCCTAAAGTATTCAATTTGTAACAATGACAACCTTTTGGTTGTAAAGAGGTAATCATTGCCAATCAGATTTATGTATGAAATGGGAGAGGGAGTCTTTAAAATCTCTATGTAAGGAATGATACTGTCCTCAAATTTCATAATCAATAAGACATTTGAAATTAAACTCATCTTCTCTATACCCTTCTTGTGCAAAACAAAATTGGCAAGTCTTGTTACCACTAGGTTTTGTTAAGAATAATAATCAATTACATATGCTTATGTGCCAATGCACTATATATATGCATTTTTGTATGAGAATTTAAACATTGTTATACTAATACACAAAGTAATTTTAGCATGCCCAAAAATGACTTAGTTATTAATAAATCCTAAATTGGCTAAATTTTTTACTATAAGTAGGGATTCTTTGCCTATCCAAAAATTTTAGGCTGTCACGTGTTCAGTAGTTGGGCATACTGTGGTATGGGTATCGGGATGAAGGGAAGTCTGACAACTCCAACAAAGAATACTTATAAAGTTTTTGCATTTGAAACGAGCTTTGGGGAGTTGGGAAAGGGATGGAAGCATGACCAAGTTTGAATGTCTGAAAAAAAGACTTAGGAAACTTTCAAAGGGCAGGGGATTGAAATGTTAGGGGTGATAGGGAAGTAGTACCTGATTAAGGGAAGGTCGTAACTCCAACTATGCAAGACTTAGAGGAATTATGAAGCAAAAGTTTGAGAGTCAAGGAAGAAGCAAATGGAGTACTTTGGTCAAGGATGGTCCCACTTCTTGATCTGAAAGATAAGCAAATTTTGGCAACAAAGAATGTGATTGTGGGGTGAATATGGAAAGGGTACTCCAATGGGCCGACAAGGATGAGAAAAAGGCATGGAGGGATGAGGAAGTCTGAAATTCTTGCGAGAATAAAATAGTTAATTGTTTTATCAAGGACTTTCAGGGATTGGCTCTTGGGGACGCCAAAGGAATGACATGAAGGGAAGGACAAGTTTGACAGTCTGTTGCTGCAAAGGATTTAAGGTAAATGGTTGTATTATCGAGGAAACTAGCAGCGCTCATTCCACGAATAACCCCCCTACGAAACTTGTCCGTTTCCTAGGTTCGTGAGGTTCAAGCATGCAAAACGAGGTGAGTTTTCATCCACCTCAAAATGCATTCCAAATCCTCAGGTAGTCAATCTGAGCATCTCCCCGTGTTCGCCTCACAAAGACCTTCGAAACGGGCACCTTCGCGAGCCTTCACTGTCAAAACTTAGTAAACTAGTGAAAAGTGCAGTTTCGCTGAAAAAGTTTGCTCTAACTCTCTTTTACCAAAAGTGACTAAGTGTTGGAAGTGCAAGGGCGCACTTTTTCAGTGCCCTTGCACTTAAGTGTTTTTTGATTTAGGTGCAAGGGTGCTGAAAAAGTGCGCCCTTACACCTAAAATGACTTTGACTTGTCTTTTTTTTACCTTGGCGTCTTTTTGCCAATCAATTACATTTATTTTTATTTTTTTTCATTCCACCTTTTGTGCCTTGATTGAATGCACAACTTGAGTTTTCCATTTTTACTCACTGATCACTTAAAAGTGATTTTGGTTTATTTCATTTCACTTTTATTCTTTTCTCCACCTCTCCTTTTGCTGGTCGACCAAGCTCTTAGCTGCAAAATGCGTTTTTGAGAGAGGGCCTCCTTTTAGTTTTGATTTATTTCTCAGTAATCTCCTAGGTACATTTTCTTCTTTGTTTCATAATCTCTCTTTAAGATCACATCTTCCTTTCTTGTTCATGTCATTCTTTTGGGATTTTTATTGTTTGAATCGCATTTTTCTCCAAATCGCGTTTCTTCTTCAATGACGTTTTTCTCAGATTTAAAGATCAGCACAAAACGTGCTTTCTTGTCCAAAGATGCGTGCTTTCTCTCAAAATGTTTTTCCTCTTCTCCCAAAATTTTCGTGTTTGTTATACGTGTTTCCTCTTCACATTTGTTTCTTCTTTTCAAAATGCGTTTTCTTCATTCTTTTCACACGTTTTTTCTCATTCGCATTCTCTTCCTTTCCCATTCGCATCTCTCAAATTTTCCTTTGGCTTTTGAAGAAAAATATTGAGATATGAAAAATCGATGCCCTCAGAATACCAAGATTTCCAAAAAATCAGCGCCTTTTCATTGTTTTCATTTTTGCTCAAATGCTGAAACACAAAAAAAATGCGCCCATGCACTTCCACACAAAAATTTACTAAGTCCAAGTGCAATGGTGCACTTTTTCAGCGCCATTGCACCAAAAACAATTTCTCCAAGTGCAAGGGCGCTGATTTTCAGCACCCTGGCACTTTTCCCTAAATACACAAAAAATTACTAAGTAAAAGTGCAAGGGCGCACTTTTTCAGCGCCATTGCACCATTTCTTGCACTTGACCAAAATCACTTCAAAGCTATCTAGTTTCGCTCTAAACCACTTCTCGACCATTCCTAGCATCGTTTTGTGTGCCTCATCACTTACATCATGCTTGCTCGACATCCCTCCTTGCTTCACGCATCCCAATGTTTTTTTTAACTAATAGGTTGTTGACTCTTATTTGCAGAGCAGTGATTGATCTCGTCAAAGGATCCTTTCCTAAATAGAGCTGAAGTAATCTCAGATGACAGCTAAGAAGCCTCCTTCATCTTCAAAAGCTGAAGGCAAAATGAAATACAAGTACCAAGGTGTTTACCTGCCAACGGTAGTGGTTTCGAAGGTTGATGAGATCAAAGACATGGAGGTTGGCCATCAAGACCTTCTTGACTTCGTAAAAAGAACCGAACTAAAGCCTCTCGAAGATTCTCTGAGAGCTATCATGCATAGTAATCTTCATCTTGTCTCTACATTCCCAATTGCTACACATCACACAGAGTTCATTCTCCAAGTTGCATCTCACTATATTCAGGAGAGGAAAAGTGTCATTAATTCTTCTGGACATGAGGTGTTGAGACTAGATCTAGACTTCTTTGATATAGTTTTCAAAATCCTACAAATGGAGAAGTATGCTGACATTTCAGTACAATTGGCTTAGGAGGTCTATGACTTGGATCCGAATAAGGCCAAGTATCTGATAAATAGTCAATGGTTGAAGGAACCTCGGCATACTATTTTCAGATGGCCGAAAGGACTTCCTCGAGCTGACTTCAAGGAAGATATCAGAGATATGATCATACATTTGAGTAGAGTGAAAGGGTTGCCAGAAACTTCCCATTTTCATGATTGGATGTATGAATACATTCAAATCATAAGAAGGCAAAAATTTCACATTGACTGGGGAAAATAGATTAGTGATGCAATTCATGAGTAGTTGATTAATGTGTTGACCACGTTGAGTTCTACATGACTTCATACTTAGTGTACGCTGCAGCCATGATGAGACAGTTCCCAGGCTTATCCATGAGCTTATCCACAAAAGGGAACCGACTTTCTACACCAGTGTACGATTACTTCTACCACCTATAATTGAAGGAAAGCCATCATCATTTCAGGAGTCATTGACGCTTTCTTCACGCCTTTTCTTTTCAGCTTTGACCCAATTCTTGAGAAAAAGAGAGTATCTGATGAGGCTTACAAAGTGGTAAGTAAGGTTGGATGCATATATCTTCAAGTCTCGACTTTTACTTACATAAGGGTAGGATGGTATACTAGCTGCCCTTACGTGTTGCCCAGATATCCTTCAGACAAGTGGATTTTGATGGGGTTATGCAAACAGCTGATTTCAATTCACAAAGAACGTCGAAGGATTCATAAACCCGGTTTTAAGTTCTCAATGACAGTCGGTAGATATACCATCAAGAGTGTGCAAAAGGAAAAATCAGTCTATGCTGAGATGTAGATCATGACGATCAGGAACTACAAATATAGACTTGATTTTGATTACTGAGATGTCAGAAAGAAGCTAAAAAAGGGGCACAAACATGGATATCACTTTGAAGACATTTGGGCCGATCGCAAAGATGAAGAGGCTATTCGTAAGATGGATTGGTGCAGGTTGACTATTCAACAAATAAGGGATCTTGGTGTTGCTGACTTACTAGAAGATTTCATAGATCCTGGCGACATCCTGAACGCTGCTTATGATGAACAACAGATCTTCAAGAAACCCTTGCTTGTGATTCAATGGTTAAAGAAGGAGAGCATTTCTATCAGAGAAAGGTTGGCCCCAATTTTGGCTAACACTGCTAAATGGTTACATAAGCATGGTTTTTAGATGAAGGCTTTCAAAACGGAGTCTGAAGGAGAAGAGTCCGGAGCACAGGTCAATCTACAACAAGAACCCCACATCAAAGACAAATCTGCGGTTATTCCCACTTCCTCCAGAAAGGGTCCTAGGATCAAATTCACTATTGGCAAGTAGGATGCTCGAGCCATTTGTGAGGAAGGAACTACGGAATCTAAACCATCCTGCTCAAAAGGAAAGAAGTCTATTTCTGAAGAGATAGATTCTGATGAAGAAGAAAGTACAAGTGATCAATTTGCTGAAGAAGAAGGTTCGAAAGAAATAGACTCCGATGAGGAAGAATATTCTGAAGATGAACATGAGTCTGAAAGTGATCAAGAAGGTGAGAAAGAGAAAGAGGATCAAGAGAATGATCAATAGGAACTCAGGCCCGATGAAGAACAAGCTATGTCTCGACCCGAGCACATAGTTGAAGATTTTCCCCAATCATCATCGCCTGTAATTTCAAGCGTTCCTCATACATTTCCTATTATTAACACTCCTCTTTCCACATTTCCTATTCCTACATTTGCCATACCCACAGTGGACATTGCACCACTCCTTGTAGCATCAACCACACTAGATACTCCTTCAGTAACGAGTGTTCAAACGGTTGATGTTCGGTCAGGTTTTCCATCATTCTTTCCCAGCTTGTCTTCACCATCATATGATCTCAATTCAGAAGTTGAATTTAATAGATTTATGAGTGACTCTGCAGAATCAGGTCAATGTGCAAGTTTTTGGAATAGTGATGACAGATACCTTGCCAATTGTTTCCATACTCGTCCTTCCTTCAAAAGTGGCAGTAACAAAAGAATTGACAGTCAACCAGGAATCATTTGCCTCCTCTCTTCCCCCGTGGTTGGTATCCCAAGTATCAAAGCGAAAGAAGCAAATGATTTCTCTGGAAGAGCTCGATCTTGAAGAGATACCCCCACCAAAGGCCAAGGGTAAGAAGAAAGCAAAAGTATATTCACGGCTTCAAGTTGACAAAGCAGGTCAGAAATATGTAGAGATTGGCATTCCACCTCTAGAGGAAGGAGTTGTTAATATGGAGGATTATACAGTAACTAGAGTCCAGCTTGGCAAGGTTACTAATGAAAGCGCCAAGGCAGATGCGCAAGTAACTTTGAATATATTGGCAGATAGACTGGACAAAATGGAGCAAGCCTGTGACTTATACAAACAAAGGGCAGAGCATTATGGCGCTATTGTTAAAAAGCTTGCAAGATTGACAAGTAATGCACAACCATTGGCAATGGTAAGTCTTGAGGACTCAGCCATCAAGAAGGCTGAGAAATTTGTCTCCAAAGGTAAAGCGCTGTATGACTTCATCAACAAAGTTGTAGAACATGGTTCTCAAATTATAACTGCCACTGATGAGAAAGCCACCCAGATAGCTCAGCTCAAATTAGAGTTGGATAAAGAATAAGTTGTCCTGTCTCGAGAACTCAAAGAAATGGAAAAATGCCTATCATTTTGGTCGCAAATGAAACAGGTAAAGCTTAGTAAACTGGTGGAAGCCGGAGTTATTCCCGACAAGGAAAAATATGTTGAGGTAAGGGAATCATTGAGGCATCGTATTCAGATGATCAAATCCCTTAAAGAAGATCTCCACCAAGTTCAGGAAGATGTGGAAAAACATCGGATTATTCTTGAAAAAAGGGTTAAAGAGTTGCCAGGCAAGCTTCTTGGAGAAGACAGTATCTTCCTTCCGGCCGCAGAACTATCACAGATCTTCAAAGAAGCCATCATGGGTCAAGTAGAGAGTGCGAACTTTTCAGATGCCTCCATAGATGATCTTTGTGATATCAAGCTCACCCTTGATAACCTTAAAATGCATCTTGATAGGTGCAAAAAGGTTCTTTCATCTGCCAAGAGATCAGTCATGAGGATTCACACCATTGTGGATTATACCGCTGGTCCGGATGATAAATTCATGCAGGAGACCAGGAAGAAATATGGAGACTTCCGCGCCCAAGCAAGGAACCATGAAGATTCTTGATCTCCCAGTGTTGAATGTTTTGATGCATTCCCATATGCATTTTGTGAATAGTTTTTGACATCTTGAATGTCTTTTTGTAAAGTGTAATTACACCAAAAATATGAGATGTAACTTCTCAAAGGAAAATTGCACTTAGTTAAATTAGGGTTTCCTATTTTTGCTCACCTAATTTCCTAGATTAACTCATCTCTCTTTTCTATATATATGAGGGATCTCTATTGTAATATTTACCTTTTGATATTTTGCAACAAAGTGTTGCCCCTTTGAAACAAGCACTGAAACTTTGTGTTCAATTTTGTGAATCTAAATCTAATCAATAAAGAAGAGGATTGCATACCAGACTTTGTGTTGGGATCGATAATCTTGTGATTTGATTATATTGGTGGTGATTAGTATATGAGATCTAAAGGACTTCAAGTAATATATGTAGACTTTGTGTTACATTCCTTATTTGAATTTACTTTTTTGTGTGGATACTTTGGTTGAAAGATCTACAAGACTTTGTGCTTGTAATCGTTCATGCGGTTCGAGGAATTGCTGCATCTAAGAAGACTTTGTGCTTCTAACGTGACAAACGATACTTTTGCAGATCCAGCATTGAAAAGGCTACGAAATGACTTTGTGCCTTTGTGAGCTTTCCCTTTTCTTTTACTTTGTTATTATAAATCACATCTGGTATCTCTATGCTTTGCTTTGACAAGATAGAGATATTGGCATTACTGCTTTTTGTCACATTTTAGTTATTAGATCTAGAACTTTCAAATCGTGAAGCATTGTAAACATCTTCTCTGAAAAAAGAGAGAAGCATGAATGTAACACACCCCCCCCATTTCGTAAGTGTAGTGTACATTTTGTAAGTACTTTATTAGTTTGATTATAGCTTCTGTTAGCAGTAAGAAGGGAGCCTCCCCTTTCTAAGAGGAGAGATTATATCTCACATAGCTGTAGCTGAAATCTAGATAGCGTAATCTATTGAAAAGTTGATTACATTATTTTCACCCAATAGGTTGGATTTTGGAGTTTCAGGCAAACAATGGACATGGTATGCTAGTTAAGGGATGACCGAAACTCTAATGCTGAAAGACTTATAAAAATTTGGATTGCAAAGGATTGGGCTTTCAGGGATTGAAGGGAAGCAATATGAAGGAATGATCAAGTCTGAAAGCTTAGCAAACAAAAGATTTGACTTCAATAATAAGCTATTGGGGGTTAGAGATTGGGAATGTAGTGGGAGTGATATAAATGGAGGACCAAGTCTGACACTTTGCTGATAGAAAATATTCAAAGGAATTAACACATTGCAAAGTTTGGACAACTAGCATGACAAAGTCCAAAAGTTCGAAAGTCTGACAAATTTTACATAGACAAATTTTACAAACTTTAGACTAAATTGTTGAGATCGGGTGGAAAGGTATGTTGAGAGGATGAAGTTCGATAACCTGATAGACAAATGGAAAGAAGAGATGGTTGAGATGGCATATTGGGATGGAGAACCTTGAAAGTCTGTAACTTTGACAACTCACAAAACTTCAAGGAAATGACCCACACAGTTCCACACATAAGTTTTTGGGATTTTGATGGACTTTGAAGCATAATGAGCACATAGGGGACAATGCAAGGCAGACTTAGACAAACTTTTGACAAAGGGAAAACCCACTTATGTTGTCTCAGATTGGTTATAAGAGGTAGGTTTTCAAAAAACCAAGGTAACACATGGGTAAACACATCTAAATCTGCAATATTTTTTGAACATGCATGGCTGGGCTCTAACATGTGCTCTAGTAGGGAACATGTGCCTCTTATAAGCACAGTGAGATCCCATGTTATCTCTATCTGAGTAGACAAAAAATAGACCAAAAGTGGCAGGACAAACACATTTCATCTTGATCAACAAGTGCCTAGACTGCACAACGACAACAACAACACATAAACAGTTTACCATGAGTCGCAAACAAATTCATGGCTGCACAAAAACAACATACTGACAACGCAACACACAAATATATATACAGAGCAAAACTATTACTCACAAGAAGTAATGCTAACCTATTGTTCATGAACTGGTAGTTTCACAAAACACCAAGCGAAACTCCTAAGGTAGCATGCACAATCGTTATTCTATTACTCTTCATTTCTCCTCCTCAAGCGATCACATGCATGTTCAAATGTTACTCTTTGTGTAATAGGACCACTTTTTCTTTTTTCTTTTTTTTTAAATGCAAATTATTGATGAAATTACCAGTTGTATTTGGTGATATTCAACTATAGTACTATTCTTCTTCCCTTTCTTTGGTTTGCAAAATTTTAATATACATCTAATAAATATTGAATATATTGAAATATTGAAATTTCTCAACATTCACACTCACAAACTTTCTTACTATTCAGTGTTATTTTCATTAATAATTACAAATACAAAGATGAAAGTTTAATGTCTGACATTTGTTTGTTGCCACATCTATAGACTTCGATTGAATGCAAAATAGGCTGCTATTTAGGGCCTTAGGTTATCACATCTCCCACATAGTATAGGATCCCCGTGCAGAACTGTATGATTATATCTTTAAATTTCACTGCTGCAACCTGTTCTTTATGGCTGTGCAAGGCTCCAAAGACTAGGACAATTTTCTCATAAGCTGGGTGCTACCAAATACCAATTATAGATCATTATTATACTACAGCTCCTCCCTGGCTTTCTACTAAGTCTCCTTTGGAGTCTGGCAACTGATGTAGAGGGTCTCAGGGCCATCCTAGAACTCCCCACAATTTAAGTCATGATGCAAGGAAGAGTTGCAGGCCTTAGACGAGCAGATAACTCTCGAAATAATGAATGGTGGTAGGTTAAAACTTGTTAAAATGCTGCTGCGACCTCCTCTATGTACGTCAGCCCGTTTTCATGCCAAACCTGACTTCAGATAACCCACATTCCACCTGCTGCGAACTGTATTTCCTGTCCAACATTAGCAACATCAGCTTTAAACTTGCCCTCTTTCATTCTGCACCCCTTTATGACCTGCGTGACTCCTTGTAACCTTAATCTTGCATAAAAAGGTGTTTGCTGCGGCTAATTGTGGTGACCAGCAAGTAAATTGAAGGCCATGAATATATTTCTCTTGTTTTCTTTCCTTTATGAGTTGTTGGCCTCCTCCGACCTCAACAATTCACCCAGTAGAGTAAACAATTACATTTAGCTTTAAACTTAGACCTACAACTGATATACAAAATTGAAATCTTTAATTACAATTTTGAATTGCCAATCTTTCTGCACAATGGTGAACTCTGAATGAATCCTCTTGGTATTGGCCTTAAGAATTTTACCAGCAATCAGAGGAAAATATTGGAAGCCTCAGGAATCATATCCTAATTGATTGGATTTGACCAATGTGAGTTGATTCTGGTCTCCAATACTTTTTCTTTGTCAAATTCTGAAATTGTCGTCAAAAATTGAATTCTGCATAGTAAATATGAGGTTTAAAATTTTTAAAAACTGTTTATAAAAGGCAGAATAGAAATCATTTTCCCTGATTAAATGTTCTTGGGAACTGAGCTCATTAAAAAAATCATTGATTCAAGTTGACTTGGATCACCATACCTGCAAGTGGTGATTAGTCATGATTTTTGCAGCAGTGTATGAAACCACTGTGAAAGATGAGCACATAGAGGAAATATATTAAAAAAGGTATAACAGGCTAATTGTAGACAAGATGAACACTGGCCAATTACAGTATACTTAACTGGTTATATTTTACAAAACAAAACAATAGTTTAGCACATAAATAGATTAGCTATTTTTTTATAATAGCTATCTATATTCATTGGAAAGGTACTAAGCATATTTGTAGATATTTTGGAAAAATTATATTTGCCTGTTTGTTATATGAAGTGGGAGACAAGTATGAGGGAAAATTGTGAAAGTTTGCTCAAATCTTGAGCAAATGCAATAATGATTTCAATATTGAACTATTAATATGTGAAATGTTCCCCTTAATTTTTTCCTTTGTTTTCAGTTCACAACAATGCAAATCATGCACCCGTTAAGAATCGGCTCCAAACCAAAGCACACCTGAAACAACTCTAACCAAGAATGCGCCCTAAAACCACTTAAGGAGGAGGGGTGGGCATATGGTCAGAGGATCCCTAGGATCTAATAACTTGATAACAACTGAAAATGAAGAGCTAAACTCGACACCAAGAATGTGCACGCAAGATCCTTTTGCAAGGCAAGGTGCTAACATATGGTGGAGTGCTAGATATTAAACTGAAATAAACTTCTTCTACTGAAGCAGGCATCCACAAGCGGTGGGAATACTCCACTTATTCAGTGGGTGTGGTTATTAAAATTATTTGAAGGCGGCAAGCCAGCCAATTAACCTCACTTCCACTTAAACTGTGGGGGGTATACAATCCATACAACCACTTTATTTTCGTAGGGGGAATACAACAAAGTAAATTGCAGCAAGTAAACAAATTGCTGTTATTACTACTAATCAACTTACAAACAATTATTAAACAGCTGCAATATATCAAAGATAAGTTCTCAAAATAAGCAATGGTTAGAGTATCACTTCCTCTAACATTTACAACTTGAATAGATGAATAATTGAAGCTCAAATCAGCATGATAATAAAACTTAACTAATCTGATCAGAAACAGAAGGTACAGAAAATCAGACCAGCAAGCTATGAATCCACCAAAACGGACATATCTTCCCCGAATCAACTCGGAAAACTCCCAAACCATAGCCCAATAACAGCTAGGAGATATGCGCCCAAACCTCAAGGAGAAAATGAGCCAAAAACAGCAGCTACAGGAGGCACGTTTTCCAATGCAAGCCTAGTGAGATGGTACGACCTGCCAAGAGGGTCGACCTTCTCTTAAAAATTCCACACTCGACCAAAAAATCCAAAACTTTCCAGAAAGGGGCGCCCTTCACAGTAGAACAACATGGACGAACACCCAAAATGAACAAAAATCTGTGATGAAGCTATGAGCAGAAATTAGCTTCAACCATGGCAAATCAACAACTCAACAAACAGGCTTTACATCAGCAACCTGTTTAATATCATCAATTTGAAGCTCCATCTGTA
The DNA here is from genome assembly GCA_007115665.2 of Sequoiadendron giganteum. Lineage (NCBI taxonomy): Eukaryota > Viridiplantae > Streptophyta > Pinopsida > Cupressales > Cupressaceae > Sequoiadendron > Sequoiadendron giganteum. Next base: position 155,159,607 of record CM021101.1, on the reverse strand, counting down.
CTTCAAGGTGAAATACAGTCACAATGATCCACCTAGGAAGCCATAGTTTCAGACTCGAAGGATGGATTGAATTCGCTAAGCTCCCCCTTAGCTAGGTTCTGGATTCAAACCAGCATACTTTGCTTTCAGTTTTCCAAGATGAGATACAAAGAGCAAGGCATCAATATATAAGCTTCAATTTGCAAATGAAGCAATCTATAACTTCCAATCAAGAAACTATTCAATTCCTCCAAGGGACGCCATCCCTTAATAATCACTTTATTTTGATTTTAATAAAATATTATTCCTCTCTTTTTTGGCGTCCAGCTTTAAGTTGCACAATAACATTTAAAAATAAACATTTAAATGCATATGAAAATCGACCCCCTTAATGTCCCCTTCATTAAAACAACTTGAAGTCATCAAGCCTAGGCATGGGGTACAACTTCAAGAAATGAAAATTGACTAAGTCTGGAACTCAATCCAAGGAGGGATAGAAGCCAAAACCAAAGCCAACACTCAAACTGATTCTGCCAAAAATAGAATGATGACCTGAGCAAGACTGTTGATGGTGCCACTGCCATAAAAGGACTTACTAAAAATAGCCAATGCCAAAAATAGTAAGTTAACTTCAAAACCTTCAAAAAACCAACTGTACAGCCACACTGCCCAAAATGTGAACTGTAGATGATTGAATTGTTGCTAGAACGATACTGCTATAAATAGACTTACTAAAAATAGTAACTGCTATAAATAGTAAGTTTGCAAACTTCATCTGAGTAGTAATCATGACTTACTATAAATAGTAAGTGTTTCCAAACATCTTCTGAGTACAATCCGGGAAGCCAACATGACTTACTATAAATAGTAAGTGCCTGAAAAAGTTATCAGATGGAGATGCATGATACACCATTCTGAAGTTTTTTGAAAACCCAGAAAACTCCACCAGACATGCATAAAAAACCCATGCATGCAAGCCCTCAAAACTGCATCTGAAACCTCCTAAAAAATAGGAAACCCTAATTTTCAGTTCTACTTAGCCTATGAGTTTCCGGAAATAGGCTAAAACCTTAAGAAGAGCGTAGGGATAAAATGGGGACATTACAATATGCTTTGAGGTTTGATCATACATGTCCTAGCACCATAAAATGCTTGATGATTATATTTGTTCCTGGTAATAGTGTAGATTTTTGATAGAAATAATTTAACAATATTCTTTTAAATTGTTGGCATTTTTTCATCAAAAGCAAAATATGTAGATATAAGGAGCTAATGGATTGTCATCTCTACTGTTAAAAGGTTTTTTAGTAGGTGCTGCATAACTTAAGAGATTTCAATGCTTTAATTCTGACCATGCATGAGAAGAATAAAATTATACAATTACACAACATATTGCTAAAGAATCTTAATTATATAGAAATATGTGAATGCAAGTATGGGGCAACTTAGATGTTAATTTACTCACTAATCATTGTAATGTAGTGGTGGGTTAGCATGGCATGAATGTGTCAGCTCAGACATCCTGGAGAAAACTATGAAGGGTGAAAAAGGTCTTCAAACTCCATTCAAGAAAACATTTGATACACACATTCCAACAGATATTTTTGAAGCCTTAAAAAGAAAGGACCATTGCAGGTTTGGCCTCACCAACATTAAAAGAGAAAGTTGTGTATTTTATTCAGGTGATTATTTCTTCATTGTACCAGCCATGGAAATCTTTTGTTGAAAAAGAGGTGCTTTAAAGCAACAATTATTTAATTATAATACTCTTGCAGTCTTGATATAATCTAACGCTAGATTTGTAGTGATATGAGAAGTTAACTTAAGCACATGTTACTAATGTAGATTGAGGATGCTTTGAATCCTGATGTTGTTTTGGGGCTGACATGTTGCAAGAAAGGTACAGATGGTAAACAAATTGAACTCAAGAAGGTACATTTCTAGTATTTCTTTTCTGCTGCTTTCATCTTTTCACAATATAGCCCAACATAAGTGCTATAATGCTTGCTGACATAGATGTATTATCAAAAAGTAAACATGCTTATATCCTAGAACATCATTTTAGAGGAAATCTTCTTGCAAAAAAGGGCATCTGTTGATGGATGAAATGAGAAAAATTCTATTTCATGTCTTTGTCAACTTGTCTTATGTCTAATGTCTCAAAGGACTGCTGAATGTCTCTCAAGGAAAAATGCAAAAATGATGATTACTAGAAACATGCAATGAATTAAAAAGTAATGAAAAATTTGCAAGATTGGAACATTTGACTAAAGTGGGATTCGCACATTCCATCAAGTAGAATAGGATGGGAATGAGCTATGTGGATTGTCCTTCCTCGTTGCAGAACATTGGTTCCTCAAAATCTTTTATGAGGATTTCATATGAAAAGTCAATCTAGTATTATGATATCACATACAATTTTCAATGCATTTTATTTACAACATTTGAAGAAAATACTTTTGTTTAACATTTAAGATTTTGTCTTATTTCACATAGGTAAACAAAATAGTAATGAGGACTTTTGTAGGATCCTAATGTGCATTGTATTTGTCCTTGAATTTGAGAATGTTTTAGGTCTAACTCTGTTGTGTCTTAATCCCGGCATTGGTTTAAATTTTTATAGCTCTATTTGTCTCTCTTGATTTTGACAATTGCTTCTGCTAATGGTTAAAAGTTAAACAATTTTTGTCATGTCCCCGTTTCTAATTAAATTAATTGGGGACCTATTTCCTCATTTCCTGTAGGCTAAGGGATAAGTTAGGGAATGTAAATAATAATATTTTAAGTCGAGACAATAATTATATTTATAAGGACATTTTAAATTTATTACATCATAAGGCCTCATCTAATATTTAATTTAAGAAATGTATTCTAAACACTTTGGAGGGATTTTTTAGGAGGGAAAACGATATTTAAATTGAGGGGCTCAAAAGAAATTTATAGGAGGGAAAATTGATCAAAGGCATTATCTATTTTTGTCATTGCAATTAAATTCTTTTCCAAAGCTTGAGCACTTGTGTTCATCTTCCCATTTGAGGATGAAAACCTTTGATGTGTGGAAATTTGGAGGATGGAAATCCTTTTGGTTTTTATTGGGATTGGAGGACAAAACCCTCTTATCCAAGTGAGATGATTCAATTTAGTAATTGCTTTTCTGTTGAAAGATTTAAGTCATTTCTAGTTTTCAGTTTGGTTATTGAGATTTTTTAGTGCTGTTGAAGTTTGCAAATGAGTCCAAATTTTTAGAGTGAAGGATTCCATTAATAATAGCTTATAGAATCAGTTGAATATTAATCGCTGCTGTTGATGTTCCTATCAGTACCTACCCTCAACATTATCCTACCTCCTACAAGCTATCACAACTGTTATAATAAGTATCGGGTTACTGTACATATTACTGAGTTACTGTACCATTTTATATCCAGTTGAACCATGTGTTTCAGTTGTTAATTGCAGCCTATAGTAAGTTTTTTCACTGCTGTTTAATGTGTGCTCCTAGTCGTACTGCTGACAGCATCCTTAACATTATTTGTAAGTGGATCACTGCAGTTCGGTGAATATATTGACATTTAATTAGCATTTAACTAAAGATTTGTTCATATCCAGTTTGCTGAATGTATATTTGTACTCAATATAATATGAAAAAGGTTTTCTGCAGTGCCTTGCATCATCATTTATGAGTTTTTAAATCTTTTCCTTAACTATTATATTTGATAATTAATGAAGTTGAATAGCTGCTATTCTGTATTTCTTATATCTTACAGTTTTGCAAAAATTAGAAAAAAAGTATTGTAGGGTTTAGGAAAGTTCTGAAATGGGACATTACAATTTTTATTATGAAGTTCAATAGCTTCTCTAATGCATTTCTTATTTATTGCAGTTTTGCATAAATTGGAAAAAAATAATGTAGGGTTTAGGAATATTCTAAAAGGGGAGATTGCAATTTTTGCTAAGGTCTACTCCATAAATTAAAAAATTGCACATATTAGTCCAAATTTGTAAAGAAATGCCCAACATGACCTATTCCAATCTACGTCCAGTATGATTCCTATAGTGTTCCATGGGAATTAATCCCCCTTGAAAACAAACATTTCCATGACAAGGACATCCCTAGGATTTGGGGATAGGGATGAAATGTTCCCCTAAAGGCCCCACTGCTGCTTGCAAGGTAGGATGTTCCCAAGATGTTCCTGTACAAGCAGGGAAATCTCCCCTATAGGGGACAGTGAGGGGACTCCTTGGCCAGATGAGTAGGGATGCTTGGTTATCGGTTATCCCTTGACTGTCCCAGAGATAGCTGGGGTCAGAAAGTTCTATACCAATTTCTTGGGGCAATCTATTGCCCTAAAAAGACAAAAACACCTGCTTTGGCCATGTTGGGAATGGTTGGGAGTATTGTTGCCCAAAAAATGCTTAATTGCTCCCATCCAATATGAAAATTTCAGCTCTTTTCCCTTAATTATCCAGAGTTTATACCAAAACCAGCACTGCTTTGGCCATGTTGGGAATGGTGGGAGTATTGTTGCCCAAAAAATGCTTAATTGTTCCCATCCAATATGAAAATTTCAGCTCTTTTCCCTTAATTATCCAGAGTTTATACCAAAACCAGCACTGCTTTGGCCATGTTGGGAATGGTGGGAGTAATTTTGCCCAAAAAATGCTTAATTGTTCCCATCCAATATGAAAATTTCAGCTCTTTTCCCATAACTATCAAGAGTTTATACCAAAACCAGCACTTGGATATATCTTAGAGAAAATTTATCACATTGAAGGTCCCATTTGGCAAAAAAGTTACCTACCATGTTTGAGGAGGTGCTGCAAGATTTTTAGCTGCTTCCCTTATTAGCAGCTGTTCAAAGTCTCTTGTTCTTGAGAAGATTTTGTCTATTTTCACTAAATTGTTTTGGAGGGAAAAAGGAAAAGGCATTTTGAAACACTTTGGAGGGAAAAGAAATCAAATTGAGGTCCCAAAGAGAATTTATAAAAGGAGGTTGATTTGGTCATTTCAATCATCTATTGTTGTCAATTCCTTTTTGTAGATTTTTAGCACTTGAGGATGAAAACTAGTGTTCCACAGGCACACTCCCCCCAAAAAAATCTTGTACTTTTGGGATGGGGACATCTCTAGGACACAGGGACTTGGGGGGATGTACCCTCGTTGCCTTGCTACCAGTGGTGCCATGTACGGGACGTCGAGGACATTGGGACGTCCTTGAGACATCTGGAGGACTCCCAAGAGTCTCTCAACTATCATGGAAATGTGTAGGCATCTCTTGCAGCCAGACAGCCAAAAATCATTTTTTTTTTTAACTCCGTTCCCAAGGCTGAACTCTAATGGCCTATGGGCCCCTCCCAAACTCCACAAACTCTATGAAATTGCCTCCTATCCTCATTTCAACTCACAAAACAAATCAACAAGAAGTTGATAGTGTGAGTGTGAGAGTGAGTTGCAAGTGCAAGAAGGAGTAAGAGTGAAGAGCAAGAGGGTTGAGGAGGAGCAAGAAGAGGAGTAATGCCAAGTTGCCAACTCAAGGGATTGAACTAGCATTTTTCAAGCAAGAGGTAGGCTTTGATGACTGATTTTTCAAATTTTCTTTATTAATTTTCATGATTTATGTTGATAGAATCCATAGACATGGCTGTATATTGTCATCAATATTGATAAAATTCATATACCAAGTTGCAAATTTCAGTTTTAAATCTTAAATTCAATAGTTGTTAGTTTTGTTTTGAATTTTGCATTTTGTTTAACTATACAAGTCATAATTTTAAAAAGGTTTACTTATAGATGTTCAATTTTTTAATTTTGTCAAACTAGGGTTATAACTTTTATGTATCCTTTGCTTTTGCACTTCATGCGACCTGAAGTAAGAAAAACAATAGTGAAATTCTTAGTTGACAAGTATTATGAACAAAGATTTTTATTTGTATATCCTTTTCTTCTGCCTTTGTGTGACCTGAAGTAAAAAACACAAGAGGAATTTTTTTGTGTCTTAATCCCTTGGATTATGCATGGTTTGAAATTTAGTCTTAAAATTATAAACTTATAATTTTATATCAAAATTACAAGTCCAACTTGGGGCATTTGGGGGAACTAGGTTGTGGAAATGCCACTTTTTAAGCTTGAATTTCAGGGCAGCATTACCAGATTTAATGCCCACCTCCTTCATATTTGAGGAAAAGGTGTAGAAGAATGTGAAACTTTGGCAAAAAAACTGAACTGTAAGGTCGAGATATTTAAGTTATGGGGTGGTCCAGATGGTGAAGACAATGCACCTACATCTGTTTATTTGTCTCTAAGGCCAAGGGGTCATAAGAGACAAGGTTCTAATACTACTTGGTAGAGGCCAGTTGCACATATGCCAACTTCTTCTACTTCAAGGGTAGGAGAGGCTAGGGGGAAACACAAGATGACAAGTGATGCTCCTATCCCACTAGTAGAATTATTCAGTATGCAAGTGAAGGATGAGGTAGATGATGCCATTGACAAATTCCTCTTTGCCAATGGCATTCCATTCCATGTGGGTTGCTCTCCTTTTATAAGGAGGCGATGGTGAAGGTAGCAAGGGTAGGACCATCATGTATGCCACCAGGGGAGACAAAATTGAGGACCACAATCTTGGATAAGAACTATTTCAAGATAAATATGTTAATGGATAAAATGAAGGAATCTTGGGCCACAAGTGGATGTAGCATAGTCATGGATGGGTGGATAGACATTAGGCATTGTACACTCATCAATATCATGGTTACATGTTCAAAGGATCCTTATTTTCTTAAGGTAGTTGATTGTTCAAGGTATTGCAAGGATGTTGATTTTTTGTTTCAGATCCTCAAAGATGCTATAAAGGAGGTTGGGCCACAAAATGTGGTCCAAGTAGTGATAGATGTGGCCCATGTGTGTAAAGTTGTAGGGAAGTTAATTGAGGCAACTTATAGACATATTTGGCGGACTCTTGTTGCATTCCATGAATAATGCACTCAAGGACATGGGGAAGATTGATTGGATAAAAGAAATGGTCAATGATGCTAGAGATGTGTAGATGTTTATTTACAACCACCACACTTCACATGCACTTTTCAAGACCTTCTCTAAGAAGGAATTCTTGAAAACTATAGAGACTAGATATGTATCCTATTTCATTCTCTTGGAGAGGATGCTTGAGTTGCAAGAGGCGTTGCAACTAATGGTTATGACAATAGAATGGAATTGGTAGCGTGATTCCAAGATAGAGTAGGGGAAGAGGGTGAAGGATGTAGTGAAGAGTGATGCTTTTTGGGGTGATGCAAAATATATTGTCTCCATCATTACTCCAGTCTTCCAGGTGATTAGATATGGGGATGCCAATACACCTAGCCTTGGAGAGGTGTATGAGTGCAATGATTCTATGCTAGACCAAATGTAGGTTGTTGTGCAAGAGAAGGGCCCCACATTGGCATTCTACAATGACCACATTCAACCAATCATTCATTAGAGATGGAAGAAGATCAACACTCCCTCGCACATGGTTGCTTATGCATTGGACCCCGAGTGGTACATGTAAAGACTTGGTAGAGTTACACCCATACTTAATGGTGAGGTGAAGGTAGGATTCATCAAGCCATCCAAAAGATGTATGATCTTGTAGAGGCCGCCATCATTTGTATTGAGTTGACAAAATTTGCCACTCATAAGGGTTATTTTGAGGAGGTGAAGATGGATAGGGAAACTATGGCATAGGAGGAACCAATTTTGTGTTGGACTACACATGGGCCGATTTCTTTGACTATCTCTCTATCCATTTGTTTTCTATCTTAGGTTTCTAGTTCGTTTGTTGCTGAGAGCAACTAGTCTACTTATAGCTTCATCCACTCTCTTAAGAGGAACATGCTTACCTCTAGGAGAGCAAATAAGTTTGTGGTTGTACATAGTGCCTTGGGTATCATTGACCGCAAGACACGTACAAGTAGAGTCCAACATCATGGTGAGATGTAGAGCTAGAGGAGCCAGCACATGTTGTTGAGGATACTACATAGACAAGGCTGGTTGGCATTAGTTTGGAGGAGCTTGACCATGTGGATTCCAACATTTCTAGTGATGAGGAGTTTGGGGATGTTTAGAGGCCTCACTTCACTCCATTTTGTTATTTTGAACATTTGTCATTGTAATCAACATAATAAAAATATAATATAAATTTTGAATTCAACAGTTTCATTGTTAAATTGTTCATGTTCACTTCAAAATTCAAATGTCAACATTAGTTTGCCAAAGTTTCATTTGTAATTCTTATACTTTACATGTTTTTATAACTATTTTTTCAATTACTATAGGTATTTTAGTGCCACACCCTTGCCATCACCCTATCGCCGTCCCATGGTGCCATCCAACCCAAACTTAGGTCCTTGGTCCCCTCATCCCTGAAACTTGTTATAGTGTCCCTACATTCCCTTGTCCTTGAAACCTTGTGGAACAACAATGAAACCCTTTGGTGTAGGAGATCTTGACGATGAAAACCCTCTTGGTTGCCATTGTTGGATTGGAGGACAAAAACCCTCTTGTCCATGAGGGGTGATTCTACCTAGGGATCACAATTGTGCTGATAATTGCGATTTATATGAAGATTTCAATTTGTGAATGAACAAATCAGTCAATATTTGTGTTGGCGTTTCAAATCGCACCTCTGGAATGCGTTCTAGAAATGGACAGCTATGTGCAGTAAACTGCTCTTCGAATTAGGAGGGGAAGCTCCCTCTTTTGCTGAGTTGCATAAAGAAAAGTAATCTAAACTTAATTACGCCTATCTTTTTGGTTCAGCTGCGAGAACACAAGGTTATAGAACACTAGATGTTGCGGCTGAGGTTTTCCCTTTAATGAAACTAGACAGCTACAACTTAACCTACGCTTAAAACATTTCCACCCTCTCAAGTAAACACAGAGCAAGAGAGTTTGGAAATGGACGAGTTTGATTTCTGACAGAGATACTTAAACAAACTATTCTTAAACATACGTTTTATGGCAAGCTGAAAAAGAGATGATAAAAGTATTACGGAAATATGAGACTTTTATTTCAAGGCAAACAACGCACGCTCAAGATTTTATTTACTCATACTTCTAACACAAAACAAAGAGACGGAAATTTGAGATATTTATATCAAGGTAGACAAAGCACGCTCAAGATTTTATTTACTCAAGTTCCTAGAACAAGGATTACAACTTCGGGACAGCAAGTTGTAGCAACACGCTTGCAACATGCGATCAACCTAACTATAATCAACACAACACATGCACTAAACAAGTATTTGCAGCTAAAGAGGCATGCAAACTTGCTCTTTACACAAAGTGAACAATACTGAATAACAAAGAGAAGGTACTATGACACTTATGTCTTGTTATCACAAGCACGGTTAAACTAAAATGAGCAAACAATGATCTTATTTATATCTAAGCAAAGGAGTAGGAAACCCTAAAATCTCCTTGCTTTTACAACTACTGCTTGCCAACATGCAAGCTTCATTTCTAAATCTAGAAAAGATTAAAACATCTAAACCCTAGAAAGCTTTTAAAAAGGAAAGTGCCAACTCGTGACAACTTGTTACAATATTTTCTTTCTATCCTCAAAGAATGGAATAGATTTGAGACAAGAATAGAAAGAAAGCGTGGAAGATGCTTCTAGAAGAAAGCAGATTTAAAGCTCGATCACATCGGCTAAAAAGCGGGCAACTTCATCTGAAGTAGGAGTGTTGATGCTATTAATAGGAAAATGCCGCTTTTCCAAGATTTCTTCGCCATCTGTAATTGATTTCAAGAAATCTTCACTCTCATTGGCCGCTTTCTCGAACCTTGCTGACATCATGGAAATCATCATCATTCTCCCCAACACTGCCCTCGCTGCCATGCAATATGCTCTGAAACTCAAATTGGACTACGTCAAGCCCAATGTAGGAACCATCCTCAAGGCAATACTGACAAGGAATCGCTGCAACTACTTCTCTGACGAACCGAAGAGCATCAACAACTCTTTGTTTATACGCTGCAAACTCCTCAAATATTCTGATATATGTGTTCACCTTGAAAAGATGACTTTCTTTCCACTCCAGGATTTGTCTTTTATGTTCTCTCGCCATTGTAGAGCCACAAGCCATCTCTAAATCTGCAATTATGATTTCATGCATGGGCTTGAACTCGGCTATCAGCTGTTCAAAATCCTGGATACCTTGACGTAAATCATGAGCCTTGTATCTCATCTAGAAGACTTGTGTCAGGACCTCTTTTCCTCTGCTGATGATCTCTTCAACCCACTCATTAGTTTGTTTAACACAAATAACTAACTGCCTTAATTGCTGCTGATCAGCTGGTGTTTCTAAGACTTGAGGCAGCAACTGAGTTGTTTGTGAGGTGCCTTGGATAAGATTTGATATACATAATCGGAGTTGACGATTTTCAGCCTTGAGGGCTGCCTTGTCTTCTCCATCCTTTTGTACTCTTTCTTGAATGTTTTCTGTTACCATTTTAAACAAACTTATATCAGCATGTCGAGTACTTTTACCAAGGTTTGCTTTGACCATGATAAAATCATCAACATCCACCTCATCTTTGATTTTGTCTTCAAGAGGCGTAGCTATCTCCATGACCATTTCACCCTCGAGATTCCTCTCAAAATGCATTTGTTTCTTGGCCTTCTTCTTGGGTGCTTCCTGGTATATGCTAAGGTCATCAACATTCACCTGATACGAAGGCCTTCTTCTTGTCCTTCCCAAGGAGCTCTCAAGCCAAGATGTAGTATTTCTGTTAACATCCAAGGGAGGAGTAATTGTAACATTGGCCTCTATCTCCTCGTCTTCCAAATCATTGTGAATTGGCAAAGACCTAGGAGATGGTAGAGTTTCTTGTATCAAAGGTTCATCATGTTGCACTTCTTCTTGAAGTATGGGCTCTGGTTGAGGAACTTTTGTTTCAATTGTAGGCTGCTCCTGTATAACAATCCCTATATAGTCCAACCTCCTTTTAGCACTCTTTGCTGATCTACTGCCCTTTGTGACCTCTTGAGACTGAACTTTTTCTTTGTTCTTTGGTTGCACTCTTGAAGAAGAGGGAAGAGATGAATATTTCTTTGGCGGCTCTGCTACTGGAATAGACTCCCTTTTCTTTAGAATCAAGAAAGTCTTACTGTACTCCACCACTTGTCTTGTCCTTTCTTCCACTGTGATGCATTCTTTATGAGCCCAGTTGACCTGTGGAAGAGGTTGCTGCTCAACCTTATTTCTAGTGTAGGCTGGAAGAATTACATCCCCATCATCATCTGACAGCCCTTCAATATCTTCTGATAAGCAATCTTTCATCTGATGAAGGGTTAACCTACTATGACTTCGCCTTCGCACCTCATACTCATCCCTGCAATTAGCCCAAAAGTCTTCAAGTGCGGGTGTATGAGCATGGTTCTGACCAAGTCTAGATGCATAGAAGCCATGGGGATCATATAATCGTCTCTCGCTGAAAGGCTTGAGACCAAACTTATCTAACTCGTTACCCATTAGTTTAGCTTCTGCGGATGATCTACATGTGTAAATGCCTAAAGCGAAAGGAAAGTTGAAGGCTGGTTTCTTTTTGTTACGCAGACGGGTGTGAACATTTGAAATCTGCCTGAAGAATTCCATGCATACTACCTCATCTGATGGATACCTCAGTAACATAAGTGGAGCTCCTGAATAACCGTACACCCTTAGGTAAGTGAAAGTGGCGAACTGAATAAACCAATCTGCCCATTCTGATATTGCAGCCCTGGCAATGGATGAGATGTGAACCTGTAGCTCGTTGTCCAGGTCCCACACTGTATAAATCAAGAATGCTTCATTCACCCTTTTGTAATGACGTGATGCAGCAGTGAATTCCAGCTGAGTATAGTAGTTGTAGACATGTTGAACGTTTAAAGAACCCTCCGTGTTTAACCCTCTGAATTTACCTTGATAGGCAACCAAATAGACTAGGTAGGAGACCATGTGAAATGCATGTCTATGAAAGTACTCAGTTATCTGATGATGTAAGCAATCATTGATCAATGTAGGCCAGTCATAGAACTCTGTCTTTTTCATTATATGAGGTATTACATAGAACATCCAAGGCTGAAACCTTGTTGCATCTGCTTGACCTGTGACTCGATTGAGTAGGGTTATTATGATGGCAAATTCCTCTTTGAACTGTCCTCTTCCGACATCCTTTGGCAATGTAGAATGTTTCTCTTTCAACCACCTATGTGCAATTTTCTTGCTGTATTTATCTTGATGTTCTTCCCATATCCTTTCACATTCTTCCATGTTGATAGTGACGCTTCCAGGCCATGGTGGAATGGAGAAGCATTTCTCAATCATATCTGGTTTTAAGCTGCAAATGATTCTCCCATCAACTGACTGTATCTCCCTTGTAGCTGGATTGTAATGCTTGATGCAAGCAATTATGAACTCTAAACTCTGTACTGAGAAAGGTATGGATGCTGCTGCAAGAAGGCCTGAATGGGCGAGATGCCTAATGGTGGTATTGCCTGCATCTTCTAAAGGACGTATATTGAACACTGGCTTGATGTGATGCAAGTCTGTCTCGGCTGTTTCAATGAAATCGTGGTAAAGAACTGATTTGGTCTTGAACTCTACAGGAGTGTATTCCATTCTGAAAGACTTGAAGATTGACAGTAAGCACGCCTAGATTCAGACAAATTTTGGCAAACTTTCTAAATTTAGCTTGCTGATTTTTCTTCCTCCAACGAATGAATTTTTTGAGATTTATTCTGAGATATGGGTTTTGACTAGAATTTTGTTACAAGCCAACCCAGATCGTTCGTTTTTGAAAATATGAAGTGGAGACTGAAAAAGTAGCAAACCCTAATTTTCCCCAAAAAAGCAGAAAAAAGTTGTCATTTGGGTATTGTTCTTGAGCATAATCTGAATGGACCCAGTAGATTAGATTTTGAAAACCTTGACTTCTAACTGAAAAAGCAAAAACTTTTAATTTCTCTGAAAAAGCTGAGGTATGGGTTTTGTCCAGAAGAAGGTTTAGCATAGACCCAGAGGACTAGAAATGGATGAATATGAAGTTTTCCCTGACATGCAAAACAAAAGCAATTGCTGCAACTTAGAGAGAAATCTTCAACAATTTGTCCAGAAGATAGAACAAAAATGGATCAGCTTGCTGAATTTTGATAATATAGGCCTTTCTCTTCACAAATTTGATTTTCTTGATGAGAAAATATGAAAGAGGAGGTCTTCTTTGATTGCTGATCTAAAAATTTATGAGAAACCAGCAAGTTAGGGTTCTTGAATCTTGAAAAGCATAGTTTTGAAGCTGCTGCTTTGTTTCTCTTTGAAGGCACCTGCAAGAAAATATAAAAAATAATACATAGAGGTGTCCTTAAATAAGTTTTTGCTTTGAAAACAGCTTCTCAAACCCTAATCTTGAAGAAACCCTAAACCTAATTCATGCCTTGAGAAAAGGCGTATTTCTCTTCTCTTGAAAATTTTGAAACTTTCAAAAAAAATAAACTAAGGCATGAAGGAATGGGCGCCCTTCTTGAGGTATGGCGCCCAGTCTCACCAAACTTAGCCAAATTTCTATTACTTTTAAAATTTTGTTCTCTTTCTGACCCTGCTTCAGCTCTGTCTCCCGATCCCTAGATTTATCTGATGAAGGAACTGATTCTTCCATCGCAGAGCCTGATCATATCTAACAACTTTGTTTTGGAGACGTCATCTGCTAAAAGCTTCGCTTATCCCTTCGAAATGTCAAGTGCCTATCCTTGATAAGGGCGCCCATTTCTTCTAGTGTTAGCCATTTTCATGATCTTCAATTTTTATGCTTGTCTTCTGACCTTCAGATGATTTCACTATTCTGGGTGCTGTACTTGTCGGATTGACTGGCTATTGAGTTCACTGGACAACCGAGATGAATCTGGGAGGGGTCTTCTGGATCACTCATTTCCGGAAACTGACTTCTGGTGGCCTTAAACCCTAGGCGCCCTTCTCCTTCAGTGGCGCCCATAGCTTCCAGTGTTAGTTTTTATTTTTGAATTTTCACTGTTGCTTTCCACTTTTTGCCATTTCTCACACTTTTTCTCCTCTGTTTGTCTGGCGATATCTGATGACTGCTGACTCTGACAGACGAGCTGACGGATTCGTTGGAGAGCTGGATCTAGTTTGACGAAGTCATGTTGGAGAAGTCTTCAGCCAATTTGACCATCTGCTAACTCAAAAGTTTGGGCACCCTTCTTGAAGTATGGCACCTAGCTTCTCCAGAGTTAGATTTTCTTCTGCGTTCTTCGTCTTCAATCTTCAAAATATCTCTTTTTGTGACTCCTGTTCGTCTTGAATTTGCCAGTGACTGGATGATTTGACGAGCATGCCGACTGATTCGTTGCGGAGCTAGGATGAATCTGAGCAACATTGTCCTGGAGAAGGAAACCCTAATTTTGGCTTTTGGCTTCTTGAAAAGTTGGGCGCCTTTCTCCTTCAGGGGCGCCCATGGCTAGCATTGTTAGAATATTTTATCAGTTTTTCAACTTTTACCTTGTAACACGTGTTTCCATTACCTTTGGCTGCCAAGATGAAATTTTTTTTAAGGCATTGAAACATGGGTGCCTCTTCTTGACAGGGGCGCCTGAAATTTCCAGATTTAGATAAAGTTTGACCTTTTTCATTTTTCAACTTCCTCAGCTTGTTCCTCGTTTCTCGTGCACATTGTTCACCGACAATCTCTGTTTGAGGCTTGAACTCTCGATTCTGACACCTGGCAGCTGACTGACTTCCATGAATGACCTTGGATCTCCGAAGCAGCTTCTGAAAAAGCAGAATAGACCCAGTAGAGTAAAACTGACCTTTTTGTGATTCCGACGGCACCAGTCTGATGAGGAAGTATTTTAAGCCAATCAAAATCAGTCTTAACCCTAACGGCTAAACTTTCTATTTTTGGAAAATTTTACAATATCCATTTCGTAAGAAACCCAGAAAAACCCAGAAAAAGTTTCTATTTTTAGAAAACTGCTAAAAATAGAAATTTTCCTAAAATTTAGGGATGAAAAACTGAAATCTGGGTATTGTAGGTTTGGTCTTTTTGAACTGACCCAAATTGTCAGATTTTGAAAATTTTAAGTTTATGACCCCCATGCAAGACCTGTAATCCCCATTTTGACCTTATCTGACAGATTTAACAGTATTTTGACTCAATTCTTCAAAATGCTTAAGTGTAGCGAAAATTTTAATTTGGGGTACAACAATTTGCAAGAAAATCAAGTTGTATTTCATCATTGGTGATTGTGTGTGAGGATTTAAGGGAACATTCCAGCTGCCACAAGGTATATCTAGCTGCTGTACAACATATTCTAGTCACCACAGCATAGATCTAGCTGCAGTACAGTATATTTCATCACGAATCAGAAAATATCATCCACATTCCACCTAGATCTGCAACCACCTTCACCAGCTGTCGTACAACACTAAACACAGTAAAAATTCAGTCAATCAATGGTTGTCTGAGCAAGGAATTGAATCTGATTTTATTCCAGCAACAAGTCTGCCATCTGTAGAACAGTATAACAGCCTATGAATGAACATTTATGATTGTAATTTTTGAAAATTTACTTTTCCATAATGGATATTAAACTTTGTAATTTTTCAGCTAATATAATAAATTGAAAACCAGATTTGATGGTTTCATCATTGGATTTCATGTTGCCATTCAATATTTGTTTATGCTCTATATTGTATGTGCTAGAAACATCACAAAATTGCATAGTTGATTGAAAATCTAAAAAGGGACATAACATGAAGCAAGAGAAGTAGATAGTGATTGATTAATAGTGTCCAAAAGAGAGTTCAGAATATTGGTGCTAATGCCCCATTCATTTGCTTGAGTAACTTGATCGCCACATATCATTGCTAGATCTAAAGGAAGGAGTGGGAAGCAGGGGAAAAAAAAACTTCCGTGGTTTATCCAAAAGCTAGCAGCTTATCCAATTTCTCAGTAGATTTAGAACAAACTTTGCCACTAGCACTATCTGCCTTCATGCTCAGCACATACTGAAACACCAATATAGGGGAGGAGCAAACAATATTAGCATAGTAATGAGGGGAAGGAGGTAGCCTATCCCCCACAACTAAGTGAACGATTGTATTCTTCAGTGTTCCATCTGCAAGAGGTGGCTTAGGAGAGACAATAGTTGGGGAGCTTTCTGAGTTGTTAGAAGAGT
Source organism: Sequoiadendron giganteum (assembly GCA_007115665.2). Classification (NCBI taxonomy): domain Eukaryota; kingdom Viridiplantae; phylum Streptophyta; class Pinopsida; order Cupressales; family Cupressaceae; genus Sequoiadendron; species Sequoiadendron giganteum. Next base: position 155,143,420 of record CM021101.1, on the reverse strand, counting down.
TGGGCATAACCCTCTTAATTGTTAAATGTGATAAGTAGTCACCTTTCCACCAATTGGCCTTTTTGGAGAATTTTGGTTTACCTGCTTGGCAATCTGCAGCTATATGGCCTACTAAGAAGCATTTTCTATATCTGAATGCTATATTCTCATGGTCCAGAATTTGTTTTCACACACAGTCCTCCACCATGAGCCAATGTCATCTGACAGATATTTGGAGATGTTTATCTCCACTTGGGTTCGAGCTGAATTAGAATCAATCTGCCAATTAGTTTTTGGGTTTAAGGCTAAATATTCGCCTAAGGAGTTCTCAATACCTACGCAAGAGTAGAACTGGCATAATGGAAAAGGTGTCCGTTACGGGGTCAAAGGTTGGGAATCATAACTTGACTAGCAAATCATGTTTATCCCAGAACCACAACACTTTCTGCAGAAATTTTTTTCCCTAAGCACTGGGAATGATCTCTAGTAGATCCTTGAGACTAGGGAGCCATGATTTAGAAATCTAGTCATGTAACTTAGATAGACTAGGCCAGAAAGAACTAAAGTTGTAAATCAGTTCCAGATTGGAGTATTTTACCTCTTCATTTAGGACATCGTACCCAAGCGTGAGTACATGATGAATCTCAAAACATGGAACGAGGTCCAGTTGTCTTATCTTAGCTTCAGCAGAGCAACATTTGGCTTAGATGGAGAAATTTGATTGACTGTAGAGTGCAGAAGAACTTATGTGCTAGAAGGGAAAGCTCCCCCAGGCACCATAGGACTTGTAGTGATTAAAGAACTACAATCAGGCCCTTGTTTGCAGGGCATGAAAGAGGCAACTGGTACACGAACACAGGGAATGGGAGATCTAGTTGACCAAGATCCAATGCGGTAGATTCATGTAGGATGGAACCATTAGTACATACAACACTTGCACAACTGGAAATGCCAAGATTTGGAATCCCTAGGATCAGTATTAGCGAGAATTACAGAGTTAGGGTTTGTTAAGGAGGAAGTGAGAAGAGTCATTTGAATTGGTATCCTTGCTGGCATTGTAAATTTTATGTCTTATGTTCGTTTCAATCTCTACATACTATATTTGACATGAAATAGTAATCCTTCCAATTTTCCCAGTTGCTTTTCCAAACATTTCATTGCTTTATGGTTTGTCAAATTTTTAATTTTAAATCTAAGTAATGGAAAGTCCCATTTACACTTTCAGTTTGCTATGTCACTGCCGTGTTAGTGGACTGCTACTATGGCCCAAATTGGTAAAGAGCCAGTGTAATAGATAATAGAAAAGAAAGATAAGTTATTTTCTCTGAAGTTGAAAGGAGAACAGATGTTTCTTTTCTCATTGACTACAAATGGAAGCACAAAGGGGTACATACTAATTTATATAAAATAAAACTTCTTTTTGTTTGGGCTATTTACATTATTGAATTTTAATTAAAAATGGACATTCAGGCAAAATGTATTAGTGCTTTCAATATAAAAAATCATGTTACCGCATTTTAGGTTAACAGGCTGCTTCATCTGAGGATAGCATATTCCAATGAGGTATGTTGTGAACCACTGATTCTATGGTCGTCTCTTGTTCTGCTCATTCCATGTAATTGTTGAAACATTATTTTGCTTCTGTAAGATGGACTAGTTTCCCAATGTAAGTGCGAATTTGCTTTTGTAAGTCTGATGCTGCAACTATTCTGAAAGTATTGAGCTCAACTGGACTGAACTTTAGGCTTTATACTGAATATTTTAACCTTGCACTTAATTTTCTGTAGATTACATCTATCATAAGATCATACCCATATCACTTGGCCCCAGAATCTTCTGGGTTGTAACTAGTGGCTTAGTAATTTTTTGGGTGACGACGGACTATTTTCTTTTTCCATATTTTTGTATATCACTGTGTTTTTTCAATTGAAGTAGTCATTCTCTTTCAAATGCTGCTGTTGTATTTTGGCATACTTATTCATGTATATTTAAAGAAAAAGGGCCTCTTTTTTGGCTAAAATAAAGTGAATAATATAGTTGAGAAATATTATACATCATAGCCATAGTTTCTATATGTTGTCAACTTGAAAGTAATACCTCTATAAAATTATTAAGCATGACTAGAAAGTACATATGTTAGAATATAATTTCATCCTTTTGATTTTGTTTTCATTTCTCAGAGACTTGGGCAGCTTCTTGAAGGCAGGAACTAAAAAGTCCTTTTGCAGTCACATTTTCATTTCCATGCTTTCCTTTGTAAGGTGTACATTGATGGAGATTATATATCCTTGTTACATATGCAGATTGAGCTGGGTCCTGTGAGACACTTTGTTGCAGACATATCTTGCTTGAACAAACCAATGGATGTGCGCTTAATAGTTGTGACAGAAAAGTATTTGACAGATCTTAGTGTGAGTATCAAATTTCATAATAACAAGAGATTATCTAGCATTCTTTAATTAATTGTGTGAAGAGAAATTTGCAATTGACTTCTCATTTGAAATTAAACTTCAGATGAAGATGGGCTGTAACTGAGTCTTTGTACGTCTAAATTACAGGAAGAAGATAAAGAATCTATTGAAGGAATAGTGAAATCTGCCTGTATTGAAGTGAGTGTAAAAGGAGGATTGCACTGGCCCCTTGGAGGCTCAGTGAGAAACAGATTTAAGGTCAAAGGAGCATGGAATCTCAATGTTACTACCATTGTTGGGAAAACATGGAACATTAAATTTCAACATGCAAATAGAGTTGAATTTAAAGCTTCTTCTGGTAGAATGTCAAATGAAGTAGATTTTAAGCTCAAAAGTATAACCAAGTATTTGAGGGTGAGTTCTGCAAAGGAATTTATGTAGCTTGTGCATGTGTACTGCTATAATGTTTACTTAATGGGAAATTTTATAACTTACTCTCAAGGTGAAAAGCAGGATCAGAGGCAATGGGAGGAAGATAACATAATGAATATGCTAGAAGATATCTTGAAATGGATTTGGATGGAAGGTTTGCAAGAATAATCTTGTGCACAAAGAGTAGCATCAAGGAATGGATTTTGGGGGAGTTTGAGACGATCGAGACCTAACATGAAGAACTGCTTAATTGAATTGAATTTGTATCATTTTTTGTAAGTCAATATTGTTCTTGAGTTAGAGTGTTGGATGGAAAGGAACATACTTGAACAGTTCAGACAATAAACAGTTTTTGTCAGCAGATCCCGTATTATTAATGAAGAGGGTAATCATCTGGGTTAGATGCTAATTCTGGATCAGTATGATTCACAGCCAGTTGATACTTGTTAAGTGATAGTAAAAAGATGTGATGTTGGATTTGAAATATGCTGATTAGACTAATAGCAAAGGTTTCTGTTTTCCAAAGACGAGCAATTTTATATGCTTTTGTCAGCATTTGCAGATGTGAAAACAATATATGATTTTGTTCATTTTTTATAACCATTAACCCAAAAGTAAAATCCCGGCGGATATAGACATTTACAGAAACACTTATACATTACTAATATGAGGCTGTAAATGGACATATCTTAAATCGGTCAATAAAAGACAAAATGGGAGCTAAAAACTGAGGGGTTAAAATAATTGTGTATGCATAATTGATATTGGTTATCTTGCATTTGAAGATTAATGTTCCAGTAAAAACAATCTCTTGCATGTCTATATGCAATATACGGAAAAAGTGATTCAATTTCTAAGCATGTAATGCATTACATGTTAAAAATTATTCAAAGTTCTAAGCATGTCTATGCATTACATGGAAAAAATCTTTCAAATTCTCATAAAACTCATATTTTTACCCATTACATTGACTTAATGCTAATCGTTTCTAAGATGACCAACGAGTCTAGTGGAACCTGTAAGTCGTTTCATCCTCAGTCCTGCATACCCGAGGAAAATCCAGATGCGTAGATATGGCACTAGAGATTGAACGGTAGTCCTCATATTAGAAGGTTAGAATCTTATATTGCATAAATTATGCATTGTGTTAGGATGAAATATATGATTTACAAGTGAAAAAGCATGAATCCATGAAAAGTCCTCTAAACAAATTTGGACATACATATGAACGCTGAAATGGGAGAGGCAACTAAGGATGTTTTAAAGTACTAATGCCCCCTATTTTACAAATTGAGCTAATAATTCTAAATGCTCACTTTTGAGATGACCGGAGGCATTTTATTTATTACCAAGTCAAGGTTGTCCCCCGTGTAAACATGTTTTTGTTAAGGTAAGTAGGGATTTTGAAAGAGCCCATACCCTTGTACAAAAAGATCATAAAAGAAAGAAAGTGGGAAACTAGGATCGCAACCACTTACAAAGCTGCCATAAGGCAAGGCAAACCAGATCCAAGTTGATTAGATATAGCAGAGAAGCAACATGACCAAAAGAGACTAACAACAACCACCAAGCTGCTAATAACATCAAGTGAATGAAAGAGTTGGAACCCTCAAGGTCTCTCTTAGACAATACTAGGCATGGGTTGAGATCTCATCCAAAACTCGAACATGAGTTTAGGGAATTGCTATTGGAAGACCTTTCTTCCTCACAATAGTTCAGGAGAGATTAGCATCTAAATATTCAAAATGAGGGAAAGCCCATCGATACATGAGGAGAGAACCATATAACGACGAGGTGAATGGTGGCCATCTACCACACGAGTAGTTTGGAGCTGATATGAAGTCGAGGGCATATTGTGTTGTGAGGTTAGGGAAAGAGGTTCCTCAATAGGGTTTGAGTGACACATTAGAGCTACATCAGAATCAAATGACTCTTCCTCTTCTTGAGAGGATTCATTTGATGGAGAATCAGAAGCATGAATAGTTAAGTGATATTCATTAGCATCCTCCACCACGTAGTAGAACCTTTGTGATACAAGAGAGGAAAATTTGTAGCCAAGTGATCAATGGAGAAGCATTGATGACATTTGAAAGGGAGGCCCTCATAATCAAGAGGTTGAGTCCAAGGCCTATCCCTAACCATCAAAATGACATTCTCGTGAAGAGGCTTGGAGATGTGAATATCCACCAAAATGTGAGCAAAAGTAGAGTGCCCCATGTAGGAAGTGGAATCATCAACTTTCAAGAAGTGACAGACAGAGTTGCCAATGTCCTCATGACATGAAACTTCCCCAAAATGCAAAGGGAGTTTCAAAAGTCTAACCCACATTGGATGCACATTTCATGACTTAGTAAGAGGGTTAAAGGAGGTTGTCTAAGGCTTAATAGAGAGATAGTGCTCTCCCCAAGCCCACAACTTGCCTTACACCATTTTTTTGTCCTTAGAAGAGGCAATAAAAAACCTTTAGCATAGGGGAAGAGCTCAATCTTATCTACCACAAGAGGCCTCCAAGAATCCAACACTCGTAAAAATCGGAAAGAGAAGGCCAAAGATTGAAGAATTTGCACACTAGATGCCTACATTGGTACAAGTCCTCATTTTCAACCACATATTGGTTACAAACCACCATTGGGGATGATTTGGCATAATGAAGAGGATGAGATTTCTTCTTCAAAGAGCGAGCAACACTAGAACCAACCACCTAAGTAAAGTTACATTGTATTATCCCCAATAGAAATAATTTCTGAACTTCTACTATTGACAAATAATCATGCATTCTTTGATCCCGCAGTAAGAACCCTTGCTTTATGCCTTGAATTTTTAGTTTAGGTTATTTGACATTTTGTCAAACACTTTGCATGCAATCTGATTTTCTGACTATGATGAGGGTCTTGGATGTCTATTTGTTGATTTCACTTTATGTTTTGATGTGCAATGACATGAAATGACAACATACAACTATATATAGAAATACAACATGAAAGAACATAAATAGCTTCCCATACCTCCTTGAAAACAATGTATATTAGACCTAATATCGTTCCGATCTGATTACAACAATCTATTCACGTCTGATTTGGACACCAGAAAGAAGTTTATTGACAAGGCAAACATACATGGTTACGATGAAGTGATATTGGACAATAAGAGCAATGATGTGAAGAAGATAATGGTTGGATATGGACTGATTTTGAGTATTATCAGACTAGCAACTCCTCCAATGCAAATCTGGAAATGAAGCTCAAAATAATGCCCTTATCAATGTCCAAAACTCCTCTAATGCAAATTAGCTAGGGAAAATATGAAACCCTTGAAACCCTAGACTGAAAATAGGACCAAAAGATGGTGAATGTAGCCTCAAAACCCTTGCACTTGAAATCTTAAATAATGGTATTGAAATCTAAAATTAAAATCTACAATTCCTCCAAAACCCTAATTGCCCAAAATAGAGGAAAATCATATAAAATCAGGGACAACTCCAAAAATTCTTAAACCACCTTCAAATGATGCCAAAAAGTCCTTAGATCTGGTTGTCCAAGGTAGAAAATGCATAAAAATTATTTGGCACTCCAAATCTGCAATTTGGCTCCAAAAATGGGTTCAAACCTTAGTTGAAAATAACCCCAAACTACTCACAAATATGTTCAATAGTGAGTCCTAAAAAAATTCACCTCTCAAGTAGAGTTGGGTTTTCATCCAACCTACAAATTTCCAAGGGTTTTTGTCCTCGGAGTTGGCTGAATCTAAGATTCAAACTTTTGCAATAATCCATCACAAATATCAACTCAACAATAGATGCCCAAATGCCTTGTACCAACTCATTTTAAAGACTCAAATGAATCTTCCAGAAGAAGCCAACTTGTAACTAACTCTAGCTTCTAGAAGAATACTTTATTTAATTTAAAGTGACATTTTTAATATTTTATTATTTCCACTTTATTTTAATTAAAATAATCAATTAAGGTCATCCTTTTGAAATAGTATTATTTTTTGGACAGCTTAATCAATTAAATTAAGTCGCTTTACCAAAAATTTGGGGACATTATAGTCCTCCCTTCCCAGAGATTGCTTGCCCTCAAGCAATCTGCACATGCATGGCAAAGTTGAATACCAGAATCTCATATCCATCTCTAAAATACTACTGCACCCATCCACTGCACTACTTTGATATAATTGTGATTCTACAACAACCTGGGAAGTATTCTATTAATCTTGCAAACTCTTGGATCCCAAATCTGACAATCATCCTCATATATAATTGTGCACAGGAATCTCCTCCACCAGCCTTTTCTTGAATTCAATCATCCAAGAACACAAAATACTTTTGGGTGCAACAATTAGTGGTCTCTCATCTGGACACTTGATCAATTTTTTTTGAATAACCTCATTATGCAAACTCCAAGTGCTTGTGTCATAGTTCATCTTCACCTCAAAAGTATGCCCAACAGTTGCAAGTGTCTCCATTGTAAGATTCACAAATCCCTAAAATAAAGTAGCTACATACTCTACTATAGATTCATCAACTTGAGAGGGTTGTACCTTGTTAAGTGTGTTATGAATGCTCACAAACCAATCCAAATCCACCCCACCCATGTCTGCATCCACATATGTAGTCATAGCATTAGTGGCTGATCCACTAAGTGTGTGTTCAACTATTCCACCCAACTTTATAACTTGAGCCTTTAATGGGCTCCCAACTAGAGGTAACTCATGAGACTCAAGATGTAAATTAGGTACACATAGATTTTTCTGAATCATACCTCTTCTCTTGTTTGCACACATATACATGTTCTTCTTGCTTCCTCATCTCAAGAGGCTCATCCCTCGTATGCTCCATCTCCGTGTCTTCTTTCCTTGGAAGAAATAGTAATCAAATTTAGGCTTATCTTCATTGTCTTGCTTGATCTATATGATTGCAACGTTCCTTGATCTCTTGCAAGCGTTGTTTTGCTTCTAGGCAACCAACATATTTTCCCTTCTAGCTCTTTGTAACCATCCATCACATGTATCTTGTGTCCTCTTAACATCCTCCATGGTATGATGTATAAAATCAAAACCTTTGTGGCTTGAATCCACGATACATTCCGCATGTTTAACACACAAAACTTGAGTGCTAACATTAGAATACTCTATAACATTATCATCTTCATATGGTTTATCCATAACTTCATGATTGTGTGACGATAATGGCATGCTATTTGTAATCAGAAAATCAAGATTATCAACATCTTGTTTGTGTTGTTTTCATGTGCATTAACATTTCCACCTTCAAGGCCACTCAACTCACAATTTGATTCCTTGCAATTACTATGTAGAGTTGGTGGGATGATGCTATGCTCAAATAATGTTTCATCAAAAGATTCCATACCTTCATGTGGTTGATCAATCACTGTTGATTTTACAATCTCCCTAATAACATCTTCAATCTCATTGTTATCATGCAAACTCATGTGTCCCTTGTTTGTGGATGCATGAAGTGATTCTTCTTCAAGATTCTTCACCTTTTTATCTATGCATTGGTGGTTAGGATCCCAAATTCCTCTACATGAGAAACAATGATTTTGTCTTCTAAGCTCATTTTTACTGATTTCTTGTTTTCTTGTATTGAAAGTTTCCTTTCCCTTAGTATTTTCTTTCTCTTCATCTGCAATGAGAGAGTCTCTCTTCTGAATGTTCTAATAATTTTGTTAAATTTTTTTTCATATTTTTGCAATTTTGCATTATTGTTGCCATAATTTCTTGCATGGAATTCATCATTTTTGTTGAATTACCCGAGATATTGAACTTCAGGAAGATAAAAGCTAGACACTAACTTAAAAATGAGCGAGCAAGCAACTGAAATCCACTATCCGATCAAAATATTTTTTCTATGAACATTTCATGCTAGAACCCACATCTTCTTCACTAAATGAAGCCATAATTCATATCCAAACAAGCTAGCAGGATCAAGGCTCTAATACCACTTGAATATCCCCAATAGAATATTTTATAAACTTATACAATTAACATAAATAATCATGCATGCTCTGGTACCATTGTAAGAACCCTTGCTTATTTTTCCCTGAATTTTTAGTTTAGGTTGTTTGACAATTTGTCAAAGACTTTGCATGCAATCTGATTTTCTGAGTATGCTGAGAGTTTTGGATGTCTATTTGTTGATTTTTCTTTATGTTCTGATGTGCAATGACATGAAATAACAACATACAACTATATATAGAAATACAAAATGAAAGAACATAAATAGCTTCTTATTTCTCCTTGAAAACAATGTATATTAGACCTAATAAGGTTTTAATATGATGACAACAAGCCATTCAAGTATGATTTTCACACCAAAAGGAAGTTTATTGACAAGGCAAAGATACCCAGTTACAATGAAGTAATATTGGACAATAAGAACAATGATGTGAAGAAGATAATGGCCAGATATGGATTGATTTTCTGAGTATTTTTAGACTAGCAACTCCTCCAATGCAAATCTAGAAATGAAGCTCAAAATAATTCCCTTATCAATCTCTAAAACTCCTCCAATGCAAATCAGCTAGGGAAAATGTGAAACCCTTGAAACCCTAGATTGAAAATAAGTCCAAAAGATGTTGAATGTAGCCTCAAAACCCTTTGCACCTACAATTTGAAATACTGATATTGAAATTTGAAACTAAAATCTACAATTCATCCAAAACCCTAATCGTCCAAAATAGAGGAAAAATCATATAAAATCAAGGATAACTCCAAAAATTCTGAAACCACCTTCAATGATGCCAAAAGTCCCTAGATCGGTTCATCCAAGGTATAAAATGCATAAAAATTATTTGGCACTCCAAATATGCAATTTAGATCCAAAAAAGGGTTCAAACCCTAATTGGAAATGACCCCAAATTGCTCACAAATCTGTAAATATGTCCAATAGTGAGTCCTAAATGAGTCCACCTCTCAAGTAGAGTTGGGTTTTCGTGCAACCTACAAATCTCCAAGGGTTTATGTCTTTAGAGTTAGTTGAATATGAGATTCAAGCCTTTGCAATAATACATCATAAATATCAACTCGACAATAGATGCCCAAATGTCTTGCACTCAGCTCCTTTTAAAGGCTCAAATGAATCTTCTAGAAGAAGCCAACTTGTAACTAACTTCAACTTCTAGAAGAATACTTTATTTAATAAAGTGACCTTTTTAATATTTTATTATTTCCACTTTATTTTAATTAAAATAATCAATTAAAGTCATCCTTTTGAAATAATATTAATTTTTGGAAAACTTAATCAATTAAATTAATTAAGTCACTTTACTAAAAATTTGGGGACATTACATACATTCAACATCAAACACATGCACTAGAGCAGAGCACCAGTAGCGTAAGGTTTTGCCACACCATTGAGAGTGGTAGCCGAGGAATCAAGGATAGGGTTGCAAATAACCCTGACACTAACAACTACAAGAGGTGAACAAAATTTGGGCTCGAGCACAACACCAACATCAAGGTCATAAATAATAGTTAATGCACCAACAATAGATGGTGCATTGGCAACAATAGATAAACCTTTTTTAGGCAACACCATAGCCACACCAAATGACACACCAAAAATAAAAGAAAGAGCAACAACAAATGATCTCATGACATATGGTGTACTAGAAATAGAAAGCACACCCGTGGTGGTTGAAACAACAATAGCAAATGATCCAGAGACAAATGATGCACTAATAACAAATGCAGAGGAACCATGGATCCCTACAACAAACGACGACTAAATGAGAATAAGTGTAGGAGAGACCATTTAAAAAAAAAAGACCCCATGTACACATGTTACAAAGGAAGGCATATTAAATTAGTTGTGGGTCATATATTAGGGTATTTTCTAATTCTCCCCTTTTGTTTTCTTTTTATTTTGATGTTCTTCTCAAATAAAAAAAGTAAAAGAACGAGAAGAAAAACTTTAATCTTATGAGAGAGATCCCTCTTTTAAATGTAGAGGGAAATACCTTTGTTAAAGGTGCATCTATTTTTGATTTTTTTTTCCATTCATTGGGTGGGTCACACATATTTTATAAAAGATTAAGGTGACAAAATTCAAATTTGACTATTGAAAAATAGTTGAATCCAATATCCCTTGCTTTAGGGGTTAAGAGGTAATTAGTCAAATAAAATTAAGGACTTGTCAAGTATTGGAGGAATTGAGAATCAAGTAGATAAGGAAATGGGAATTTGGATCCTTCTCTTGGTTGGTCTCATCAAACTTAACTTTGATGTGGCTTCAAGGAGTAATCTAGATAGTGCTAGACTATGAGTTACTTTGTGTGCAAAGAAAGGTGATTTTGTTTAGAGTGGCTATCCTTTTAGTCATTGAACTAATAATGAAGCCAAATGGAAGGGATTGGTTTTGGGATTCTGTTGACTCTCTTTAAGATCCAACAGTTAATGGTAGAAGGTTGTTCCCTTTTAGTGATTAATATACTCTAAAAAGGATCATGTCCTAATTGGAAACTTATAAGACTTTTGGAGGAAATCCAAGTTTTTTTTCTTTGTTCTAAAGAAGTTCTCTCAGTGTTGTTGGGATTTCAATTCTATTGTAGATTTTTGGCCAACTTTTGGGTGGATCAAGAACTTGTGCCAACTCTATATAGTGACCACTAGTTCTTAAATGGGGTTCATTTTTTTAAGCCTCCTTAATATTTTCCAACTAGTTATTTTGTAAGTGGCATGTGTTTTTATTCTAGATTGGTTTCAAATGATGATGAAAGGAGGATTTTAATGGCTCATTCATGCAATTTGTGTGTTGCAAGTCAAACTATCTTGGTGATATATGTTAGCTCTTATTAAAATTATGCTTTAGTGGTTCATAGAGTATGTTGTGTTGATTCGTTTTGCCTCTGGTGTGGTGTTTGTTTGTTAGGTGTTTTGTAGTGGTGTGTGCCTCATGATGACTTGATAAAAGAAAACACTCAATCTATGCAATCCTTACTTGCATGGCTAGGTCTGAAACAAATGCTTATGTTCTATTTTTTACCAAAATTTTGTGGCACCTAGGGTTTTAGAAGATTGTACTCAGTGTTTGGGATGGTTGTTGCAAGGCCCCCCATTCTAAGGTGACTTGTGGAGGTTATCCCTCTTAGCACCTAACCTGACAAGTTTTTTAGTTCTCATGTCCTCTTCATTTCCTTTTCCAAAATTTTTTTGACTTTCTTTCATTTTTATTAGATATTTTTGGGATTGTTGTGCTTTGCCACCAATTGTTACTTTGTCATGAGTTTTGAAAATTTGTAAGTGTGAGGATTTCTTGGTCATTTTCCAAGCTTGGAGATTTCATAGTTTTTCATCCTATCATGCCATCTTGGAGTTTCCCTTCTCAATATGCCATTTCTTTAGAGTTCCTTTTCCCATTTCCCTCCAAGTCCCTTTTTCTATTTCCCTCCATTTGAGATTTTAAATTTTCTCATCTTGGCATGTCATTTCAAAGTTTCCCTACCTATCGTGCCATTCCTTCAAAGTTCTCTTTTCTTATTTCCCTCAATTTTGGGATTTCAGGTTTCCCATTCTGGCATGCCATTTTAGAGTTTCCCTTCTTGGCACACCATTCCAATGTTTCCCTTTTTGGCATGCCATTCCTTTGAAGCTCCCTTTTCCTATTTCCCTCTGTTTTAGGATTTTAGAGTTTCCCATTCTAGCATTGTCATTTCAAAGTTTTCCTTCTTAACATGACATTCCTTATAAGTCCCATTTTTTTGTTTCCCTTCATTTCAAGATTTCAAAGTTTCTCATTTAAACACGCTTTTTGGAGTTTCCTATCTCGACATGTCATATTCAAGATCTTGAGATATTTTTTACTCTCTTTCACTCCTTTGGCATGCTTTTTTAGAAACTCTATGTTTCAAACAAAAAATCCTACATACCTCATTATAGAACTACGAATGCCATTAATAGTCTCATTTGGATAAAATTAGATAGGGGAAGGATTTCAAAAACCTCTTAGTACATGTGAACCCCTCAAAGACATGGTTTGTGCATGAAGGCATATGGTTGTTGATGCAAGGGGTATAATTTCAAGTGTATAATCATGTGAGGATGATGCAACAAAGATGGGTGACTTATAAATTTATTGACCACTCTTGTGTTCTCTTCCAAGCATCAATATTTAATGGATTGCTATATACATGTTTATACAATGTAATAAGGGTTGGTTGTCAAGCCAATTTTAAACTGTAAGTGTCTCAAGTAGTTTCTAAGGTATCAAGTGATGAATGTCCTTGACTTTGTAAATAATGAAACATTGGTTGTAGACTAGGGGAAGGGTATTCTAGTAAAGTTTTTTCTATAAATTTATCTCCATTATAGGTTTTAATATCTTAAGGTGGATGTAGAACTTAGTTGTTCTCTCACTTTCCACATTTGTTGGCAGTATTATAATAATATTTTATTAATGTATGACAAGAATTCTAAAGCATTGCTTGAACTCTTTTTTAATGGTATTCTTTTGGTTCATATGGGGTATTGCTAACCTATAAGGCATAATTATGTTCATTTTTAGGTTTCCTTTTCTTTTAGGGTTGTGTATATGCAATCCTTGTTCCATTTTTTGATTTGCCAACATGTTCCCATTCACTTTGCAAGTTGAGACTTTGTTTCTCAATGGAGTAGGAACCTGTTTGTTTGGTGTATGGATAAAACTTTTTACTATAGACATCTCTTTTGTTAGCTATAATAATAGTTTAAGTTTCAATATGCTTGTATGATTTGATATTGTAAACTATGTCATATCTTGTGCTATCCTAAAATTGATATATTGCTAGAGGATCAGGTTGGTATTTCTACCTCTTACTCATGTGTATGCAATATTAAGTGGGTTCATTTTTTAGGGAATAATATGATTGTTATCTTTTGGTACATGGTAAGAGTGATTTTGTATCTTCTTATTGATAATATTATAGGTTTTTTATGTAGTCAACAATGACATAGATTTAGTGACAGATCTTAGGTTTTACAAAATTTAGGATATGGTTGCTTAAGGCCCCCAAGTGTAATTATGCCTTGCAAAGGAAAAAGCTAAAGGTGAGTCCACTCACTCACAATAACTGTTCCATTCATACCATTATTCAAACATAAGCCTCATCCAATACCTTTATTGAAATATACTTGGCTTTAGTTTCTAGTTTTGATCTTTAGGGTTTGTGGAGATACATGTTTGTGTATCCAAAAATTGGTTCCATTGTCGAGAATAGTCTAATAGTGGCTCTTATATTTCACACCCTTGTAACTTGAGAGAAACTCAACAAAATTGTCATTTTATTCCTGTATTGAGTTGGCATCCAATCAAATTATGAAAGTTGAATGATATTATTTCTAGTAAGATAAAATTATGGTCTCTAAATGAAATGAATACTCTATTGGCGAGTTGAACCCAAACCAATTTTTTTCCTTGGAGATCATGTACACTTCAAGGTATCCTCTTTTGAAAGAGGTTGCCTTTGTTGTCAAGAACCAAATTTGATTGATTGTTGAAACCTATCTTTAGTAAACGTATAAAATAATAATCTTCTCCCCTTTTAAGACAATTATTATTTTATGGTAAAGAAACACATAGTCATAACACTTTAGTTTTTCCCCTTGAAAGATATAATGTTGTAGTCATGGCTTCTTAGTTTAATAATGATCACTCTAGATTTTCTCCTTTTTATGCACCCTCTTATGTTTCAAGCATTAGATATTTTGATGAAAAAAGTGACCATGAATACTTTAGTGATGCTTATTCATCCCATTCAAGTACCCATGCATCTTATGCAAAACCATGTACAAGCTTACATGCATCCATACACGATGAAAATGAGCTTGTTAGACAACAAAAAGAAATTAAAAACTAAATCAAATTTCTTGAGTCTAGGTTGCAATTCAATGCTTATCTTGATGCCACAAACATCCAAGTTGTTTAGTCCAAAATCATTCCCCTTGACACCACCCACAAACAACTAGAATTCTATTAGGTCAGCTATGAAATGCAAACCATGTTAATTGGGGTTATGAATCATATGCTTCAATTTGATAGGTATGATATTTAGGAAGGGGACACACATGTTGATGCATTTAAAAATTTTATAGAAAATTTCCATTTGAAGATGAAGATTTGTGGATGAGATTCTTTGTTAATTATCTATGTGGGAAGGCATGAAGATGGATTGATAGTTTTTCAGAATATTATTTTGATTCTTGGAAGGATCTTGTGACTACCTTTGATATAATGCAAGAAAGATGGACTCTACTACTCTTTTCCAAGAATTGGTAAATATCAAAAGGTAAGAGATAGAATCTAGTAAGTACTTACAATATAAGTTTTCTAGTTTCCATTTTGAAAGTCTTGAATATTTCTAAACCCACTATGTTTGTTTGCATTGATCTATTGTTTGAATCCTATAAGGTTGGTCTAAATTTAGTTTAGAACCACATGCCATTTAATGTTTTTTAGCAAATTGATGAATGTGTTGACTCACTTGAAAGAATGACAAATGATTACCTAATAAAATTATTATCCTCAAATCCTAATGTTTTCAATATTTTTTTAGTATCAGTTATGATGTAAAAGATGCATACTATAGTAAAGTGAATACAATACTGGATTAGGCTAAGAGTAAACTTGAGAGGGAAATTATTTGTGGTGTTGCATCATATGAAATTTTTTTTGATGGCGAAGATATCATATGCACTTACGTTCAATTGGATGAGCAATCCTTTTGAGATGATAATAAATGACCCTCAACTTGAGGTTGATGTATGTGACCCTACATTGTGGCATCCCTACTGAGGAAGATGAATGTGTGTGTACAAGTGTGCAACCAAATGAATCAATTCATGAAATTTATTATGTTGAGTGAGTACATGTATGTGATATAATAAATGAACAAGAAACCAATATCTTGTTTGACGTATTTCCCTTATTTGTGTCCTTAGATGATGATGAGGCTACTGATGCTAATATTTCTACACATGTTTGTTTGCATGAGGTTGGAATGGATTTTCTAGCACTTAATGATGAAATAGATAATATAAATTATAGTACAACCATTGATTTTCATTTTGAAGGCCTTAGCCTTGATGATAATGAAGATGGTGACTATGTGGATGCATATGAGAGTTTATTTATTTGGTGAAAAATTTGTTATCTCCCTTATGGTGATTGTGATTGAAGTGGGTCATAAGGGGATGTTGTTAGAATAAATGAGGAAGAAGATGCAAAGTGTTACTATTTTTATTCAATAGGGAACATGGAGTAGTAAGTTGCCAATATGAGTTTGAAAAAAGAGACAAATTAAAGAAATTGGTTCTTCACTTGATGTGTCTTGTGGTGTTGACCTTTGTGTTGATGGTTTGGATTGTAGTTTGAATCATCTATGTTATTTAGACATTGAAATGTATATCAACACATGTCACAATGATGCATAATAGGGTCCTAATGACTATGAAGTATTTCACTTTGATGCAAGGTGTATGCCAACTCTTGAGGTTCTTGTGTTTCACCAAAGGTTGAGTAATTTATGTGGAGCATGGATGTGAATGAGAAATAATTCATATGCATGCCTAAGGATGAGTATGTTATAGATCTACATGGAAATATTTTTGAATTAGAGACATTTTATTTAATATGCAAAAAAAAGTTTTTATGTAAGTCATAAGGAAAATCGAGCATTCTTTTTCTTTTTATGTGAATTGGATGTGTTTTCATTTTTCCTTGATTCACTTCAAAAGATTAGTAGGTATGGAAATATTATATCCATGAGATATGGACCATGCTATACCAACTATGGATTGAATAACATAATGATTCACTTCAATGAGATGACCTTTGATCTTTGTGCTTCTATGGTTTGAAGCTATAATATATGATAGATATTTCATGTCATAGCTTGATGGATGAACTCCTAGTTTGAGGGACATCAAATCCTTAATTATGCTTGTCTTTGACAAAGGCAACTTGTGTCTTTCAATTTGTCCACAACCTTGTGCTATGGATTTTATTTGGATATACATTTTTTTTCTTGTGTTCTTTTGGTTCCCCATCCTTCCCTTCTCTTATCCTTTTTTATCTACTCCCTAGAGATAGTAGGATCCTTGTTGTGTCTACAAGAGACACACATACCCATTTATAGACAATGTTGGCACCTATCCAAATGGTCACAAATTATCTAGGTCTTGTGTCGTATTTGTTTCCTTGACCTTCCTATTGGACTCTGCTAAACCTTAAACCTTATAACATTTTGAATATTTTCCTTTTCCTATATTTTTTCTATATTATTTTAGATCTCTTTAGAATTTTCTAGTTTGTTGTGCTTCCCCATTGTGTTACTTTTTCATGAACCTAGGTTTTGAAATTTTCTAAATGTGAGGGATGTTTAGTGATTTTTTAATCTTGGTTGGGATTTTAGAGTTTCTCATCTTGACATTGTCATTTTGGTGTTTCCCTTACCGACATGCCTTTCCTTGAAATTCCCCTTTTCTTGATTCCTTCTATTCAAGATTTTGAATTTTCCCTTCTCAAGATGTCATTCTTTCTAAGTCCACTTTTTCCAGTTTAGGTGACATTAACCTTGCAAACCTATGCCATTTATATATCTCTATGTTTCTTGGAAAGTTTCCTAGGGGATACGAGAGAAATTAATTAAATATTGGCATTATTGTAATTATATTCTCAAGAGGGAATTTAATGTTGGTGGAGGTTACACATTGCTATAGGAAAAATATCCCTCCTAGGCATCCAAATTGGGAATGTGAAAAGTCTTGAGTGGGGAACCCAAGTTTGGAGGTAAAAAAGTGTCCATTGGTGTTCCACCTAGAAGCTGAAAGTCACTAGAGCATCCTGAAAGACAAAAGATGAAAAGGCTATGGGCTAGGCACCCATGTTGGAGCCTTGTGCATTTTATTTAATATTCATCATCTCTTAGTCTTCCAAGAAAGGAGCATGGGTTTTTGCAGTGGTTTTGGCACTTCTTGTTTAGGTTTACCATCATGGTTTTACCTTCCACAAGTTCTATATATTGGATCCATGAGGTGATTGTTTCATAGTGTGTTATTATTAGAAATTAAGACCTTAGGATACCGATCATTATAAACAAGGGTGATCCCGCAATAGTGGTCACTTACAATTTTTGGCCTAACTGAACATGAACTGATTTTTTTTTAACTAAATCTTCACTTTCGGGCACCTATAGCTGCTAAATCATGAGGAATTTGAAGATAATGCAAACAAGTGATTTGTGACATTTTGTTTGTAGATTCTAAATATGTATATTTTAAAAAATTTGGAATCAAATTGCGTTTCTTTTTCCATCTTCTTTGAAAACTAGTTTTTAATAGTAAACACCATTTTTAAAGAGTGGTGTGTACTTGCTAACACATAACTTTTTGTCTATGAAGAATAAAATTCTATTTTTTTCAAATTTAGATTTGTAACTACGATATCTAGTGCATGCAATTGGTTTCATAGTGTTTTATTGATTTTTTTTTTAATTAAGTTTTGAAGTCAGATCAATTACAATTTAGACATAGGTTTACTTGCTAAAACAACTTCTTTTGTATGTATCAAAATTAATTTTTTTTGTTGGATCAAGGACATCAATATCTAGTGCATAGATATTTTTCAGATTTTTTTTGATAATCTGCTATTTTTCCACATGTCTAGAACAAAGAGTTTGATTTTTGATGAAAAACCTATGTTTAATTAAACTAAAAAAAATACATTATAAAACCAAAATATATTAAAATTATATTTGATGGATAACTCGTTCTGATGACTACCATCATCCAATTGGGTATGTGAAGTTTCCTCCATTTTCATCCTCAACCCGAGTTTCAAAAGGAAATTTTCTGTAGAAATTTGGTAGAAGAGGGGGAGAAGAGAAAAAAAGGGGGGTTCTAGCGAACCCTCTTTTCTAGAAGAAGGGGGGTTCACTAGAACCACCCCCCCTCCTCTAGTGAACCTTGTTCACTAGAAGGGGGAGGGGGTTCACTAGAACCCCCCCTTCTAGTGAACCCCCCTTTAAATATAATTAAAAAAGAAAACCCATTAAAGGGGGGTTCACTAGAACCCCCCTTCTAGCAGAACCCCCTAAAGTGTTTTCCCTTCGAAAATGCGTTTTCCCTTCCTCAAACTAATTGTAAACCAGTTTTGTGGGATCACCCACAAGATATAAAATAAATAAAATGAGAATCATTTCACACATTACACAAGATATACATGGGAAAAACCCTTCTAGGTAAAAACCCCATAAAACACTTACAATAATAGTCTATTATAACATAGAACGAACCTAGGGAACACTTCTCTATACTTTCACATGACCAATAATAACTCATGTGCATAGTGATAGAATTCACTATCAATTATCTCCAAATTCTTCACCTATCAATGAGAGGGAACCTCCTTAAATATAGGAGAAAGGGTAAAATAATACCTTAAGGGGTTATTAGTCACACCAATTCAAAATAACTGCATAATTAATTAATAATCAAATAGTACTAAACTATAATTATTTCAAATGGGATATGCTTAAGAAAGCATATAATATATAAGGTTTAATAACCTTATATCAGAACATTATATAAATGTTATAAGCATACGAACCATAGTAAAATAATGGTCTAACACTCCCCCTTAATGTTAATAAGGGGCATCGCATGTCAATTTTTAGAAAATAAAAAATGAAGTACCCTAGTAACATATGTCTTCTTTGGCAGTGATAAATAAGGACACAAATATATGCCAAAATGAAAGTCATGTATTCTAGACTACAGGAAAGTCATCTTGTCATAATTTATAATCCCACTACTTTAAAAATGATGCTATCTATGAGGTCTTAAATAAAGATTTGTATTGGAGCATGGGTCTCCTCAAATCAACCTCACCCTAGGTTCATTACATAGTGCCTGTAGGACTTAATACAATTCCCAATAGGACTTAATACAATGTTTTTATAAGTGGGATATTCATAGAGAGAAAAAAATTTAATAGATGCCCATAGGACTTATACATCTAGGATTTAACCATTAGGTGGTGGCATTGAGATGCACACTCCCCCTAAATGACATCACCTAAGGCCAATAATTTATTTTAATTTGGAGCATATAATTCTTAGATGTCTTATATTATACCTATTAGATCTTACATTTAGGATTTATCCATGGGGTGGTATTATGCACACTCCCCCTCTATGGCATCACCTAAGGACAATTACTGCATATAGGTTTTGATAAGTTATGACTGCGATTTTAATATTTTTCTTCTTGATCATAGCATACATTTTTTTAATAGAATTGGAGAGAATTTTTATGATAAAACACTTTCACTTGAGTAGAACTTTTATGATGGAATAATTTCACTTGAGTGAGGTTCTCATGATCTTCAATATAATTTTCACTTTTTGGAAATGAGATTCTTTGGTAATAGTAAAATAACACCAGTTATCATATAGTAAAGTGGTACTTTTACAAGTATCTAGTTGATGCTCTTCCATGAATCTTCAAAGCCACATTGATTCTTTAGGAGCTACTTTTATATTTTGGGTTTTGAATAAAAACCATAGAAGATAGCTTTCTTAAAAGTATTACACCATCCATGTAAGAGCACTTGCACCATTTATTTTGAAGGCGTAGTCTATCGCAGATTTCTTATAAATGGAATCACCAACATAGTCACTAACATAATAATCAAATAAATTTGATTCTTGGTATAGAATTTTTTATTTTTAATATACATTTGTCAATTTCCAATTAGCATAAATCTAGAAAATAGTCTAATGATCATTAGCAAGGAGATCATAAGATATTTTCATGAACATAAGTATGAAAAATTTGTTATTTTTTATCAAGAAAAAAATAGTCATGCTACTAATCATGTAGTAATGATCCATAAAAAATAAGTAACAAGTGAGTTATCCTTTCCAAATTTTCTCCCTAGACAATTTATTAGGGCGATAGCCACCCATTACAAATAGGTTCTTTTATACCCAATAATTTTAGAGTAAATATTGACCTCTTTATATAGTTGTGAAAAAAAATGTCATCTCTTTTAACTTTGTAATATAACTATCAACAGTAAAGAAGAAGTTTATTTATCTCCTACTTCACTTCCAACAAGCATTGCATACAAAATGCCAGCTAAAATAATTTATCATCCATGTGATCTTAGTTTACGCATACAAGTTGAATTCAAATTTATCGAACTTATATGATTAATTAAGTGATATTGAATTAATGTAGGTGATATGATTTGGTTTTGAGATGATTCATTTCATCAATCAGGTACTTCTTTTTTGTAGATCTAGTACAATTGACTATATTCCTTCTTATTTTTAAAATATAGAGTTCAATGATATTCAAATATTATATTCTTTACTAGTGTGAAGAAGATGACATTGTACAAAGACATACGATCTAATACAAATGTATTTTTATATGTATAAGAATCTAGACAGTTGTATGACATCACGTAATTTAATTCAAAATTGGTTGTCAAAGTACTATAGCAACATATTAAAGATAGTTTCCAACACATCTACGTCTTTCTCTTTACTTTGTAATTTTCTTGGGAATTGTTAATTGACTATATATGACATGAAAGTAAGTTCAAGAGAGATAAAATAAATGTAATTTCTAAGGAACCAAAACAAATATGTGAATATTTTAAGCAATATATAGTATATAATATGTTATCTAAATTTCACATTATAAAATAATTGTTACTACTAGGTTTTATTTTATAAATATCCATTTGTAAATGCCTCTAGCAATAAAATATATTCAAAAAACTTTATACAAGAATATTCAAACTTTTACTTAAATGAGTAATTTTTATAACATAATAGTGAAGAAATATTGGCTTCAACAAAATATTTGGGGCAGTAAGAAATGAAGGCATGTAAGACATATGCTAAATTCATAAATTTAATAAGGAAATTATAAACCTAAGAGATTGCATATAGCTAAATATCCAACATTAAAAGGTTGAGGTAATGTCAAATGTGACATTAAGACTCTCTTGTAATTTTACTATAGAATTAAAATATTTGATAAGTGGAATGCAATAAACTCTTCAATCTATACAATAAAATAGTTAATGAATGTTTTTTTAATCTCTCAATTATTTTTTGATGATTATTCGTTGGTTCTTATTTTCATACAAATAATCAAGATCTTATGACTGAAATCTCTATAAAATATTTGTAAGCAATTCTTTTTAGCATGTGTAAGTAAGATAAAGCATTAGAGACAAATAGATTTAATAATTTAATAATAATTGAGGGCCTCTACACTTGCTCCATAGATAAAAGAGTGAGCATAGTGAACAACTTAGTCAATAGTTATTTACTTACATTATTAGAAAACAACTTTGATAATTTATATTCTCTTAACATAAATCTATAGTAATAACATAAAAATCCCAAATAATAATAACTTTGGATTGGATTTGTTAGATAAATGAAAGTCAATGAGTTCTGTGTCGGTTGAAAAGTTGTTGCATTTTGAGAACAAGTATAGTATTATCCGTATCTAGGCGAAATGATCCACTAGTTGAGCATGTTCCAATAGTTTTTATTGCATTTATTGACTTAATGTCCAATATTTTTAACAATATTGAACCAATAGTTGTGACTTTAAAGTTGTTAATGTTGATGATAACTACCAATAATAGTATAATATGTATTCCTTAAATCTAAAAAGAAAAAAATCATATGATGACACATCAATACACTTATAACCTATTATAACTATTGTTTTTAATCTTCTATTTCCATTCATTGTACAAAGAAAAACATCTATTTATCAGTGCAAGGGTCATTGCTGGGAAGGAAGGAGTAAATAGGTTCACTGCATTCTATGACTATGAAGATCTCGTTCTCACTCACCCTTCAGCCACCACTTCTTGATCTGAATTGAAATATCTTGGCAGAATGGAGCAATTGAGAAATATTAATAGAAACAGATCATTCCGTATTGAAACAGTCTCGTCTATCATTATTAAATCATTCGAGAATGATATTTAGCCGATAGGCTATATATAGAATGAGGTTTCAATCCAAACCTGTGTCACGCCCCCAAACCTCTATTTCTGTCCGGTAAACCTCGTTTAAAAATAGGCTTGATTGATCGTTACCATTGGAGTCGCTTTCATATCACCCCTTTCACCTTCAGACTTCAGACATGCGCATAGATATCTTGCAAAGTACATAGGAGAAGAAAGGAGAGTTATTGCAAAACTGGACATGGTATTAACTACTGCCTTCAATATCATCTAATACTTTCACTGCCACATTATGATATTTCCTCCATACTTAGCTTTTGTCATGAGATTTTCATTGCACAGGTGGCCGTCATTGAAATCAAAAGAGTTGTTGAAGACTTAATTCTTGATAATTGTCATTTGGCATGGGAATCACTTGCATATCTACTCCCTTGATAGCACATGCAGTAAGAAGTGCTTTCCCATTTCTCTCATTTGGTTCTACCTAAGGGTTTTGGTGTTTGGCGTCCATCATAAGGACAGATCGTGGGTAGTGTGTAACTGGAAAATACCTTTCAAGCCTGGACTTCTCTCTGAATCACAAGCAAAGTCTCTTATCTAAGCTGCGTAGAAGTTCTGGGCACATAGGGTCGTGGAAGGTTGCTGGGAGTGAGTGGAGGCTGGAAGTGGCCATCAAACTGCACCCCTATCCATTACTCAGTGATACGTTGCAACTGCTAGTCCATATGTAAAGCTACAGGAAGAGGACGACTGGTTAAAGGATAAAAAAGGGAACATTTCACAGGTTTGACCTGCTGTTACTATCTTACAAGCCTAGCGTGACTTTCTTCAACGAGTTGTACCATTCTCAGACCCACGTACATCTCCAGGTTTGAGCATCATACATCTTGTAGTTATTAAATGAGGGTTTCAAATCTAATTGTCTGATATATGTAACAATCCACTTGCTGTAATGAATTTCTGAGAATCTGAGATTGTAATCAGATTATAAGAGTCATCACTTCTGAGTGAATCTTTGGACATTGAAAAAGTATAAGAATATTATTTGTAATTGAGCTCTTTAGCTCTTATTGTGGTCTGGGTTTAGACTGAAATTGTATTAATCGCAATAAGTTGCTTTGAATAACAGTCATATCTGTGATTGTAACCTATAGAGAAGGCTGCTGCCCTGAATATTATCTTTTTTTAGCAGTTTTGAAGGTAATTCAAATATTTATTCAATACATCTGCAACAATAACTTTGGCAGAACTTTGATTAAATTTAATTGTTTTCTATTGGTGAATGAAGCACTTTCGAAGTGTTCTACGCACAACACTTAAGGTTGAAGTCATTACATTATTAAAATAAACCTCTACAGATTTATGTGAAAATCATAAACTGGCCTCAATAGTTTTATTGACCAGTGACTAATGGCTCTGTTTCTGCCATAAATATATGTAGGCTACTGATCAATCATTATTTGGCTACAATGATCAAAAACACACTCTCTTCCTTCTTTGCAGACCCATTAATCTCACCTTCAGCAACATCATTCCCATCTCCCATGTTTGTATCAGTCCTATTCTTGCTTTCCTTGTGCTATTTTACTCTGATGGGTGTAAAGACTAAAACCCCGCCAGGGCCACCATGATTAGCATTCTCGAACACCACAGGCAGCCATCCTCTGCTGGAATAAGCAAACCTCAAATGTGGGAGCTTTGAAACACGTATCAACATCCATTATAGCATAAAAAAATGAGGAAGTATGTCAAATGTTATAATTGTAAATGCTTTGATAGAAATACATGCAAAATGTGGGAGCATAGAAAAGGAACGCTATTTATCGGATAATCTACACAAACGCAATCTTGTCTCCAAGAACACACTGATTTAAGGCTATGCCATGCATAGATATGGCAAGGGGGCCTGTAAACTATATGAAGATAAGTTGTCCAATTGTCTCTAGATTTAGATTGTTTAAGTTTTTTTTTGCATCAATATTTCTCCTAAGCTCTCTTTTTCATCCTTATGATGGATCACGGAGTGTGATTCGAAACGTTGATGCAAAAAAGAAACTTACACAATCTAAATCCAGAAAAAATTGGGGAACATTCTATATGAATTATGGAAATATGTTATCTCTTAAATATATGAAGAGATGTAAAATTATGACATGGCTTTAGATCACGTGACATCACTTTGTGTTTTATTAGCTTGCTTCCATGTAGTAAATAAAATAATATAGAACTAGGAGAATATGTAGCAAAATGCCTTTTTAGGATGGATTCTATTAATTCCACAAATTAATTAATTCATTCAAACATTTATGCTATAACCGTAAGTTGGGAAGACTAATCTAAAACTACAAATATGATGAAAGAGTGAGGGTTAGTTATTGAAAATGAAGGTAATATTGTAACTTAAAACTTGTAAAACTATGAGACTGTAGATCTAATTAAGTATTCTTTGTCACAATTATTTGTGTATGATTAATCGGTTTAGATCAATTTTACCAATTATAAAAAGAGACAAAAGATTGTAGAATAATGAGACCAAAGATAGAAGTGACACAACATATACGTGGAGAAACCCTTTTGAGAAAAAAATCCACCAAAATCAATAGTGCTTGTATTATTTAGCCTTAGAACAAGATTACAATAACATTGTATAAATCCTTGATTGATATGCTTTCTTTTCTTCGACAATCCTTCACAACCTGCAATAAACTCTCATAGAACTCTCATACACTTGCTGCAATTAATAAACAATTATGAGCATGTAAAATTCAGAAGAGTTGTACAAAACAAGAGCATAAGTCTCCTCACAAAAATCTACTCCTAGATTGGGCAACTAGAGTTCCACAATGTAATCTGAAGTCAAATCAAAGTATTACTCAATTTAGGCGCCCCAAACTAAACACTTAACTGAACTTTGGTCATGAAGATATATTGTAAACTTCATCTCAACGTTGGCGCCTGTAAGAGAGGGGGACCAACCACTACAAGGCCCCAAGTCACAAAAGGTTGAGAGCAATATGGCTACCCTAACTTACCTCAGTTAAAGAGAATGTTAGGATAGGCAAGATGAGAATGATGAAGACTATGAAGTCCCTCGACCACTCTGCAAACTAGAGAGTTGATAAGAGACTAGGCGAATCGATTTTTAGGGTCAACTCTGTGTCTTGGATAACTCTTTGTTAGAGGACAAAAGTGTAGTTATGGGATGACAGCGCGACGCGTTGGTGTATCTTAGGTGCGCTAGCATCCGTATGGCTAGAAAACCAGGGAGACAAGGTTGGACCACTCAAAAATGAACTGTCAGCCTAGTTAAGAGCTTCTAAAGGTGCATAATAGCACTATGAAATACGAAACATAAAGACGAGTGTGATAAAGGAAATATATTACCACAAGGGTGACGAAGATTATCTCACACAATAACATTTTCGCTAGCATGCTCCAAGATCTTTCCACCTACACACAAAAAAGAGGGAAAATATTGGGAGTTGTTTAGGGGTTTACTTTAGTTAGACCCCCGTTTTGGTGTTTCCACCTCCACAGAAAACCAAGTTTTTAACAATGTAAAAATAATGCCATAAAGAAGGAAATACAAACAAAGTGCACAAAGAAACTACAAAACAGTAATGTGCCAACTCAATCAAATAATAAAAATTATGAATGAGGAGCTTACCACCTTCGTCCAAAGCGCTCAAGGCTAGTGGAAGAGAAAGATGAGAGGAAATCAAGCCTCTGCTGCAATGGAGTTGTCCTACGCTTGTTCTATTGAAATGATGGAGTGATAGATTGCTGCTATGGAATACAAAATTCTACTGTAATGTTTGAGGATGAATGAATGAAGTTGTTTAGAGATCGTGAAAGCTTTCCAAGAGATGAAAATGGATGAAGAAAGGAGATGAAGAAACAACCATATTCGGGTTGGCCAACTGAAGGGAGGTGTTACAATTTGACTTCCAATAGGAAGTGTAACGTCTCTACAGACTCCAACAACAGGAATCTGCTAGGGACGTAAGCACGCCACGCGGATGTCTGTGCGCTGCGCGAGCATCCCCAACAAAATTCCTCCACCAACACTCAAAATAGGCGCCAAGTGGGTGAAGAGCAATGGGCTTATGTGGAATTAAGCCTCTGAGTTTGGTTTTCTAAAGTGGAGATGTGTAAAAGAGGAATTTGCATGAGGGGTGCAAATTTTCTCCTATAGATTTTTCCCCCACTTTAGCAAGCACGAATACTGATGAGTGCTTCGATACAGTAGATCAAAGAAGTAGTAGGGTTAGAAAAGTATATTTGAACCGTCAAGGAAGCAGAGCACGGTCTAGCAAGCCTAAGAGTGCAGGACATGAAAAGGACTTCATAGCTCTGTAGAACTATGAAGATGAAAAAAGAAAGTGCCTTACAGGCCCGCAAACTTGCAAGGGAGGTATCCTTCAAGAACTCTCACATGAAAGGAAACCAAGAAAAGTGTTTTACAAACCCGCAAACCTACAAGGAAGGTATCCCCCAAGAACTCTCACAGGAGGGAGATTGAGCAAAGGGGAATCTACAGAGTCAAGAACGGTGACATGTTTACCTGTAGATAGAACTCATTAGGAAGCGGCCACACATGCTAGTGAACATACAATCACATAGATCATCACCAAGTTTGAAGACTTTCAAAGGGGTCCCTTAAGAACCCTTCAAAAGGAAGAGGGGTCCACTCAAGGGACCCATTGTTCTTAAGGAAAAGTCTAGTCAGGCTACCCCCAAGCTAGACACAAGGATGCGAAGTAGGTCTAGTCAGGTTGTCCCCAGACTAGACGCAAAGATAAGAAATAGGTCTAGTCGGGCTGCCTCGGGCTAGACACTAAGATGTGAAACCGGTCTAGTTGGGCTACCCCCAAACTAGATGCCAAGATGTAAAGGATTTTCAAGGGGGTCCCTTGAGAACCCGATGCGAAAAGAAAGGGTCCACTCAAGGGATGTACACTGTCTAAAAGCCAATGCCTTCTTTCTCGAATCGATTCTTCATTAAGGAATCCTTTTGAAAGATGTTCACTTCATCAAGGAATTAGAAAGGAAGAATATGCCCCCATGTGAGGGGAAGATCAAAGTTGTTCCCACTTCGGAGGAAGGTTTCCAAGTCCTTTCTTTATGAACCCATGATGAAGGAAACATGTTTTTTTAGGTTTTCAAGTTGAGAATGCAATTCTAGCAAAAAATGTGTGGAGGGTCTTTGAGAAAAGATTCGTTGGCAACGAATGCATTTTCTAAAGATCAGGTAATGTAGAAGTGGCGTTATCACACTTCAGAGGGACAACTCAAGCAAAGAAGAGAGAAAGATAAAGAAAAAGGAAAGAGAACATGAACAAAGGGCATAGGGGGATTTGGTTTCACAAGGTCATATCTGCCTTTATTTATGAATAGTAGGTAACCGTGGTGTGAGGCGAAAGATCATCAATCCCCAACCAAATTAGGAAGAATGCATAGAAGACAGTAAAAATAAAAAATTGGGTCGACATGGAAGGAAGCCTAAATGCCCCCAACGCTTTGCATCGTTCCCAATTTTCCAAAATTCAATCACAAACATGGAAGAATGATAATACAAATAGAAGAAGGTTTACAACACAAACGCCACACTTGTATCCAAGCACCAATAGGGGTGACAAGGGTCATCCAAGCACACATAGTACGATCACGGGGGAAGCACATCACAACACACACACATCTAATATAAAGATTAAGAAGGGGTCATCCCCTAACACTGGTCAACCAAGAGGTCGTCAACTTCCCACTCTAGATCATCGTAGGGGGAAGGATGATGATCCTACAACAGTGTAATATTAAGGGGAGGAGTTTCTGACCCTCCCACAACAAGGGCTAAGGAAGAAGGACCTATGAGGTCTCCGTCACTCAACTCTTGTGGGTCTAAGGTCAATGACTTAGTGAAGAATACTGACAAGGTCATAACTTCATCCACTGAGTTAAATATGCACTTAATAGGAGTGTCATGTTTTACCTTGATGAACGAAGGGGTTTGCACTCGAGGTTCACCGCTAGGCTCACCGAGATATTCGAGAGTGGTGACGAAATCGAGAGAGGCTGGGATTGGTTCTGTTACTAAGACGGAACAAGACAACGTAGGACCGCCTTTCAGAGAAGGTGGGCTCCTCTTATGACTTCCATTACTGGAGGGACTACTCTCTACCTTTTTCTTCATTAGAGGGGGTGAACTCCCCACAGACGAAGCAAGAAGGGTAGAGGGAGAGGAGGAAAGAACAACAATAGATACAACTAAATTTTTAATCATATCTATGAGTTTTGGGAAAGGCGAGACATCCAGAACAGACGTTAGCAAATGCGAATCCACTGAAGGAGTGATGAACACCTACACCTTACTAGACACGTGTGCTCATAGCGGAAGCCAAAAGCGATACATAGCTAATTTGGATGGACAAAAAAGGGAAGAGAGAGGAGGAAACGACATGAGGTCCTGATATTGGAGCAGTCATCTCCTCTTGTTTCTTCTGTAAGGCGGCTTGCTCAGCTAGAAGAGCCTTTCATTGGTGCTTATGCTCGTGCGCAAGACAGTTTTTGCGACTCTTCAAACCAGAAGCCGATGGTTGTGAAGGAACAATGGGTTCCTGTTCAGCCATGGGAGTGTCCTCCATAGCTGTTTCCAATGGAGGGACAAACTCTTGGATGGGAGAAGAAGGAGCATGTTTAGAAACAATAGGGGGGATCAACTCTAGTGCCTCAATAGTGGGCCTCTTCCCGTTCAGAGGAACGGTAAGAGGTCGTGGGGAAAATTATCTTCGTGAGCCTTTCTTTCTGCCATATAAATAGTACCAAGGTCCGAGAGGTCCATTAGGGAGATCCGATATCCTGATCTTGGGTCTATGCAAAGTAGGCACCATCGGAATTGATGGGTTAAAACTAGGCTTATTCATCCAATACTCCTCCCAAGAAAGGGGAGTAGACGAGGCAACCCAAGAGGGAGCAAGCTTATCCTTTCCCTTTTAGGAGGAGGAGGTAGTTGGCTGCTCCACTATAGGTAGGGTCAACTTCGGTTGTCCCTTGTGCCCAGTCTTATACTTTACGTAGTTCTTATAAAGTAGGTTTGTTCTTGGTGGAAGCGGACCGACTGGAGTGGGCCAAAAGTGATCCAACGAATATCCCCCATGGGACATCATAGGATGGTATCCAGTATGATGCACCACATGCACAACAACTTCATGGGAAAACTTAAGACACTTATAAATTATAGAGGCGATCCCATTCATGGAAGTTAGCCATGGTATGCCTAACTTCACCTTGAATAGGTCTGACTCAGGAACGACATTGAAAATCATGTCTATGTTCCTAGGTCCAACCAGGATAGACAACGTTATCAATCCATAGGGTTTAAGAGAAAGACCATCGTGCGTACGGATGATGGACTTTGTTTTTTCATATTCCTCCCTTTGTAGGGAGTTTAAGAATAGAGTCTCCTCTGTGATGACATTCACTCTACTCGCGGGATCGACTAAGACCCCTATCACAATGTTTCCATTGAGGCGAGCGAGAATGTAGAGTGGAGAACGTTTGTCATTTGCTGGTACATCTTGTGAAGTGAATGTTATATCCGATGAATCGGTCGCAAGATGAGGATAGGGAGTAATAGTAACCATGTTAACATAGGCTTCAGGCTCGGAAACAAAATTAGAGGGGTCGATAATCATGTTAGCAGAATGAGACGGAAATGGGTTCGTGTATATCTGCAATTCACTATTAGCCTTCGTCATTGATCTTTTCTTATTTTGTTTACTTCCATTGAGACGGATAGTACATTCCTCAATGCGATCTTGTATCTCATGACGCAGGTGCATGAAATGTTTGGTAACATGTTCGTTAACTCGATGGTATTGACAATAGATGTTTGTTTCATACCAACTAGGATATGGTTCCCTAACAGGTTTTGGAGTTGGCAAGTTAACGATCTTATTCGTCAACATCTTCTATAAGATGGAGGAATAATATTTTGATAACTTCATGAACTTTCGATCATGCCTAAGACCATTATCCACAATGGCTACTACATTTGCAACAATCTTTCCTTTTCAGTGATTGATATAATAGACTTCCCTGCAGGATGGGAGTGTGAGGAGGATCCGCCAAACTGAACTATTGTTTGTTGGTACTCCCGTAGGGCTGCACACAGATGCACGAAAGAAGGGTATTTCATAAGGGAAAAATTCTCTTGCTAAGGCCTTTGTAAGTTCCCTATGAACACTTTTTGTACATTGGAGTCAGGTAACGGGTACATGATATTTGTGAAAAGAGCACCTAATATCATGCTATAAATTCGGTAATCTTCTCATTATCCCCTTGTTTACATCGAACAAGGTCAGAGAAGGTCATCTTAGGTCCGATGTTGGCTTGGAACTATTGTAGGAACTAGTTCACAAGCTGATCAAATGTAAAGATGGAATTGTCAAGCAAGGAACAGTACCATTCGAGTGTTGTATCCTTGAGGGATCGAGGGAATAGTTTTGCCATCAATGCATCGTGATGGAAGAAGTTTGTATATAAGGCGTTAAAAGCGGACACATGTGTTTGTGGATCCCCTTTTCCACTATATTTCTCGAATTTAGGAATCTTCATCCCTTGCTGGAAAGGAGTGTTTCGAATTGCTACCAACAGCGGGCTATGTCAGAAGAAGGGCTAGAAGATACGCTGGGCGGAAGCTTGGGAAAGTTTCGCCAGCTGGTTCTGCATCTTCTCCATATTCTGAAGAAGGGTATTCAGAATTGGATCATTAGAAGACATAGGACCAATGGAACCACTACCAGAGCCACTGCCAGGACCATTGTCGTGACTACCATCGGAGCTGCCACCAATGCCACCGTCGCTTCCAAAAACACCACCATGACCTCTATCAGAACCATTTCTACCAGTGCCACCTTCACTACCAAAGTTACCACCACTAAAGCCTTTGCCAATCATCCCGCAAATCCCCCACCACTGGGGACAACAAGAGGGGGGAGATGGAAACCCAAAGGGTTCCTATTTACTCTGACAGTTTTAGAACTTTCAGAAGTAGTAGGGATGCTGATGGAAGGGACCATGTCGGCCATGTACATAGATGTGGGAGGCATTGATACTCCTAACTTCCTCTCATGTTCTTCGAAGGGGCCACCTCGTATCATGCTACCATGGTTCAAAGGGGTGCACGCTTCGGCCATACCAGTGAGACTAGCCAGGAGTTCTATGCATGTTCGATCTTTTCCCACCATATATTTTACTTCGCTAATAAATTTAGTAGCCCTAGCCAGCTTTAGGTTTTTCTCCAGGGGATTTTCTAAAGCACCCAACCCTTTGCTCAAACTAGCAAAATATTCAAAGGGAATGTGAACGAATTCATGCTTGTCAACGAAAGATGATGTAGGTTACACAGGAGAGGTAGGGATGCGGTCAATTTCATCAAATAATCTAGACTTGCCCTGTGACACCTGCTCCTACGTGGAAACACCAACTGTAGAGCCGAATAAAAGATCGGTAGTGAAACTAGAAGAGACCTTCGTCTTCTCCATCGGAAGGTGTTGCAGACTTCTGGGTATGTGCAGGATCATGATGGACCAAAAAGTGGCAATGGGGAAAAATCACGTTTTGGATCGACTCAAAAATGTGGAAATGTTGAGTTGACTTTTTTTAGGTTCGGGTGTCAGTACATTGCTCCAAAGCAATGGGGTATGTGCAGGATCATCATGGAAAAAATAGGCCCTTAAGTGGCAATAAAACTCAGAAAATTAGAGTTAGGCAACTTGACATAAAAATTTGAATAAGTTATTTATATTATTTCAAAAATATGTAAGAATAGAATCTGTAGAAAATTGAATGTAGTTTTGTAAACTACTAGGTTTATTTAAAAAAAAAAATCCATTTGGTGAAAATTTGAAATTTCAATGCAGTAGTACTTAAATTTCAGGGAAAAAATAAAAAGTAGGTGTCTGTCTGACCACCCTAACCACAATAAAATGATACTATTTTTTTATAATATTCTAGATATAAGTACGACACTCATGTCCCAATGTGATGCATAGTTTTTTGTAATTTTTTCAAAGTAATTAATTAATTATGAAGTTTTTATTACAAATTTTTAAAAATATAAAAAATTGTATGTCTAACCACCTTAACTTGGTCAAAACTTCATGAAATTCAATTTTTTTTTTAATCCTATAGTATCTGAAGCATAGAATGTGATGCATGTTTTGGATTCAAAAAATGTGATATCGTTTGAAAGCTATAGATTATTTTCAATTAGCCTATCAATCAGGATTTTAGTCGTAATTCAAATAAAAAATGAATAATAATTATTTATTAAATTCAAAGTAAAGCATAATTTATATTGGTGGAAAGCTGAGAATCTCCTTTAAAAACCCTTTTCATTTTATCAATTTTGGGTAAAATAAAAGTGGTCAGCCACATGGGCCATCATATCAATTAGATATCACCACTTTTTGGCCCATCATGATCCTGCACATACCCAATGCCCAAACCTACTTTTGCAAATCGGATATCCAAACCAAATCGGATGGATCAGATATCCAATTTGGTTCGGATATCCGATTTGAAAAGCCTGTATAAATTAAAAAAATCCAACTGTTAAAAGTCATTTCACACAATTTGGATGCGGGTGCACAGGGAGAAGAAGAAATCCGATATCTGATTTCATGAAAAATCCGATATCCGATTTAAGTTATTGGTTTTTTTTATGTTTTAATCAATTTTTCAATTAGATTCTTATAATTTTAAGTAGTTTTTACGATTTTTTTTTTCAAAAGTAGGGTTTTTTATTGATTATTAAAAACTAGAGTTTACAATGAATTTTTATTAAAAATTAATGTTTTTAAATGGATTTTGACTAAAAACTAGTGTTGTTGATGTATTTTTATCAAAAACTAGAGTTTGCTATGAATTTTTGTGAAAAAGTAGAGTTTTTTTGAGATTTTTATTAAAAACTAGGGTTTTTTTACAATAATTTCATTTATATTGTGTAATTTCAATTAGATTAATTAGTTTTTAACTTTAATCAGGTATTATGGCTGAGAATGAAAATGCACAAATGCCAAATGCTCCACCACCTCCGCAGCCAAATGCTCCACCACCTCTGCAGCCACCAATTGAAGACTTAATTGGTGAAAAATTGGGTTAATTGAGGGGCATTTGTGAAGTTTATAAGGCAATCCCTCGATTGACAGATATGACAAACACATTGAAGGAAATAATTAATAATATAGAAACCCTCTCCACCCAACATAATTCCTTTCATTCATGGCGAGAAGACATGAAGGAATATTATGGATGTGGATTGTCTTATGATGATGTGAAATATTTTCAAATAACCAAAACCCAAATAGCCTCTTTAATTATTAACCCCCGCACCAATTTGTCAGTGAATGTTAATAAAACAAAACTTTCTATAAAATGGTGCATGAATAGGGACATTGTAGATAACTTTTAGGATTGTTGGTGTATGGTTTTTGATAAACCACCGAACAACAATTCTGATATACCATTTTACTTTATTAAAAAATTATATGTTGAGTTTTTGTTAGGGCATCATTTCAATTACTTTGATATTAAACCCTTCCAGGGCGTAAGTGGAGGTATGCCCCAGGATAGACCAGGGGCAGTTAGAGTAGTCTCGTGCCTAAATGTTCCCCTTCCTCCCATTCCTCCCCTTCGTCTACCACCTCCAGTATATCATCCAGAGATTATCCAGGATGCAGCCACACAGACTATTCAGGCTATTCACTATTTGAGTGGTCATTTGGTTTCACATGCTTCTACAGTAGCTCAGCCACATTCTGGTGATGTTGGTAAAGGCTCGAGTGCTGCTGCATCCTCCTCCTCAGGTCCACATATTTGTGTGCCACATAATTGCACTATGTGCCGCCAAATATGCTTGGGTCCTCTTGTACAGCCCGTTGAGCATCCCTCAGACACTTCTGATTATGACCTCCATGATGTGGACATTATAGATCACTCGTAGGGGAGTGGAGCGCACCCTATAGAGTCCTCTCCTGTTAAAGAGGGGGATGTTGGAATAGTGACAGGTACTTGATTTAAGTTGTAAATTCATAACTTGCATTTTGTTTTAAATGAATATTAATAAGAGATAGTATCAAGTACTAATATTTATTTACATGGTGTATTTAACAGTTGATGTCTGAGGAGGAGCTCACATAGGTGACTGATAGCACCTTTAGGGCCATTTCATTTGGCTTAGACACACACACAGTATATATTTTTGCACTCACTCATTTACATTTTTTATTATATACTTGCTTGTCATTTGAATTGTCATTAATGAAATTATATAATAACTTATATGTTTATCTTATTTTCCTTTGTAAGAAATACCTAGTGCGAGTGAGTTGCAGCTTCATCCAGACTATGGAGGCACAAATTTAGATAAGGGGAAGGAAATTGAACTCAAATTGGATTGAATTAAGATTTTTAAGATCTTATATTGATTATACATACATCGACATAGATTGGTAGTTTCATATGTACTTGTCATTTTTATGTACAGACAATTATGAGCTATACAAAGATGTTGACAAGTGACACACCCCCTAAAGGAGTAGGTATTGGAACACCTCAAGGAGTAGTTGTTGAAACACCTCAAGGAGGAGGTGTCGAAACACCTGAAGGAGATAAAGAAAAAGATCAACCTAAAGAGGTATGTGTTTATTTTATTTTGTGTTTGGTAAATATGTTCCTATTACCAATAATCGTATGCTAACTTGGATCAATTTTATGTTTTTGTTCACATATATAGATTGACATTTCAAAAATTGGTTTGGTATATTTTAGGACTCCTGACCCTTTGAAAAGACGTATATTTCAGGTAATCAAGATTTTAATTTTAGAGTTCAATTAAAATTCAATGTATGTTGATTTTGATGTTAATTATTCGATTTTAAATTATATAGTATAACTAATCTCAATTGTGGTTTGAATTTTTCTTGTGCAGCTACCTTCAGAGCCAACGAGTGCTTCAAAGAGGCTCCATTTTGATGATCC
The DNA here is from genome assembly GCA_007115665.2 of Sequoiadendron giganteum. Taxonomy (NCBI): domain Eukaryota; kingdom Viridiplantae; phylum Streptophyta; class Pinopsida; order Cupressales; family Cupressaceae; genus Sequoiadendron; species Sequoiadendron giganteum. The sequence continues at coordinate 155,107,561 of CM021101.1, read as the reverse complement.
AACAATAGTCTAGGATGAGATAGACATTTTTGCATGTAAATTTTGAATACATATTGAGATGGCATATGCCACATTTTGTAAAACTTTGTTTGAGTTAGCGTCGATGCCATTTTTGTATATGGACATACACTTGATTATTGGATAATTTGATATATAGAAGTTGACAATTGAAATTTAATTTGTTCCTCATGTTCATGATTAAACTCTTTGAAAATTTTATCTTGAGCAATGGTTAAATATCAATGTACAATAACATAAAAAAGAATGGTTATATTATGTAGTTTATATTTATATCGCTGATTACATTGCATTACACATCTTTCAAACTCAAATCATTACTTCACATTGCATAACTAACAACTAGATGTTCAGAGATGAAAAAATTTCAATTACAATATAATTTTTACAAAGTCAACCTAAGCAGTTATGCAATTACTTCACATTGCATAACTAAAAACTATGAGCAGTTGTCAATTGTATTTGCTTGTCATGGAATTCTATGACACCACATTTCTTTGAAGTTTTTTTCAAATAGTCCACTGCCTTGTCTATGCTACCACATTTTCCAGACATGTCTACCAAAGCTTTTTATCAAACAATTCATTTTTCATACATTTTTCATAGCGATCACATTAAGTTGTAATAAATTAAATGATAGCCTATGGCTATTTAATTTATACTCATTTGATTTAAATGGATGAGGCTGACCTTCCTTGATATTATTTTGTAATTTATTATTTTCAAGAGAGGTCGAACTCCTTGAAGAGTCACCTTATTTTGTATAAATACAAGGTGATATTTTTTCATTTCCTCAATCAAGTTCATTCAGCATAATTCGCATTCCAAGCAGAAGTTCGCACTTGAGCAACAACGCTTCATCTTGCAGCAGCAAGCCTATTTCAAGGAGAAGCATATTCAATTGTATCTTTGCATCTAGGAGAGGTGCTATTATTCATTGTATCAAATTCAACCATGAGCTAGGCCTGAGTTGTAAGCAGATTTCTGCTCTTATTCCTTCATTATATAAGAGACATATTTGTTGGGTTTTTCTCCCTCAAGAAGAGGGTTTTCCCAAGGTATCTTGTTGTGTTTATTGTCTTATGTGTTGCATTTTTTGAGTTCTTTAAATTGTATTATCTGATCATTAAAACACTAGCATGGTATCAAAGCAGGTTTGGAAAAGATCGTGATCAGATTTGCTATTGCAGCGATACCTCTATTCCCTTTTTCTTTGTCTATCTCTATCTTAGTCAAGATGGTGAATGGTCTTAAAATTGGGTATAGACTCGAAGGAGCATCAAAATTCACTTCATGGAGATTCAAAATTATGCTCACTTTGGAGGAAAACGAATTGGTTGAGTGTGGAGAGAAAAGTTTTCGAACCTACGGATGAGGAAGAGAAAGTTCAATGGAGGAAGAAAGATATCAAGGCAAAGAAGATGTTACTTGATTTCATGAAGGACCATATTGTTCCTATCATCTCTAAGTTGAAGACAACGAGATAAATGCTTAAGACTTTGGAGGAGATGTATGAGATCAACAACATAATTCGTGCTCTAGCCTTGAAGCAACAACTTCATCATGTTAACATGGTGGAAGGAGAATTTTTCATCACCTACTTCATGAATATTTCTGAATTGAGAGTCAACTCTCTACCATTGGTCATATTGTTGATGACAAGGATTTGACCATGTTGGCTCTTAATGGTCTTCCTTCATCTTAGGAGTCTTACATTCAAGAAATCAGTGCGAGATCAAAAATTCCCAAGTTTGATCGGTTGAGGGCTAACTGTATTCAAGAAGAGTCAATATTGGCTACGAGAGGTATTGGACGAAGCCCTACAAATGAAGACATTCATGTTCTTTCCGCTCAATCCTCGAAGAAGGAAGGAAAAGGAGGAAAGAAAAGATGCTTCAAGAGGAATAGAGATAAAGGGTTAGATGGTGCTCCTGCATTCAAGAAGAAGTGGGACCTCTCTCATGTTCAATGCCTTAGATGTGACAAGTTTGGTGATTATGCGAAGGATTTCCTTACCAGGCCTAATCAGGATTGCTAAAAGACAACAATCTTTGACGGACTGTTACTCAGAAAACGTGATTCTTATAGACTCTCCGTCTGAGGATATGGAATTGTGTTGGGACCATCTACAATAACCTCTCTCGATTTTTTCTATCTCGGAGGCATTTTTCCGTGGTGATGAGTTTTCAATTGAGGGAAAAGTTGCCAAATGCAAGCAGTGTAAAGTTGCAAAGTGGTGCAACTTTCATTCTCCAACTCGTACAACCAAACAAACTATTCCAACACATCTGGATGGGTACGTTTACACTAGGTATGGTCATCTTTTTCACCCAAATACGCCGAATCACTCCGAGCTACATTAGACCGGCAATTTCCTTTAAGAGTCCAAAGTGTTAAACGACAACAATCTTTGATGGACTGTTAATCGGAAACCGTGATTCTTACAGACTCTCCACTTGAGGATATGGAATTTTGTTGGGACCATATACAATAACCTCGGTTTTTTTCTATCTCAAAGGCGTTTTCCCATGGTGATAAGTTTTCAGTTGAGGGAAAAGTTGCCAAATGCAAGCAGTGTAAAGTTGCAAAGTGTTGCAACTTTCATTCTCCAACTCGTACGACCAAATAGATTGTTCCAACACATTTGGATGGGTAGTTTTATGCTAGGTATTGTCCTCTTTTGCACCCAAATACGCCGAATCACTCCGAGCTACATTGGACCGACGATTTCCCTTAAGAGTCTAAAGTGCTAAAAGACACCAATCTTTGATGGACTGTTACTTGGAAACCATGATGCTTACAGACTCTTCGTCTGAGGATATGGGATCATGTTGGGACCATCTACAATAACCTCTCTCGAATTTTTCTATCTCAGAGGCGTTTTCCCGTGGTGATGAGTTTTCAGTTGATGGAAAAATTGCCAAATGCAAGCAGTGTAAAGTTGCCAAGTGGTGCAACTCTCATTCTCCAACTCATACGACCAAATAGACTATTCCAACACATTCAGATAGGTATGTTTACACTAGGTATGGTCCTCTTTTTCACCCAAATACGCCAAATCTCTCCGAGCTACATTGGACCGATGATCTCCCTTAAGAGTCCAAAGTGCTAAAAGTCAGCAATCTTTGACGGATTGTTACTCAAAAACCATGACGCTTACGGACTCTCCATCTGAGGATATGGGATCGTGTTGGGACCATCTACAATAATCTCTCTCAATTTTTTCTATCTCGAAGGTGTTTTCCCATGGTGATGAGTTTTCAATTGAAGAAAAAGTTGTCAAATGCAAGCAGTGTAAAGTTTCAAAGTGGTGCAACTTTCATTCTCCAACTCATATGACCAAACAGACTATTCCAACACATTCGGATGGGTACGTTTATGCTAGGTATGGTCCTCTTTTGCACCCAAATATGCCGAGTCACTCCGAGCTACATTGGACTAACGATTTCCCTTAAGAGTCCAAAGTCCTAAAAGTTAGCAATCTTTAACGGACTGTTAATCAGAAACCATGATGCTTACAAACTCTCTGTCTAAGGATATGGGATCATGTTGGGACCATCTACAATAACCTCTCTTGGTTTTTGGTATCTTAGAGACATTTTCCCGTGGTGATGAGTTTTCAGTTGAGGGAAAAGTTGTCAAATGCAAGCAGTGTAAAGTTGCAAAGTGGTGCAACTTTCATTCTCCAACTCGTACGACCAAAATGATTGTTCCAACACATTCAGATGGGTACGTTTACGTTAGGTATGGTCCTCTTTTGCACCCAAATATGCCGAATCACTCTGAGCTACATTGGATCAACATGAGTGAAATTAGGTGAAAAATGGTGGTTACAACATGCTAATGTCAATGAAATGTGGGGGAAAAAATATTTAAGGGTGGATCAAGCTTCTGCAAGTCCTAATAGACATGGTTGATGATTTTATAGGGTGTGGCAAGGTTTGGAGAGTGAAGTTGCACCCAAGTTTGGTTTTGACGATCAAATTGGAGTTTAAATCATCTTTAATTGTAATTTTGTTGTTTAAAGCCACCTAGCTCTTGCATTAGAAAACTATTACCCAATCAACTTGAACATCATGCACACCCAAATACCTTGTTTCCACTTTTCTAGATCAAAGAATCAATTACATGGGAAATGAAATTCACATGAACTTTTTACATTTTTGTTTTTGGAAAAAGTGGCAAGCCACTGTAATTTATTATATATAAATAGGAGATATTACAAAACTTGGTTCAAATGAGCATATCGACAGGAAAGAACCAGGAAGAAAACCTTTGGTTGTAGCTTGATTAAGTATAAAAAGCTCTTTACATTTTAAACATACTCTTTATACAATGCTAGACATTTGACCCGTATTTCAAAAAACATCACTGGATATAGATTATGCCTATACACAGTTACGACCTTGTTACATTATTTCACATTTCAAAATTATAATTTTACAAAATTTGCCTATTGGAGGCATTCAAGGCATAGTCTTCCACAAGATTAGTATGTTGACGTTCTAGAGTGATAAGCACTTGTACAAACCATCAAGGTAGCAGTTAAACTACATAAATAGAAAAGATGCTTAGAATAACCAATCTATATTATTGTAATATGTCGCATACCTCTTCAAAAGGATCAGAACTGCCTATTGTTGCAACAGGTGCATGATCAATCGTGTCGGGAATATCGCAAAATTTGTCAAATGATAAATCTATATTGTCACAACAAAAAAGATGCTTAGAATAACCAATCTATATTATTCTAAATGACCTAATTGATGATGAGATGGTAATGCAAACTATAAAAGATGCTTTGAATAACCAATCTATATTATTGTAATCTGTTGCATACCTCTCTGAAAGGATCAAAGTTGGCTATTGTTACAGTAGGTCCATGATCAATCATTCCAAAAATATAACTATTAAAGACACCTGCATTGTAATAGTATACAAAATATTAGTATTAAATAAAAAACACTAATGAACTTAAGCATAATGAACCTAAGAATTGTACCTTCCATTCTTGAATATGCTATTCAAGTGTGCCTGAAGGGTCATCTCTTTGCTTAAGAGTATCTAATATTGCTTCATGATCAGTATTACTAAGTGTCCATAGATGTTTTGTCTTTGATTTGGCATGATGCTTCAACAACTTAACATTTGTTGCTATAACAAGGTGTGAATACATGAGAATGGTTTTGTGTTTCTCGTAGTCTTCAAATGTAGGTATGCCATTCTTTCTAATCATGTATGTTCGCAACCAAGTTCCTGCAACCACAACTAAACCTGTAGGATACATGAACCCATCATCATCTTCCATCGATTGTCTTAGCTTGTGCTTTACCTGCACACATCGAGCCAACCAATATTCTGATCTCTTCATTCTCCTGTGGTGCAACAACTACAAAAACATGTCCTCGTTGTAGTAGATCTGAAATTCGGTCGTAATCAAGTGAACTTTTCATTGTATCATTTGTCATCGATATAGTTTGAGATAAAGGAGTTAGATACTATGGAACCCATGTATCCACCCACTCACTTCACTTGCATTGATCCCACTCACACTAAATACAACTTTGACAAAAACAAGCCAACTGTCGTGTCCAAATGGTCCATGTACTTGTATCTGAGCTTCGAAATGAATGCATCTTTGAAGAATCTTTGATTGTATGACAATCCAATCTGCCTCCCATTGTACCCTCCTCAACCAACCAAAATAATTTTCGCACTTTTGAATCAAGTGTCCCTCCTTGTGACAATGCTGAGCTACACTAATCAAAAATAGAATGTGCATCACTGAATTTTTCTCTTGAAATCTTCAATTTCTCCTTAACTAGAGCTCTCTTTAAACATGCACCTGCTCCATCATTCTCCCCTTTCCCATGCCTAGCTTCAAAAAAACTCCAAATATTAGGTACACCCCTCTCTACATGCATTCTACTCAGCCAATAAAACATACAAGCATTCTTGTATTGACCTATGCAATTATCTGACCAAATGAGATGTTGGCCTATTGCTATATCATGCTCTTGCAAGAACTCAAAAAATTCTCGAAACAATGTTGGACATACTTGGATGAGTGAGATCTATCATCACTCATATAAAAATGATACTCTCTGATTATCTTTCGATCCTCCTGTGTACTATCAGGTGCATGTCTAAATGTTATGTGGACAAAAATAGCAATCTGAATGGAATTATAATACTGAGATTGAGCCTCATTTTGTGGTTGCAATGTGTAGTTTTTTGCAAAATCAACCACTGATATAATAGTGCCAATCGGAAAAGAGTCCTTACATATCCTAAATTGTTGATCCAACCACTGAGACCTATGACTATGCCTTGCATACTTGTAGAAAAGATTGTCCTTAAAATCTGAAATAAAATCAGCAACACTGCATTCTTTTGTAACCAACTCGCATCTAGAACCTTCACCTCCACTCTACAAAGTATATTTGATTGTCTCATATCTCTTTTTCTCAACAAGATTCTTTCCAAATTCATGTTCGGAACCCTCATGAAAACATTGAACAAAATTTGACAAGCTACCACATTGTGAGCACTTTGCATTTAAATAATCATGTCTATAGAAAAAGGAACCATCATCTCTAGAACATAAAAATAGATCTAGCAAGTCCCTTGATGATTTCAGAAGAAGCATTGAACCACACTCCTGCAACATTTCATTAGTATGCAAAGTAGAACGGATATAGCATAATAGTTCATGGTACATTGAAAAATCCACATGGTATTTGCAACAAGTATTATGAATCTTAAGAGGCACACAATAAAATGGCTTCAAACCTTCAAAAGCCCTTTGCGAGATTTCCATATTTGGATGTGTTTCAATAAATTTGTTGAACAACATTGTTTGGCTTGATTCCAAGAAATGTTGAGGATGCGGTGTACAATCTCGATTGCCAATTCTTAACTTTAAAACATCCTTTGCATTGGGTGATACTCTAGAGTTATCATGCCAAAATTGTTGAATTTCCTGCTTTACATTATCGGTTAGCTTCTTATCAACATGTGGAAGCCTCCCAAAAAAATCCCATGTATCATTTTGAAGAGGATCATCTATTCTTTCTCTTCTTGCAAGTGCTCTATCCAAAGTTTTATGATTTATGTCAAAATCAATACAAGTTTGTCTCATAAAGCGAGCCTTTTTTAATTGATGGCTTACTAGGGTAGTTGTTATGACTCTCTGAGCATCTCTCTTATCTCTTTCCTTGTTATTTTTTCCAATAGACTTGAGAGCATTAAAAATATTTTTGACAATAATAGAATTTTTTCGGTCTTCTTATTCACATGAATCTTCAATTTGGCTAGCAAAGGTCTCATCTTTTGCATCTTTAGCAATTGTACAAAAAGTTGGCATTGCTCAGTCAATGTCTTATCGCTAAAATATTGGTTTAAAATTCTTTTAGCCCACAACCGAGTAGTTTGTGTTGACCTCTTGCCTTCAAAATTGTTTATAATGTTATCATCAATTTCAACTAACCATTTAGGGGTCCTTGAAGGTCTTGAATTTGGAATATATCTTTCTTCCACACAAGGTTCTTCATTTCTCATGTAATCTGGTGAAACATAATTTATGATTGCTTCAATATTATGTTCAACATCTTCATTTCCAACATTTTCACCTTGAACATTTTCAATATCAATTTGAATAATTTCATTCCCAATTTCAATATTATGTTCAACGTCTTCAATTCCAACATTTTCACCTTGAACATTTTCATTATCAATTTCAATTTTATCATTCCCAATTTGAATATCATGTTCAACATCTTCAATTCCAACATTTTCACCTTGAACATTTTCATTCCCAATTTCAATATCACGTTCTGTATTTTCACCTTGAACATATTCAATTTCCTCTTCACTTGAAAGACCATAAGGCTCAGGTTCACTAATATTTAACATACCTTGTCTTTTCTTCCTATGACCTTCTCTATCTCTTTGTCTATATTCTGATATTTGTTCTTTTGTAAGCTTTCTCTTACACTTTTGCTTCCGACGACTGCTGCTCCCCATTATACCTCATAAAAGATGCTAAAATATCATTCCTTATGACAAATTTGAGTACAATATGCTCCAAAACGTTGATCTTTGTCTCTTCCTGTTTGAAACCGCACGTTTGTCGCCTGCACAGTGCTGCAAATAGAATGTAGGGTCCGTTGGAATGCACAAAAACGGATCACAAATCCGATATCCGATCCAATCGGATATCTGATATAGAAAACATTTTAAAATGTTTTGCAACGGTAAGATTCTAGCTCTACACATTGGAGTTTCACAAATCGGATATTCGATCCAAATCAGATATCCGATTTGTGCCCACATAGACCTAAGGGTTAATGGTAGAGAGTGGGAGAGTGGTATATTGAGAGAGAGAGAGAGAGAGAGAGAGAGAGAGAGAGAGAGAGAGAGAGAGAGGGAGAGTGGGAGAGGGATAGATGGAGATGGAGAGAGAGGGAGAGGGAGAGATAAAGGGAGGGAGAGAGGGAAGGATAGGGAGATAGAGGGAGAGTGAGAGGGAGAGGGAGAGATAAAGGGAGGGAGAGTGGTTGGGAGAGAGGGAGAGGGAGAGGGGAGAGAGAGAGTGAGAGGGAGAGTGGGAGAGTGAGAGGGAGAGGGAGAG